>PYUH01003991.1:156161-282704 GCA_016808085.1 Suaeda aralocaspica
AAAAAAAACCTAAATCGTCTAAATTCTTCTTCTTTCTCTCACTCACATTGTTCTAAGACTTTTTTTTGCTCAAAGCAGAGGAAATATTCAGTCTCATCATGTCGAAAAGAAGAAGCACACGTTTTGTTGAGAAAGAAGTTAATGAATCTCTTGAAATTTATAGGTATAATCAGCAACAAAATCCTAACTAAATTAGATTAAATAAACACGCCTAAGACTAGGAATTTCGTCCCTACAATACACACATAACAAGATAAGTATGCCACCTCATCATGCAACTTGCACTTGATCTTATCTTGTCTAACAAACACTAACTAACTAACAAATCAAGAAAATATCCTAACAACTTATCTAATAACTAATTAACATGATAATCATCAGATTTTAAACTAAAAATTACAAGAATACTTGCTGCCCAAGATCTTGGAAAATATCGCAAAATACACGCCCCAAGTAATCGTCCATTTTTGTGTCAATTTTCAAGAACCTTCAAGAACTTCAAGAAATGCTTCAAGATCCAATCTTTTAATCAAGAAACCTTCAAGAATCTGTCTTCTATGTATTTTAGCATAATGATGATGATCAAGACTCACCAAGAATTAAAAAGCTCAATGCCAAAAATAAGAAAAACCCTAGCAAATGCATTGGGAAAAAAACACATAGGCAAAAACCATATTGTTCCCCAATCCAACATTCTTTGCCTCAATTTGCGTGCCACATTATTGACATGTGACCATGCACACACAAATCCCTACCTTGGATGCACCCATATGGTTGATATTTTTATAAGCAACTAATTCACCAATGGCTGTACCCTTACCACCATCTTCGAAGTTGATTGCAACACTGTTTACCTTTCCACTATCATTATCAATCTTGTCACTGGTGCTTGCGTCATCAAATACTAAGGTCAGCCATCCTCCATAGGGCAGAGCATGATTAGCTTTCTCCACACAGCAGATCATGTGACCTAACATCATAGCAGGGAGGTTGACAGGAATGTGTTCAATGAGGTAGTAAATGAGAACACTATCCATCAACTATAAACTTATGCAGCCTTGTGCTCTAGGAAACACAATCTTTGACGCTATAGTGTGGAATATCCTCATGATTAGCTCCCTTAATTGGCCAATGGTGTACCCTTGCTTGCTATCAGGTGGACCAGTAAAGAGTCTGGTCTGAATCTGTTCTGTTGTGACTCCCTTTACAGAAGGCCAATTTTCTCTAGAGTAAACATCAAGTCCCTTTGTTGGGACTTTGAGTATCTCAGCCAATTTCTTTTTTGACAAATTTATGGGAGTATCTTTAACAAAGGAGAAATAGGATCCATCATCTTTAGTATGCAGGTGTGAGTAAAATTCTTCAACCAGTGGCATGAAAACATTCAAATCTTTCGCAAACAACACAAACCATTTCTGAAAATCTAAAACCTCCTTAACCTCAATCAAGAATTTTTGTGCAACCTAACTTTTTGCTATCAGGTGGACCAGTAAAGAGTCTATCTTTCAGATTATATAGAGGTTGAGGGGTAGTAGACTTACTTTTCTTAGATTTAATGCTTAAAGAGATCACAACATCAGATTGCTTTCTCTTTTGCCCTATTGTATGCTGGTTTGGTTGTGCTTCTCTCATGACAGTCTTCCCCTTGGACGCCTTAGCACCCTTTCTAGCAACCGTTTTCATAGGAGCACCCTTGCTTGATATTTTCTTTGTATTATCTTTCTCAATAGTTATTTCAACTTCCTCTTCATCTTCAGTAACTTCTTTGTTCTTTGTTTTCTCAACTGGTTTGGGAGTGATTTTAGGTGTGGGTGATTTGGATTTTATGATTGGTGGTTTAGTGGTCTTCTTCTCAACTTTCTTAACCGTTTTTTATGACGGTTTCTTGGTGCTTACTTTCTTTTCCTTCACTTCTTCTGCAACAACATCCTCCATTAGTTCAATTTCCTTTTCTTCTGATTTAACTTCTTCTTCCTCAACTTCTTCTTCATCCGACTTTGATTCGGACTCATATTCCTTCTCATGTTCAGATTCTTCAACAATCTTTGGTTATTTGGATTTTGAGGTATCTATTGGTACAAGAATTGTTTCTTTGGACTTTGGTGTGGGTGGCTTTTTGACAATGGTTGATTTTGTAGATGTTGGTGTGGAAAATTTGGTGGTTTTGGCGGTTAATTTTGGTGTAACCGCCTTTGTAGTTGTTTTTGTGGTGGATTTTGGTGTGGCAGATCTTATAGTAAGGGCTTTTGAAGTTTCAAACTTGGCGTTCTTTCTAATCAATGGCACTTCTTCCTCTACATCAACTTCCTCCTCCATCACATCTTCTATCACAGACTCAATTACCTTGTCAACCATCTTATTTGTTTTCTTCGTTTCAATTTCAGGAGATTCACTAACTTCTTTCTCAACAAATCGTGTGCTTCTTCTTTTCGACATGATGAGACTGAATATTTCCTCTGCTTTGAGCAAAAAAAAGTCTTAGAACAATGTGAGTGAGAGAAAGAAGAAGAATTTAGACGATTTAGGTTTTTTTTGTGTCAGAGAAATATAATCGAGAGATTATATAGAAGAAATAAAATTTGGGAAATGAAATGAAGAAGGAAAGTATGATCAGGAGCATATATTTATAAAAGATTTGAATCAAAACGGTTATCTTCAAAAGATTTTGGGATCTCAACATTAAGATGTAATTAATTAAGCTGGAGTTGAATAAAAAAAAGTTGTTTGTTTACTTGAAAACAAAAATCCAAAATTTAAGAGTTGGTGATTAAATTCTTTATACTCTTGTGATTTAATTAGTAGTTTTGAGGGTGCTTAGGCTTTAATCAAAGGACTAATTGATCAACCTAAAATTAAGAATCTTGGTGACTGGTCTTTATAGTTTCGAAATTTTAGTATATCCCTTTGTGAGTTTTTGTTCACACGAAAATTCACATCAAATTTGGTGCTTTCGTTGAGAGGTCTTTTATACTCAAGTGCTCATTAATTAATCAAAACACTTGAAACAACATTGCTATGGCAAGTGGTGGTGACGAAGTTCCTGCAAATTTTGAAAGAGGATTGTCCTTAGAACAAGCCAGAGAAATCCGAAGGGACAATGAAATTAGAGAACTGCGAACCATGTTGGAAGAAGTAATGAATTTTGTATCAGGAAGTTCGAAAAACAAGAAAAAGGGTCACGCAATTGATGAAAGTGACGCAAGTTCAAGTGATGAAAATACAAGCAGGAGTGCACGCAAGCCTAGGCGTGAATATGACACCAGTTCAAGTGAAGAAGATGACCGAAACAGGCATAGGAGGCGTGACAAACAGAAGGATGATGATTGTAGCTTAAAGTTGGACGCTCCTGAGTTCAACGGCAGTTTAGATCCAGAAATTTTTCTTGATTGGCTGAGGAGAACCGAAAGGATTTTTAAATTACAAGGAGTATGATGATCATAAAGCCTTCAGAGTGGCAGAATTAAAACTAACATCTTATGCTAGTTTGTGGTATGAAGGATTATAAGGAAAACGCAAAAAAGAAGGAAGATCGAAAATTTGTTCTTAGCGCAAATTGAAAAGGGAATTGAGGAAAAAATTTGTACCACATGAATATAAACAGAACAATTTCCTAAAGATGCATACCCTGAAACAAGGACAGAAAAGTGTTGAGGAGTACATCAATGCTTTCGAAAAATTGGTGATATTGTGTGATTTAGAAAAAAAGGAAGATCAAAAAGTTGCTCGGTTTGTGGCAGGGCTGGATGGATCCATTAGGGAAAAAGTAGAATTACAACCCTACTAGACCTATGATGAGATCTGTAAAGTGGCACAGGGTAGAAAAACATGGGAATTCAAAGAAGCCAAAAGCATTCTTTAAATCCTATGAGTCCAAGAAGGAAGTGGTGTATTCCCAACCAGCTAGTGCTAAACCTATATTTGACAATGATAAAAGGGCAGCCACTCCAATCAAACCACTGACAATCCCTGAAGACAACATGAAATGTTTTAAGTGTCAAGGAGTAGGACACATACAAAGAAATTGTCCAAACTCTAGAGTAATCACTGCTAGGGAAGCAAAGGAAATGTTTTAAGCAACACCAGTGATGTCAAAGTGACTAAGCAAGCCCTAATAAATTTCAAGATTGGTAAATTTGAGGATTCTGTGATATGTGATGTATGTCCAATGGATGCTTGTCAAATATTGCTTGGTAGACTGTGGCAATATGATTGATTTGTGAAGTACGATGGAAGAACCAATGTCTAAATCATCAGGAAACAGGAAATTGACAAGCCAATTGCTTTGAAACCTCTAAAAGTGGCGCAAAACAAGAAGCAATTGAATGTGGAGAATAAAAAGGGAGTATTTTTGACTAATCCTAAGGAATTGGAGAGGGAATTGACTGATTGCCAGCAAGTATTTCTGTTGATGGCCAAAGATGTGAGAGTTGAAACATCTGCAATCCCTAAAATTCTTCAACCACTATTGAAGGAATTTGAAGATGTATTTCCAGATGACTTACCACCAGGTTTACCTCCCAATAGGGGCATTGAACACCAGATTGACTTAATCCCAAGTGCTCAGATTCCTAATAAACCAGCATATAGATCCAATCCTGAGGAGACAAAGGAAATACAAAGGCAGATTGAAGAATTGATGCAGAGGGGATACGTAAGGGAGAGCATAAGTCCTTGTGTTGTACCAACACTGATTGTTCCAAAAAAAGACGGATCTTGGCACATGTGCATTGATTCTAGAGCTGTAAAAAACATCACAATCAAGTACAGGTTCCAAATTCCTAGGCTGGACGATCTTTTGGACGAGTTATATGGCTCCCAGGTGTTTTCAAAGATTGATTTGAGAAGTGGGTACCATCAGATTCGTATGAGGGAAGGGGATGAATGGAAAACAGCTTTCAAAACTAAATTAGGTCTCTATGAGTGGTTAGTCATGCCTTTTGGACTCACCAACGCCCCTAGAACGTTTATGAGACTTATGAACGAAATTTTGAAGCCATATTTGGGTAAGTTTGTTGTTGTATACTTAGATGATATATTGATTTATAGCAGAAATAATGGAGATCATCTGCAACATCTAAGACAAGTTTTTGAGACTTTGAGACAACAAAAGTTGTACGGAAAACGGGAAAAGTGTTATTTTATGGTGCAGAGTGTGGCGTTTCTGGGTTATGTTGTATCAAAAGATAGGGTTTCAGTTGATCAATCCAAAGTTGATGCAATTAAGTCCTGGCCAACACCCACCAACGTGACTGAAGTACGATCTTTCCATGGTTTGGCTTCCTTCTATAGGAGGTTTGTCAAAAATTTATCATCCATTGTTGCTCCTATGACTGAGTGCATTAAAAAGGATAAGAAATTTGAATGGACAAAAGAGGCGCAGATTACATTCGAAAAGATCAAGAATATGTTATGCCACACACCTATTCTGGCATTGCCTGATTTCTCGAAACCTTTTGAAGTAGAAACAGATGCAAGCAATGTGGGAATTGGAGCAGTTTTGATGTAGGGTAAAAGGCCAATTGCTTATTTCAGTGAAAAATTGAATGGAGCCAGGTTGAATTATTCAACTTATGATAAGGAATTTTATGCAATAGTTAGGGCTCTGGATCATTGGAGTCATTATTTGAGACCTAACCATTTCATCCTGCATTCTGATCATGAAGCACTGAAACATATCAATGGTCAGCAGAAACTGAATCCTAGACATGCCAAATGGGTTGAGTTCCTTCAATCTTTTAATTTTTCATCTAAATATAAGGATGGAAAGTCTAATGTGGTGGCAGATGCACTTTCCAGAAGATATGTGTTGATTAGTGTTCTGAATTGCAAGCTGTAGGGTTTAGAACATATCAAGACATATTATGAATATGATGTAGAATTAGGTCCTATAATGCAACAACTGGGAAGTGGAGTAGTGGGATCCTATGTTTTACATGATGGGTTCCTATTTAAAGGAAATCAGTTGTGAGTGCCTAATTGTTCAATTAGGGAATTATTGGTCAGAGAGGCGCATGGAGGAGGTCTTGCAGGGCATTTTGGAATTGCTAAAACACTGAGCATGCTTCAAGAACATTTTTATTGGCCTAAGATGATTAAAGATGTGGAAGTTGTAATTTCTCAATGTGCTATATGTCAGAAGGCTAAAGCAACTTTTCATCAAGGGTTATACACACCATTACCGGTTCCTGATAGTCCCTAGGAAGATGTCTCAATGGATTTCATTGTTGGGCTACCTAGGACTATGCGAAATAAGGATTCAATCATGGTGGTGGTGGACAGATTTTAGAAGATGGCACACTTTACTCCTTGTCATAAGACTGACGATGTTGTTAATGTTGCAGAGCTATACTTTAGGGATATCATTCTATTACATGGGATTCCTAAAACAATTGTCAGTGACAGGGATTCGAAATTTATGAGCTATTTTTGGAAATCACTATGGAAGCTGGTCGGTACCAAGTTACTTTTTAGTACTTCATATCATCCACAAACTGATGGGCAGACTGAAGAGACGAACAGGACCTTGGGAGTATTATTGCGTGGATTGGTAAGCAAAACTCAGAAGGATTGGGATTTGAAACTGGCGCATGTTGAGTTTGCCTACAACAGATCACCTACTTATGCAACCAAACATTCACCTTTTGAAGTGTTTTATGGCATTAAACCTAAATTGCCAATTGATTTCATTTGTGTTCCTAAAGGTGAGTTGGTTCATAAAACTGCTTTGGATAAAATTGAATATATGCAGAAATTACATGCACAGATCAGAGCAAGGATTGAAAAGGTGAATGATCAGTATAGATTGCGAGCCAATAAGCACAGAAACTCACGCATATTTCAGGAAGGTGATTTGGTTTGGCTATATCTCAAGAAGGAAAGGTTTCCTAACCACAGGAAAAATAATTGATGACTAGATGTGATGGGCCATTCAAAATTTTGAAGAAGGTTGGTGATAATTCTTATCAACTTGAGCTACCAGGTGAATATGGGGTTCATGCTACTTTTAATATCGATGATTTATCTCCATATATACCTGATGAACAACTTCAAAGTTTGAGGTCAAACTCTTTTGAAGAAGGGGAGGATGATGCAAGCACCAGTGACAAGATTGATAATGATAGTGGAAAGATAAACAGTGTTGCAATCAACTTCGAAGATGGTGGTAAGGATGCAAACATTGGTGAATTAGTTGCTTATGGAAATATCAACCATATGGGTGCATTCAAGGTAGGGATTTGCGTGTTCATGGTCACATGTCAATAATGTGGCACGCAAATTAAGGCAAAGAATGGTGGATTGGGGAACAAGATGGTTTTTGCCTATGAGTTTTTTTCCCATTGCATTTGCTAGGGTTTTTCTCATTTTTGGCATTGAGTCTTTTAATTCTTGGTGAGTCTTGATCATCATAATTATGCTAAAATACATAGAAGATAGATTCTTGAAGGTTTCTTGATTAAAAGATTGGATCTTGAAGCATTTCTTGAAGTTCTTGAAGGTTCTTGAAAATTGACGCAAAAATGGATGATTACTTGGGGCGTGTATTTTGCGATTTTTTCCAAGATCTTGGGCAACAAGTATTCTTGTAATTTTTAGTTTAAAATCTGATGATTATCTTGTAAATTAGTTATTTAGATAAGTTGTTAGGACATTTTCTTGATTTATTAGTTAGTTAGAGTTTGTTAGACTAGATAAGATCAAGTGCAAGTTGCATGATGAGGTGGCATACTTATCTTGTTGTGTGTGTATTGTAGGGACGAAATTCCTAGTCTTAGGCGTGTTTATCAACCTAAAATTAAGAATCTTGGTGACTGGGTCTTTATAGATTCGAAATTTTAGTATATCCCTTTGTGAGTTTTTGTTCACACGAAAATTCACATCATTTGGGTACTGGATATACCTATGGTGGGAGATTATGGCACCATGTCACATCTCATCAATCAGATAAAAGATCAGAAGGGCATGACATATGCAGGTGGTGTGTTAAAGATGGAGGATGAGGGGAAGAGTGATGCTGGTCTTGCTGGGACCAGTACAAAAATAGTTTAGGCGACCTATGCCTTGGCAAAGCAGCTAAGGGACCATAATCAACTGATGCAAAATATGGTCAATAGTGTCACTACACTATGTGCTGCACTTCAGGAATCCTACAGAAGAATTGAGGTTCATCTTGATAAAGCTGGTATAATTGGTGGTGAGGATTCTGAAGACAAAGAAGAGACATCAGAAGCTGCAGGTGATGCTGATGATGAGGATGATGAACTATTCTCTGACAAGGATGAGGAAGAGGATGATGAAGAACATGCTGCTAGTGCTTTAGAGGAAGAAGAAGATGATGAGACTGAACAAGACTCTGGAGCTGATTGATTTTATTTCCTCTTATTTTATCGTATTGCTGCTAACCCCTCCTTTTAATGAATTCTTATTTTGGTTTCCCCCTTCCATTTTCAAAAGACATTGTTATTCTGTAATTTGGTTTAATGCTGGTCTATAATAAGTTTCAGGATAAGTAGCTTTGGCACTTTGACAGGAACAATTGGTAGAATCAGCATGTCTAGAATGCTGTTAGAGCTACCTATATTAGATAACATTTATATAATTAGTAGTTTGACTACTGATTGTGTTTAGTTATTTGTTTAACAGCTTTTATGCATTGACTGTTTTGATGATGCCAAAAGAGGGAAGCAGGTGTGAACTTCTGATCTATTCTACCTAATTCAGGGGAAAGTAGGTCTAATGAATATTACTAATCTGTGTGTGTTGCAGCAACTGGAAGCAAGATTGATAGTCTTGCTAGTGGTGACAGACGTACATGCTCTGGAAGTAAATGTATTCAAAGCATTTTACTTCTTATCATCCCAACGGCTTGTTTGCTTGAAAAGAAGTCTGATGAACTTATTGATGTTCTTATTGCGAATACATGTTTAAGTCTAAGAGCTCTAAGTCTAATTAGTATTTGCCCTGGGTACTTAGAAAACTCTTTCTTAAACTGTTGTCATTTAGTTGTGAACTGGTTTACTTGTAAATGATGCTTAATCTGCAGGAACAGTATGAGACCAGTCCATTGAATTCTAAACAATTCAAAAATTTTGAAAAGTTCCAAATAGTAAATGATATTATTTGCAGGGGGAGCTTCATGGTTTATCATCATCAAAAAGGGGGAATTTGTTGAGTTCCTAGCTTTTGTTTTGAATGATGACAAACTACATTGAACTATTATATTGTATGCAAGTCTCTATTGCATGTGCAGGTACTAAAGAAACAAGTTCAATGATGACAAGATAAAGCTCGAGAAGCCAAATCTTGAAGTTTGCATGAAGACCAAGCTCATAGAGTCTAACTCTTAGGTCTTAGATCCAATGTAAGTGGTATGAAGGTTTACATATGCACTATAAAGATTGAGATTACAGAGATGTACTAATTATGGATGACAAGGAACTTAGGTTACTTGGAATATATAATTATAAGTAAACTTGGATGACTAGAATAGTCTAAGAACTGTGATGAACCAGCCCTCTCAAGTTTACTTCATACATCTGTATTTTAGGAAAGTTTCCTTTCGCGCAAAATTGTTTTCAAAAATTATACGGATGCTTGGATTGGTATGCAAGGCAAATATTCTTATGTATGGCAAGTATGTTATATAATATTGTGCTGATTTTATTTGATTTCAAATAAAATCAGTGAGAATATTTTCCCGGAATTATTTCTATAATTCCAAGGAAAATATTCTCTTGCAATATTACATGACATACTAGCCAAAGGCTTATTTAAGGATATCTGCTAAAATACAACCAAAATAACTTTCGCACGAACAAAAACTGAAGATTATGAATTGCAAAAGCTCTCTCTAAGTCTCAATCTCGCATAAACCTCATAATCACATTAAGGTATTAATATTCTCTCTTTTGTAAGGGTTTAGGCTAATTGTTATTGAGAGACAAAGTGTTGTGATTTGAGCATTTTGTGAATTTAGTTTGTTGGGGAAGTTGATCTGGGATCATCTTCATTAGAACCTTCATAGTTGAAGGTTGACTTGAACTTCCGCAGGTGGAAGTTGGGGAATCATATTGTGCATAGGTGCATAATTGATTGAGTGTAATTCTTTTGTTGTTCTGAGTTGATTAATAAAAGAGTGAGTGACTGGAGGACGTAGACTTATCAGAAGTCGAACCTCGTTAAATCTTGGTGTTGTTTATTTTATTGCTTTATTGTTTCTGCTGCTTGAGAACTGGTTCTAATATGTTCTTATAATTAATCGAAAAATTTACAACAATATTACAACACTCAATTCACCCCCCCCCCCCCCCTTNCCCCCCCCCCTTGAGTGTCACTTGCACTTTCAGGCTAGTCTTTTTACCTTGAATCTACTTGCCACAATAGAGATTTGAAGCTAATCTTTCGTTTCCACTTTTATCTTTTTTCCCCCAATTAATATATTGGGGTTCAATAGCTACACTAAATAGTTGATGAATATAGGAGCGTTTTAATATGTTTATGTTCATGTGTTATTTCTTTGCTCCTCTTAAAATGTGCTAGCCTTTCGTGTCTAAAATATGTTGATGCTTGTCCACTGCCGTGACATATTGATATATTTGGCACTTGGTTCTATATATTGATGTTGTATTGTGATTTTTGGCACTTGGTTCTATATTCTGAGCTGATATCTGCATCTTTTCTTTTATGAGGGGTGTGGACTAGAGATTAGCATTGGAACAGTGATTTTGTGATAGTAATGGAGACAAAACCAAGGAATTTAGCTTCACCTGCACCAATGGGAGGTTCTAGAGCCACTATTCACGCCCTCAATAGTTTTTCTCTCCTTTTCCTCTCGAATTGGTAATTTTTTCAGCCTTTTTTCTTCTCAAATGTTAAGCTTTTTTTGAGGTCGGTTGTTTGATTTGTTTTTGTGAGTCTTAAGCAGCTACTTGTTTTGTGTAGTGTAGCTTAGCAATTATTGTTTTATATTGTTGTAGGTAGCATAATCGACAGCAAGCGAGAAAGACTTACATCTTCTTTGAACATTGTTGGAGAGTTTAAAGAGCTTAAGCAACGGTAACTAAAGTAGAAGCTCGAAATGGGCTAGGTTTTTAAGATCACGACAATGGACCAATCGACTATGAAGCATTTATTTGACGATCACTATATGAAAATTTGAAGAGTTTTGAGATCAAGTCAATTTGCTAAACATAGGCTTGTATAGATTAGGATTTTTGTGAATATTTTGATTGCTAGTACATATGGCTATTGCATAACTGTTGCCTTTGTAAACAATTATGACCGAATTACTAGTTCTTATAAATTTAATTGTACAAACTACTACATATAAATGCATATGAATTTTAAATAGTTAAAACTTTGATTCTCATCATTCATTTAATACCCATGCATTTTAGCATGGATTTTTATCAAATGAAAAAAAAAAAAAGAAGGCGTTGCATTAGCTTTGAAATTGGTGTTGCTTTAAGTCTAATGCAGCAATTGTAATAGTGAAAAGGTGTTGCATTAAATATGATTAAGTGTTGCAATAGACCTAATGCAACGGTCTACATATTTTAGAAAGTGTTGCATTAGATCGAATTAACAGTTGCATTAGACCTAATGCAACGGTTACTAAAAATTTCATAGACCGTCACATTAGCCTTATATAACCGTTGCATTAGACCTAATGCAACGCAAGTATCAGTGACGGTTCGTGAACCGTTGCCTTAGGCCTAATGTAACGGTTAAAGGGGCAAAATGCAACGGTATTTGGGTGTTGCATTTGTCTCTAAATGTAGTAGTGTTTTAATAATCCAAAGTTGAAACTGGAAAATTCCAAGTTACTTAAATTGAGTTATTTAGCAAAACAACTCAAAGAGTAGGAGGGTAGACATAATGGGGACCCACATATGAGTATATTATTTTTTTAATTGCAAATTTATTTTCTTTACAATTGTGGTATTTAAGTTGTTTTATCAAACAACTCAATTTGAGCTATTGGGAATTCGTCGTTGAATCAATCAATATACTATACTAAAATACAAGCCACTTAATGTGGAGTCAACATTTGTCACTCTCTTATTGGGCTTGTGTTGTAGTATTTTTTTATCAATTTTTTTTAAATCTAATTATATGGTCATATATATTAAAATACTTTGATATACTTTCCTAATTTACTCCTATTTTAATTATTTGAATATCTAAATTTTTTTTTTTGGTCTACAATTACATAAGAATTAAACTATTATTTTGTATATTTAGGGGGTGTTTGGTATAAGATTAGTAAAGGAAATGGAATGAAAACAAATTAGAGGAGGAAACGGTAATACTAATCGTTACCATTATTAATTGTTTGGTATAATAAGCAAATGGAATAAACGGTAATACTGCTATTATGGGGAAACACCCAATGAATTAGGAAACTTTTCCTGAGGGAAATTAGTTGCAGGCCATGTGCCTTGAGTTAAATGTAAAAAACAAAGGGAATCAGGTGAATAAAACAGAGGGAACATTAGATGCAGGCCATGTGCCTTGAGTTAAGCCAGGAAACAAATGTGTTTCCGATGGATTACAAGTGGTAACAAAGTAACACGAACTGTTACTTCCAGGTAAAGATTACCATTACCTATTGCAGTAATCAAACAATATGTAAAGGATTCATATAATTGTATCCGTTTCCATCCTTTAATATAAACATACCAAACAACCCCTTATATTTTATAAAGTAATGAAGACTTATTATATGTCATTGAGCTCAAATTACGTATGGTACGTAATACTATTACTCAATATGTCCCGTATTTAAGAAAAACATGTTCAAAAATTTAAGTAGCCTAATTTTTGTAGTTATGATAAAGGTCATCAGACATTCCTCAAGACGACATTAGAGAGAAGATCTTGATCAATTAAATATATATATATAGATTTTACAAGTGGTGGACATGTAAATAAGGTTTCATTATAATTAATAAAATCAATATTCTCATCAAAAGGAACAAAATTATTAGTTTTTCATAACAAGGAACAAAATAGATAATTATTAGTTTGATCAATTATTAGTTTTAAAATAATTAAGGTTCCATTATAATAACTAATAAGGGACAGATTATTAAATTTTTAATAATTTTGTTAATTTAATTATTTTTTGGTACTCCATGCAAAATCAAAAAATAACAAGTAATTTATGATTTTAATTTTTTTATTGGTATTAATTTTTATACTATTTTAGTAAAGTAGTTTCATGTCAATTTTATTTAAATTTATTAAATTATTATTACACGGGAACTCAATAATTTAATTTTATTAACATTATACGAGATCTCAATATTAAAAGTGTACTATTATTGCACGGGATATCAATATTCTAAAGTTGGCTACTATCGCACGGGATTTTGATAGTTCAAATAAAAATATATTACACGGGATCTCAATATTTTAAAGTTCGCTACTATTACATGGGAATTTGATGATTTTGTTAATTAAATTATTTTTGGTATCCTGTGAAAAATTAAAAAACCAAGTAATTCATGATTTAGTTTTTATTTATTGATATTGATATTTAAATTATTTTAGTAAAGTAGTTTCATGTCAATTTTGTCAAAATTTACTAGGGCTGAGCAAAAATATTTAAATATCAGAAAATCCGAAAATCTGATCTGTATTTTATCCGATTTTTAGGATATCCGGTCCGAAAAACGGATATCAAATACCTATTCAAATATCACTTTTGGTCTTTTTGGATATCTGAATATCCGAAATTTCAGATGTTGAATTGGATGTCCGAAATTTTTTGATAACGGATAACTAGAAATCAACTTTTATGTATTGAATCTACCAATTCAAGATATAGGTCATTCTTATAATGTTCCGACTTTTGAGTATACTAAAATGGTAAGCTCAAAAGTCTTATGTAGTACTTCTACAAAAATTAAGTTATTATGTGCGATTGCTAAATGACAAGATTTAACATATTCATTTCTTTTGATCGGTACTTATATTGTCTTGTCGTATTCTTATGTTGCAAATATCTATGTTTTATTTTGTGAAAGTAAAATTAGCAATTGGATATCCAGAGTATCCAATCCGAAAATTATCGGATATCACATACGAATATCCGAATTTTTTTTATACGGATACAAATATTGATTTTGCAAAGTTTCGAATCGGATATATGATCCGTGCTCAGGCCTAAAATTTACTACTATTGCACCCGGGACCTTAATAGTCCAATTTTATTACTAGTACGCGCAATCTCAATATCTAAAGTGTATTATTATTGCACGACGTATCAATATTTAAAGTTGGCTACTATTGCATAGGATTTTGATAAATCCAATATAAATCTATCGCACGGAATCCCAATACTTTAAAGATGGCTACTATTGCATGGTATTTTGATAGTTCAAATATAAATCTATTGCACGGGATCTCAATATTTTAAAGTTGGTTACTATTGCGCTGGATTTTGATATTTCAAATATCAATCTATTACACATGATCTCAATATTTTAAAGTTACTATTGCAAGGGTTTTGATGATTTTAGTAAATATGCATTTTTTTTAATACAACAAAAATATTTTGCTTTCAAGCTATTCATTTTGTTTATCATAATTTCATTGCTAATTTAATATTAAACTTTTATGTCGTGCATTGGACGAAATTATACCAGTCTTTTATTAAAAGATCCATAATTTTTATTTTTATTTTTTAAAGGCCGATCAAAGTTAAAATTATTTTTACCAATTTTTCCTTTTTAAAATGGAGAATTTCATGAAAATAATCCGAACTTTGGACGGTATATTATTAAAAGGCTCAACTTTCGTTTATCCATTTTTGGACCCAACTTTAGGCATTATTTTCCAATTTTGGACTAACTTATCGATTACCTAGTTAACCGATTAACTTATCTTTTTTCTTTTTCTATTTAAAAAAAAATAATAATTAAGTTTTAATGTTTAGGTGTTGAGGATTAATCAACTTATTAAACTTAATCCTCTTCTTTTCTTCTTTATTTACAAAAACAACAACCGAATAAGAGAGTAGGTGAGGAGAGAAAACTTAATGCGATCAACAATGGTAGTTGATTATCTTGCATGAACCACTAGGCCTTCTTTTCTTCTCTGCTCTATCACAGCAACAACAACAACAAAAACTTTTACCAAGAAATCATGACCACTGTCGTTGTCATCGCCTGAACCCTAAAAAAAAAAAGCAAAGTTTTTTGATTCATTCATCAATTATCCAGAAACATAGCATTCCACAAATCAACCAAAACACCAAAATCACACACAAACACAATAATTTGATACTCAAAAACTAATAATTTTATTAACATAAACAAAAAATAATAATATTACAATTTTAAAAAAAAGATTCAAACCTTTATTCTAAAAAACAAATCAACTAATAACAAATAAAATGAAATCCTTCAAATGAAATAATTCCCTAATATAAAAAAAAAAAAATCCAACAATATTTGTTCCAAAGCTTGATGATGTCAGAAGCTTCTTGCTTATCTCCTTGATATATGAACTGATTTGATTTCAGGGAATTAAGGGGAACTCCACTATTAATCTTCATCCTCAAGAATTCAATCGTGTTCATTTCTGTTTTTTTTTTTCAGCTTTATTTTAATGATTAATTCAATTAAATTCAATTAGGGGAAATGAAAAAAATCAAACGAACTGACTGGGGTGACTCGCGCATATCGCGCTAGGTTCAATTGCGTGGTGGTAGCCTCTGTCACTCCGAAGTGGTTGTTGATGGTGAGTAGCTCTAAAGATGGAAACTTCAAGTGGGGTTGTTCATAAGAGGGATAATTTGGTGGGAAGGGAGAGAATTGAAGGGTGAATTTGGGGGAAAGAGGTTTTAGGGAGAATTGTTGTTGAAGAAAAAACCATTTTTTTGGAGTGTTTGGTTGAAGTTGACAATGGTGGATCGGTGGTTGCTAAAGGGAAGAAGCAAAATGAAAGAGAAACAGAAATAGAGAAAGTTGGAGATTCAATTTGGATGAAATAAGCAATAGTCAAAAGTCAAGTATCACACTTCCACCGGCTATTTAGTGAAATTTACCTACTTCTCTAGGTTAAAATTTTATTGGGTCCAAATTTAGAGAATAAGGCCTAAAATTGAGTCTAAAAATAGAAAAATGAATGTTGGGTCTTTTAATAATATACCATCCAAAGTTCGGATTAATTTCATGAATTTTTCCTTCTAAAATTGGATTTTTTTAGGTCAATTTTTCCTATCATAATATATATTAAAAGGCGTTTCGTACAATGTAAACACGCCACGTAATTTCCTCACCTTTCACCTACATTGCGCCACCACGTATGCAACATATGATACAATATATATTAAAAGGCGTTTCAGAAATGTAAACACGCCACGTAATTTCCTCACCTTTCACCTGTATAGCGCCACGTGTACAAGCTGTTTCCAAGTTTTGTGCCATGTATGCAACATATGATACAACTTGCCACGTGTACAAGTTGTTTCCAAGTTTTGTGCCACGTATGCAACATATGATACAATATATCCAAAAGTATAAAACCAACAAGGATTGAACCCATGACCTCTCCTACATAATCCAAGTCAATTACCAACTCACCCAAGTGATTTTATTGTCCAATATATATAGTAAGGATCCACTAAAAACTTTAAGTTTGCTGAAAACCGTGAAAACCACAAAAAAGAGGTACATATAAGATTTAAAGCGGTACAAATTAAGATTAAAGTGGTATAGGTACATTTACAACAATATTTTTATTATTTATGAAAATGTCATCAATAAAGTACGCGTACCCTTTATACCTCTATTGTACCTTTTTTGTGGTTTTTACGGTGAAAACAATTTTCACATGATCCGCTTTATATATATATATATTGTTCTCAAACAATAATTTAACTATTTCTCCCATCATTAAAAAAAAGCATTTAAGACAACGTATGTTCTCCTTTCAAGCCTCCTCAATCCTCACCATAATTGCTCTATGTACGTAAAACATATAAGTTATATCCAATTATTCAACCAAAAATATAATGTTAACAAAAATTGAATCTAAGACTTATATAAGGAAATTCAACACAATTACCAACTTAACTAGATATTTTTGGTCACCTTTAAATATACTGTTTTAATAGTAAAATAACGACAACAAATAATTAAGTAGGTCGAGTAAAAATCAAAAGTAGCATATTAAAATAACACCTTACACCCGTATGGCCGTGTATTAGAGAGAAAAGCTAGTTTAGTTCACGCTTAATCTATCAAACTCCAGTTAGACAGAAAAGCCACACGAGAGAGAAAGAAATACCCAAAGATGTTCATGAGAAGGTTAGCAAGGCCATTATTGGCGAAAGTGAAGGAAACAACAGGGATCGTAGGTTTAGATGTAGTACCGAATGCAAGAGAAGTACTAATTTCGTTATATTCAAAAACCCTAAAAGAGATTCAAGCTGTTCCTGAAGACGAAGGATATCGCAAAGCTGTTGAGAGTTTCACTCGTCATCGTCTCAAGGTTTGTGAGGAGGAATCTGATTGGCAAACCATTGAGAAGCGTCTCGGTTGCGGTCAAGTTGAAGAACTCATTGAAGAAGCTCAAGATGAACTTAAGCTCATTTCTCATATGAATGGTTTGTTTTGTTCTGTTTGGTTTTATTTCATTGTGTTTTTATTAAAAATTTTGATTTTTTTCAATTGCATTTACCATGTTTTGTTTGGAAATGCTGTTGTTAGATTTTTGTTTGAGATGTCAATTTTTACAGATTTGGGGAAGTTAGATTTAATTGGGTGGTATGAAATGATTAGGTTTAGATAAAATCCTGAATTGATAAACGATAAAGATCTGTATTCTCTTGAGGACGTCGATTTTTGTAAATGCTGTTGTTTGATTTTTGTTTGAGATGTCAATTTTTACATATTTGGGGAAGTTAGATTTAATTGGGTGATATGAAATGATTAGATTTAGATAAAATCCTGAATTTATAAACAATAAAGATCTGTATTCTCTTGAGGATGTCGATTATACAACTATTCTAATTTGAAGCTATTTTATGGTTCATTTTGAAATCAAACGAGCAATTCTTTTTTACCTTTGGTTTTACCTAATTTAATTCACATTGTTAAGGATTTGATTTTTGAGTTTTACATTGAGCAGAACCCTAATTTGATTTGAGTTTGAGATGTTGTTTTATAGAAGTTTTATCTTAGAGTAATTTATTAAATGAAAATGATGTGGAAATGAATAGAAATTTGAAGTGTATGGCTACAACTGAATCTATAAAACGGTAATTGCTTGTACTGACTAGCCTGCAAATTTATTGGAGTTATGTATTTTGAGGTGTAAACTGTAGGAAAATAGACATGATCAGAAACTCGAGTTTGATTTGGGTTTTCTATGTTAATATATTTAAAGATATTAATTGTCAACCGATTACAATGAGAAGGTTTGAGGTTGAGTCCAGAAGTGCGGATTAACAATTCACCCTTGTAGACTGTTATTTAGAAAAGTTGGACCATATGATATAGCTGAACTCCAGACTTGTTGACAGTCTGTGTTCAAAGTTGACTTCTGTTTCCACATTCGCTCGTCAAGGTTCTTCCTTACTCTCAATTTCATTTATTGATGGTTCCACATTTGCTTTTCTAGTGTTAGCTGTTTTTCCTTTAGTCTTTTTTATTTTTCCATGTTTCTTAACCTTAATCTAAAAAAGCACACCTTGGGCACTTTGAGACACAACCCACAACTCGAATAGAAGTCCTCTAGCATTGAACCATGCAAAGATGGTGCGCTTTTACTTTGCACTAACGCTCGAGGGATCTCTTGGACCTCACACCTTTTGTAACTCAACTTTGTGCATGATTTAATCTTCAGAAAGTCCATAGAGTAAGTATAAGTAAATAAAATGAAATCTGTAGAATCTGAAAGTTATAGGTGAGGTAAGTGGGTGTATAGGGGACGAATCTTGAAAGCTTGTAGTTTAGTCCACATGTACCATATTGATTTGTGAACTTTATTGGTCTTAATTGAACATTGTCACAAACTTTGACAAGTTGATCTTTTCCTATGAGGTCTAGTTTTGTACTATGTCCACAATCTTTGAATCTTGGACTTAATTCCTCTTATTTAGGAAAGTAAGGATTAAGGAATGTGGACCTCAAGGTAGGATTCATTGACATGATCCTTATCAATATCCTTATTTGCTTTCTAATTGTAAAAATATGACCTATAATTAGTATTCTTGCTAAATGTTAATATTTGAAATATCCTTAGTTACAATTTCTTTCTTTATTTAAACCTACTACTAATCTTGGATTTGAGGACTGAAGTTGACATTTTATTTCATGAAAAATTTACATGAATAATCCCACCTTTGGGTAATTAACTCCAAATAATCCCACCTTTGGAAAATCCCACAACAATCCAACCTTTCATCCTGATTTTTCCCATGATGCACCTCTTCCAATTTTGACTTGTTATTACAGGTTACAATAACCACCCTCGCACCCAAAACCACCACCCACCCTTCCCCACCCAAAACCCATGACTAACGACTGGTCCACTACCACAAAACCCAAACCCACGACGACCACCACCACCACCTCTAGAAAACCCAAATTTACAACCACCACCCACCCAAAAAACCCAACGACTCCAAATGAAACCCCAAATGGACACCTCAAAGCCACCAAAAGCATCACAAAAACCCGGATCGACACCCCGGATCGAAAATCCTCGTCGTTATTCACCATAAACTAACCCTTGCCACTGTTACCATCCTTACAATTTCTGAATTTTACTTTTTGAAATAATAGCTTTTGGGTTTGCTTTCGTTTGTTTGTTTTGTGTTTTTTTTGGGATTGATTTTGGTTTGGTTGTGGTTTTTTGTGGTGGTGGTTCGAATAAGGTCATCGAAGCGTAAGAGTTTGAAGCGGGGGAGTAGAGGGGCAAGGCGGTGAGTTTAGATTGAAAGAGGAGGCAGTAGTTGACGGTGGGGATTGATTCTAAGGGAAGTGGTGGTGATTTGATGATGGGGATGGTGATGTGTTGATGGCGGTTTTGTGTATTGGTGAAGCAACAACGATTAGTCATTGGTGGTTGATTCTTTTGTGGTGATGGGTGATTAGGGTGGGTCGGTGGTTAGGTGGTGGTGATAAGAGAAAGGAGGAGAGGAGAGAGCTTACTTGATGATAGTTTAATGAATAGGATTTTTATTAGGATTAATTACTAATTAGGAGTAATTGATTATGATTAAATTATAATTAAGTGGAGTTGGTAACCTCTTCAGTAGGTTACTAGTCATAAGGTACATTTTGGGAAAATTAGGGTGAAAGGTTGGATTGTTGTGGGATTTTCCGAAGAGGTGGGATTATTCATGTAAAATTTTCCTTTATTTTTTTTATAATTATTTTTGCATGATAAATAGGGAGATTTTCTTGTGTTCTGTGTATTGCTGTTTGGCCTTCGACAAATCATTCTTCCCATGATCTACTCAATTATTTGTTTGGAGAAGGTATATATGATTAGGTACCAAGCGAGGTGCTTTGGTGGGAAATGAAAAAGGAGTTACCTACTAAGTATATTGACCGAAATAAGGATATATATCAAGGAGGCAAAAGATGTCGGTACTTGTGGAGGATTTACACTTTATTTGCCTATTACTATTGGTCTACACCAAGTATTTTCTTTGAGCCTTTTCCTATTTGCAACAATTTTTGATGAGGTGATATAGACCATTCAAAATGAGATACCTTGGTGTCTATTATTTGCAGATGGTATTGTGTTGGTATAAGACACTAGATCTGGGGTTATTGATGAGCTAGAGCCTTAGTTTTAAAAGCGCGCATCTAGGCTACAAGTGCATCAAGGCATAGAGAAAAACGCCTCTAAGGTTCTGGTGAGACACCCTACGAGAGGGGCAAGTAGGCATGTGTCCAAGCACGCCTTTATGTGAGGTGCTAGGCGAGTGATGCGTGCGCCTTTTTTATTTCGTTTAAAAACTAATCATTTAAGTGTAAGTAAATACTCTGTTTTGTTTTGGGTATATTGCCTTGATTTGTAATCTTTTTTGGTCAAAACTCAAAAGAAGAAAGGTTTTTAAAATTGAAGAGAGAGGAGGGAGGATTGAGAGACAAAACCCTAGATTTAAACATTTTCCTCTCAGGTTCTTTCGTCTTGCCATCACCGGTCAGCTCGTATCACAACTGGTTAGTTTTTTTCCTTTCTTGCCGGCCTCTCTGGTCTTCTATTCTTCTTATCCTTTTCTTTTTTAATTTGTTGGTTTGTCTGGTCTTCTCCTTCTCTTTATTTTATCCGTTTCTCCCTCTTCTCCTTCTTTAGTACACTTTTTCTCCCTATTTTATCCACCTACTCTTTCATTAAATGTAACTAAGAGACAACTGTATGGTGTATAATAGTTTGGGTTGATAACTGTGACTTTATCTCTCTTGTGACTTAATTAATATTTTAATGTGGTCCCTCTTTTAACTTTATGAATTGTGGTTCAATATATCCCACTCACAACCGGATAGTTTTTTCCTTTCTTGCTGGCCCCTCTGCCCTTCTATTCTTCTTCTCCTTTTTCTTTTTTACTTCGTTGGTTTCTCTGGTCTTCTCCTCTTTATTTTATTCGTCTCTCCATCTTCTTTTTCTTTAGTACATCTTTTCTCCATATTTCATCCACCTACTCATTCATTAAATGTAACTTAGGGACAACTGTATGGTGTATAATAGTTTGGGGTAAAAGGTGTCACTTGTAAGCCTTTATCTCTCTTTTGACTTAATTAACATTTTAAAGTGGTCCCTCTTTTAACTTTATGAAGGGTGGTTCAATGTAACCCACTTTCTCTAACTTATCCGGTGACCAATTCGCAAAACATGATTAAACCTTCTATCTAAAAATAATCTATGTAGCTTTATTTCATTTTTGGTTCCCACTTCTTTTTGAAAATTAGCCAATGAACAATATGTGACCCACGAGAGGCGCGCCTAGGCGTAAGGCGCATGATCCTAATGCGCCTTAGAGTGCCTCTCGCCTTTTAAAACTAAGGCTAAAGCTATGGAGTCAGAAATTATAAGCTAATGAGTTTAGATTAAGTCCAAGTGAAATGGAGTTCATGAAGTGCCATAAAATTACTCAAAGGAGATGGAAAGATGTTGTAACGTTGGATGGTAAGGAACTTCCGGCTAGTGAGTGGTTTTAGTATCTTGGATCCATTTTACAAAAGAATGGAGATTTTGACCAATATGTAACCCATGGAATATTTTGGCTGACTTGAATGACTTAAATGGAGAGAAGAGATCAGGTTTTTGTGCGATTTTGAAATGTGCCCATGAGGTTAAAAGGAAATTTCTATAGGACAATAGGACGTGAATTGCTTTATAGATACGGATGTTGGGCAACTAAGGAGCGTATTAAGAAGCTAGGTGCAGCAAATTTGCTTGTGTTGAGGTGGATGTAATTTAATTCTTTGAGGGGCAAAATAAGAAAGTACTAGGAAGACAGTTGGAGTTGCCAATATTGAGGATAAACTACGAGCGAACCAGCTAGGTTGGTTTGGGTATGTGGAAAGAAGATCAAGAGATGCACCAGTTAGAAAGATAGAGGGTTGGGATAAAAAGGATCTCCATAGAGGTAGGGGAAGACAAAAGATGACTTGGATGAAAAGAGTTCAATCAGACGTGAATACATGATGAGGCTGGGCCGATTACCTAGTTCGGGATGAGTATAAGAATAAATGGAGAGGAAGGTCTTTTATGGATGAATCTACAGTATGAGTATTTGTTCATGTAGTTGACGCCTTCGTTTTTGGAAGTAAGTCTTAAAATGCACAACTGCATTACAGTGCTATATACATCGTATTAAAAAAAAATCTTGTGTGCCCTACATTTTAACTCTTAGGTAACTATGATAAAAGTGGGATTTTAATTTCTGGATGAGCTACAAAGAATTAATTTCTTTGACAAAACAGAAGGAGATTTATTATGTAACAGAGTAATATCAACCTCCCTACTTGTAATAATTGGCTTGATGATGTGTTGACTTTCTTCTCACTGTCGCTGATTACTTTTTCTTTCTATAACTTAATAGCCTGTTGTTCCGATGACTATAACTCCTATATGAAATACATCGCAGTTGTGTGTGGATGTTGTGAGAGCAGTCACAGAGTGAAAGGGATTATTTGAGATATACAAGTATTGTGCTAAAGCATATGCAATCCTAGAGTAAACAAAAGCTAGGTACGTTGCCCAACTATGCAGTTGCGTTACAATGAAATGGTGACTGAAACATGATTTCCTCTGCAATTCATCATTTTATTGACGTTATTTGCTCATTAGACATAGGATCATGAGTGCATACAATTCTTGTATTGTTTCTAAAGTAGAGAAGCACATATATTCCGTTGTTAGGTCGGGTTATGCTGTCTGGGTGGGTGGTATCCAACCACCCCAGATGTTAATGACTCATTTGGTATACCTTTTCCTTGTATTTTCATTACCATCCGCTACTATTAAATTTTAAAAAGAAATAAAAGGTGGCTTCAAGGTAGAAAATCAGATGTTTGTGGATGGGGTGCTTTCCAATGGACATTGTCACCGTAGTATTAGGTATAAAATCTTTAATTTCTGCTGATGTAGCCTGTCCCTAAGAAAGCTTCAGTGAATTATGGGGCCCTTGGGTCTTCTTCGTTTATTTATTTATTTTTTTTTTTTTGAATTGTAAAACAAAATTTTTCATTGTTGTCATATGCTCACCGTCTTCTTCTCAGGCTCCACTCTGCTCATTGTAGTATATATGGATTTGGTGGTTGATAGATGGTGTCAGGATTTGGTGTTGAAAGGAGAACGATCGGCACTCGATTGATTTCTGTACTAATCAAGGTTAATCTTTGTTTTGTGTCAATGTTGAGTATTGAGTTATTGCATAAGGGAACATCGTGGAGACTTGGAATAGTTAGATTAGTTTGAGGAAAGTTCTTGCAAGAATGCCTACTGACTTGATGTTTTTACGTCACCATATTGTTGACTGGATACTGCTTTTAAGTTTATGTTTAGATTTGCTCTATCCAAGTTTAGGGTTGAAGGAAACATTTTTGTCTTTCTTCTAGGTCATTGCTGTCTAGAAAATGTTCAAAATTTTCACAGTGAAGAGATACTTTGGAAATTATATCCCTTGTCACTGTCTATTCTAGTTGCCACTCATGTGATAATTTTTTTAAGGAGAGCTTAGTTTTAACAAGCACTACACAATCCTGTATATACTCTTTAAGTTTAGGCTTTTGATTATAGCTGAAAATTTTGAATTATGAGGACCTTTTATTATAGCACTGTCTATTCTAGTTGCCATGTGATAAATTTTTAAGGGAGAGCTTAGTTTTAATAAGCACTGCATAATCATGTATACTCTTTAACTTTGAACTTTGGAAAATTTAAAATATGAAGCCTTTGTTGTGTTTTCTGAACAGATTGAGAATGAATTGAACGCCCTTTAGTTTCCATTTACCTGAAGTGGTTTTAGTTTGTATCTTTGTTTATGCTCTCCATCAACATTATCTTGGGTCATTTGAGTCTATACCTCCATAATTTGAATGCTTTAGCATTATGCTACTCCCTTCTTTCCTTAATAATGGTTACGTATTCCTTTTATGAGGTTTCCTTTTGTTGGTTATAAATTTGGAATATTTTTTTTTTATATCTATCTATTTGGAGTATTTTGATTGGTTAATAAAGTTTCATCAAAACTGTTCATTGCTTTTGAATGTTTTTAATGAGAAAAAAAACAAAACCTTGCTTTATTTCATCCAATCAAATAATAGATTCATGTCCATTATCAATTTCCTTATATGCAAGATTCAAAACGTAACCAACATTAAGAAACGGAGGGAATTTCTTTATGTTTTATTTATTATTGTTATTTTATTTATTTATCTATTTATTTTATACAAAAAATAGTTGGCTTGGTTCTGTTTTGGTAAAATAAGATCAATATGTTGAGTGTCAAAAACTTGTGCTCTAAAGAAATGAGGATGATAGAGCACAAAACCATATTTTGCTTACAAACTATAATCATTTGGTGGTTATTATAAGCAAGTTGTAGTTATTGAATTTAGTCTAGTTAATGTTTCATCTTATAAGAACTTAGATAATAGAGCTTTAGAAGGTCAATTGGACTAAAGTAATTATTTATAAATCTCACTAAAACGTGTCATGATGTTTAGTTCCTACATCCTAGTTTCATGCCTGCGTGGTAGTCAACTTTTCTCCACAATTTGTCCACAATTTAAGTAGTTCAACTGTTGTGCCAAAGTGTCATGTCAGATGTGGGCTCCGTGTTGTATGTATGATTAGTGTGCGGAAATGACATGTATTGGCTTTGTGTTTAAGTAGTATAAATTGGTCTTTCATTAAGTATATTATTATTGTTATGCATATATCTAACTTGTATTTATATCAGAGTGGAAGCCATGGGGTGTACCTTTTGACTATGAATGTGAAGTTATTGAAAATGACGCACCAGTTCCGAAGCACATTCCGTTGCATCGGCCAGGCCCTTTGCCGGAGGAGTTCTACAAGACGGTGGAGGCAATCAATTCAGGTCCAGCAAGCGAGCCAGCCATTACAGATGCTGAGAAGCCAAAGCAAGTTGGATGATGTACTCTTTTGCTCATTTCAAGCCTATTGCATATTTGACTGTTTGGGGGCTAAATCTTTTTCTTCCAATTGCTTTTGATCTTGTCAGTGTAGTTACTGAAAATTATTTGCTTATGTGACGAGCAATTTCTTTGCTCCAATAAAAAAAGGGCAAGTATCCATCCTTTTGTCCCTCAACCCCCCCCCCCAAAATTTTCCTGATTAGGTCTAAGAGGCGCATCGTTGGTGTGATACTTCATTTGGCGTTTGGTAATCGATTATTGTATGTTTGACCATCTCAAAGTTTGATTTTTCTTTTCTTCGATCCCATCTTCTAGTGTAAAAACTCCTCCAATGCACAAGCTACAATATTTTGTTTTGAAGGTGGAAGTATTTTTTTTTATTAAATCAGTTTTTGATGCATAAAAACTATCTTTTTTCATCCCATCAATTTTTCTTAACAAATATTTTACAAAACATTCTTTTTAGAGCATTATTTTATTGTTTAACACTATTTAGCTACCCCGTTTTAATTATAATACTTCCTCCGATCCATATTAGTTGCAACGTCCAACTTTTGCATGCATTTTGAGGAAGAGAATTATTTTAATCAAAAAGAATTAATTATCCCAAACATGATTAGTTTAAAATAGGGTTGTGCAAAGTCCCGCACTTTCGGGTATCCGAAAGTGTGGGGTACTGACTTTGCGGGTAGTGATTTTTATTACCTGTGCCTTATCCGGAAATCTCGGACACCTGCATATTGGGTACCCGAAATATGCGGGCCGGGTATGCGGGTACTTGTAGTTGTATTGCACTTATGATTTATCCTTGTATGATGTAAAGTGTAAACAATTAAACAATGCATAATTATACATACTAGATATGAATATACACCATAATAAATTAATTATCATTAGTCATAATACGATTATCCAATATCCAACAAGTCATTAAAAAGTTAAATGTCTCCAAAGCCGTAAAAAAGATAATAATAAAGTTTATTACAAGTTTTCAACAAAGTATATTAGAATAAAACAAAGCATAACAAAGTCTCCTAAGTGAGAATAACAATTATCAAAGAATCCCTTGGACATTGATTGTTCCTTTTTCTACAAACAAAGAAAAAAAAAACAAAAAAACAAAAAAAAAAAAAAAAAAAAAAAAAAAAAAAAAAAAAAAAAAAAAAAAAAAAAAAAAAAAAAANAACAAAGTAGAAAAATAGAATAAATTAGAGAAAAAACAAAATAATCAGAATAAATAATAAAAATAAACATAGAAAAAAAAAACAGAAAATAAATCAGAAAAAAACAAAAAAAAAAATAGAAAACATAAAATACAAAAGCAGAAAAAATAAAATAGAAAAACGAAAAAATAATCAAAGACCCTTTTAATGCCGTTGAAATGAATCGAAGTACTTGAAGAAATGAAAATAAAAAAAAATTAAAAACTAAAAAAAAAATCAAAATAAAACAATAAGTAAAGTACATCAAGAAAAATAAATCAACAATTAAAGTAAATCAATAAAAATAAAACACCAAGAATCAAATTTCATAAAATTGATTCAAACAAATAAAAAATAATAACGATTAACAAGTCGAACATACCTGTCGTACAGCCGTAGTGTCGTCTGCTGGTCGTTCACCGCCCGTCATCCTCCGCTTTCACCGCCAAGCAGTTAAAGCCTCAAAGTTGTGAAACCCTAAAGAGAGAAAATAGGGGTTTGTGTTTTGTATAAAAGAAAAAGAGAGTGAAATAGATAGTTAATAAGGTGAGGCAAAAAAAAAAAAAAAATAGAGAAAAAAAATATGCGGGTATCAGGTACCCGCTCCACATATCTTTATTACCCTAGCTCATCAAAAGTGAGGATAAATCGGGTCGGGTACCAAACCCGCAAAATAGTGTTTTTACCCAAATAATACGTGAATTTTGATGGCGTGTAATGCGGGTATCGAGTCGGGTTTTTCTGCACACCCCTAATTTAAAATGGATAAAATTTTACGTAGCGCTCCA
Source organism: Suaeda aralocaspica (assembly GCA_016808085.1). Lineage (NCBI taxonomy): Eukaryota > Viridiplantae > Streptophyta > Magnoliopsida > Caryophyllales > Amaranthaceae > Suaeda > Suaeda aralocaspica. The sequence continues at coordinate 183,786 of PYUH01003991.1, forward strand.
ATGGTATTCAATGATTCTACTTTAGTTTTATACTAGCGTTTGAAACGTGTGCGATGCACATGATAGTGCAATATTTTTTGTTGAATAGTCTAATATTATCTACCCGTATGTTGTATGATAATTATTTTTTTTAGATGATAGTTTTGCTAAGATAAATAAATAACAATTCAACTATAATTATTTAAATGTTATAAAATACTCATAATGGCGGATGTTCCCTATACATTAATACCTATGTATGTAATTCTTCATATGGTTATATTTACTCTTCATGTAACATCAACATGGCTTTATACATCCTTGTAACTCCTCTCATGTGATAACTTCTTATTCAATGTTGACCTTTCAATACTCATAGGAAGTTACTATGTAGATGATGTATATATATATATATATATGTTAGACATTGTGGAAGATATACGATTGAGATTACATATATTCTACATCTCCATTCATTCTTTCCTACATTTTCATAACACGTTATCAACACGATAGTTCTATCCTAATTGAATTAGGTTTTAATAAACCAAACTTAAATTATTTGATTGTTGTTTTTAGTTACTTTCGAAATCAAGTATATTTTTGATCACTATCAACTCATATTCATACAGTACAAAAGGTATGTAATCTAAACTAATAAGAAGTATTATTATTGTGAATACATGATAATTTTAATAATCCTTTGAAAATTTTTTTATGCTCTACCCTTAGATTGAATTTATTCTTACAAGTAGTTAAGTGTATAATTCATAATTTTGTCTCCTCATCCTATTAGAGAGAAAGAAGAATAAAATAGAGATTTACTATGTTCTTTTCTATTGTAAGTTGTCTATGATGAAACTATGTGTTATTCCTAGGTACTAGGCTATAACATGTAAAATTAGTCTAGTTAGTTATATTCATTAGTGATTTGAAAGTTTATCAATTATACTAATTCCTAGTAAAGTTCTATATGTTTTTTTTTTTTTNAAAAAAAGTTTTTTTTTTATTTTTTTTTTTTTTTTTTTTTATATATATATATATGGCAGCCAGTCCCTAAGGTTAAGGAATAACTTTAACGGCTCCATCAGCTCCAACAACGGCTCCAGCAGTTTCAAGTTCAATTTCTTAATAAGTTAATCAACAGGCAATTATCATCTAAGCAAAACTATTTATTATAAAACACATCTAGAAATGTTTATTCATGTTAAAATCATGACAATTCACATGCATTTGATTTCTTGTGTGTTTTTGCTAGTTCATACTTTTGTCACATATGCCCATTAATACCACGTAAAAATAAATATATTGAGCTATGTTAAACACCTTTCCTTTGCCATAATTTTATTCCACAAATTGTGATGCTATTATGAGTGAAGTTTATTAGCCAGAAAGTGTGATGTAGTTATGAGTGGATTTTATAAGCCAAAAGAGAGAAGTATGGAGATGAAATGCAACATGTTAGTTTTTAGCTTGGAATTTTATTTATATGCGTTGTCATTTTACAGGATATGTATTCTGTAAAACCAATATACAAGTAAGTTATTTCAATCAAGTATAGATAACAAACCAATTATTTCAAATAATATGATGATTATGTGTTTCAATAGAAAGAAAGCTTGTTAAACTAATCTTTATGATAATTATTTACTTGTAATTCTTTGGTGAACATGAATTTCTTTTATGAGCGTGATTAAATATTTGTGTAAAGTTATAACTCATTGACCACATTAATGACTATTGTTGACCTCAAATAATGCTAGTATGTGTTTTATTTTACTCTAGAAGATGAATTTGAAAACAATCTTTTGTTTTTTGTAAATTAGATGTTTAATTGGAGAATTGTGGGATATTTTTTCTTAATGACAATATATCTATTACATGAGTACATATTTTCCTATGAAATGACGGGGTAAGACAAGTAGCGTAGAGTTAGTAATTTGTAAGCTACTATCTAATTATCCTAACAAATCAAGAATTTAGACTAAAATTACGCCCCTTTGTTTGGTGCCCAAGAATCAAGAAAATCGTCCAAAATCACGCCCCTTTGCTTCGTCAAATTTGCGCATATTTTTCAAGATTTTCAAGAACATCAAGAAATGATTCAAGATCCAATCTTTTAATCAAGAAACCTTCAAGAATCTGTCTTCCATGCATTTTAGCATAATTATGATGATCAAGACTCACCAAGAAATAAAGACTCGAAGCCTGAAATGAGAAAAACCTTGTGGGAAAAAAACTCATAGGCAAAAACCATCTTGTTCCCCAAATCCACCATTCTTGCCTTGATTTGCGTGCCATATTATTGACATGTGACCATGCACACACAAATCCCTACCCTTGATGCACCCATATGGTTGATATTTCCATAAGCAATTATTTCACCTATGGTTGCATCCCTGCCATTGCTATTATTGATATCACCATTGATATCACCACCTTCGAAGTTGATTGCACCATTACAAACCTTGTAACTTATATTTAATACTTGATTACTCTTGTCATTATCAATGGTGCTTTCATCATCCTCCCCTTCNCTGGTGCTTGCATCATAATGGAGGTCCTACCCCATAAATCTAAGGGTAATTTAAGTGGCCAATCTCTGTAACAGGTGTGAGATGTGGGATTGGGCTCTCAAAATTGCATTTAAACACTTTTGCGTTTGCATTACGTATTGATTTTGGTTGGGAGGTGAGGGTGAGCTATATTATTTATATGTGCAAGAAAATGTGTGGAGTGACACCACGTGAGGTACTCTAGCCATCGACTCATAATTCTTCCATGGTCGGCTTTATGATTTTGATTTAAGTGGATGGCAGTCAAGGAATTTTGATGGGTTGGTTCGGGAACTTACATACTCGGAATTGCTTGAGTTGATTGTGTTTTAAGATAAAGGGGTGAATTCATTGTTTATTTAGTTGTATGCTTGTGGACAAGCATAGGTTTGGATTGGGGGAGTTTCATATGTTAATATTTTATACATGTTTTAACCCCGATCCCGAGTGATTTTTAGCTCTAACTTTGCTCTTATGAGTCGTTTCTACTAACTTTTGTTATTTCGAGTGCGTTTGAGAATTTGGAGAGTTAGTGAAGAGTTGGAGATCATTTGGGAGGCTTTGAAAGAGTTTAAGAACCATTAGAAAAAGAATTATAAGCAATTAGCAAGAATGAAGAAGAACGAAGTGAAAGAGCCAGCCCGGTTTGAAAGGTTTTATGCCCAGGTGGATGGCGTTTCGCCTGGGTCACCCGGGTGGGCCACACCATGCCTCTTTTTGACCTTTTTCCGAATTGTTTTGGGCTTTATTATAAATAGCTTTTGTTCCTAGGCTATTGTACGAACTTTTAGCATATTTTCCTAAATCGTAAACTCTAGTTTTCTCTGTCTAAGTTATAGAAACCTTCAATCATTCATTCAATATAATCTGATGTTTTAATTCAATTCTGTTTATTGTTATTTAATTTATTTTCTCAACTTATGTTTATGTTTTAGTTTATGTTTTTAGTATTAGTATTAGTTTTAGTTTTAGTTAATTGTTTTAAATTTAGTTTTCATGCCCTAAAATTTATGTTATTAATTTGTTTAGGTCATATTGATTAGTTTGTTAATTGTTAATTATGTTGTTAGTTTTAGTTTTTAATATTGATTTGTTTTTCATAATTGTTAATATGTGTGAGTATTTTCTTATCTAGGGCTAAGGGATCAACGAATTAGTTTCAATGCTTTGTTTGATGATTAGTTAATATGAGTATTTTTTTTTATTTTTGAATTCCTATTATTAGTTTATATTGCTTTGAATTAAATTATGGCCAGGTTTGATTGTTAGTTTGTTTTTGTCGAAATTGAGGCCGAGAGGTAAAATTACCACAATTAGATCACATGGATAATAGGCAAAACGAGTCTAAGTGAGCTGGAGCCATTAGAAGAGTTTTGAAGGGGTCTAGATTCGAGAGAATTAGTGTGCCTTGATTCTGGAAGTCATTAATCTGCTAATTAATTGTTATTCATTTCATTGATTGATTTATGGTGAACCGATGTCCTCGAATTAGTTATTGATATATTTTCATTTTTAATCTCTGTTTTAGTAGCAATTAGTTTATTAGTTAGAAACCAATTCAAAGGCCCTTTATAACATAATTGATTTTTAGAATTAGTTGAAATTCATTGCTTCTCCGAGGATTCGATCCTTACTTCCCTGTCTGCATTATTTAGTGTAGTAGGTTTATTTTTGATGGGTATACGACTGTTATAACACCCCCAAATTCCTTATTTTCTAACTTACCTCAAACCTATAAACAAGAGGAACTTGAGCATGCTACCGCCACGCCACAACTAATTGTGAAAACTACTTGCAACGCTAAGGCTAAGGTAAAACAAACACATCACTAAAACCATTTTGTAAAAGTCAAAACAAACTCACAGCGGAAGTCTCTAAATTAATAATTTAAAGTATTAAGTCAACTCTTACAGCTTGGAACCGTTAAGGCCCTTATTCAAAACCAACTTGGAAAGTCTAAAGTTCAAAACCAAACTACTAAAACAAAGTCCACTCTTCACGAAATCCCTTCAACCCATGCATATTCTCAACAACCTCCACTTATTCTGCTTAACAAGCAAACAGAACAAGAAAAACATGAAAGTATTTGTGTCAGCAAACCGCTGAGTATGCACAACATAGCAAAAGCATAATAACACGAAGACACACTCTTCGCACATAGCATATAAGACACACATAACAAGACTCTTACTCAATTTATATACTCATGACTCATAGACTTGCTCATTAGCTCGTAAAGCTCTTTAACTTGCTTTATAACTTTACTTGCTTTAGAACTTGCTTTAATACTTGCTTGCTTATTAGGATACGTGAACGGGCTCTTTGGAAAGACGGTCACCAACAAGTAGGTTAGTGCTCCCGTACAGTCCGAACTCTAACTAAAAGGTGTACGACCTTTCGAACAATGGTACATGGTCTCCATCCACCCCATGTGCAGAACTTAACTATTATGGAATTCCTTAACTAAAACAGTGATGCGTCGTCACACTCCACTATGGAAGTACAGCGTTACGGCATACATACCTCCCCCATATGTTAACCTCATTTGGCCTGAATGAGGACTCACGTTCCTTTAATAAATAACTTGCTTATAATTTCTCACTTAACATTACTTTACTTTAAACTTGACTTATAAAACACTTTGACTTTGACTTAATTTGTAAACATGACTCTTCTGGTCAAAACTTGCTCAAAATATGCACAAAGGCAACATAACTCATGGACAACCTCTAAGACACTTAAATATTTCATTGAAGACTCTTAAAATTCTTATTATACCAATATATAGTTGTTGTCCAGAATTTAAAGCATAGCTCAAAACATAATCATAAAGTCAAGCATACACCGTAAGACTCCGGAAACACAATTAAACAACATAGAAACTCTTACACACTTAAACAACACTTGCTTAAGACTCTTTCCACTTTTAGTAACCTTATATTCAGATTAAGTGACATTTGAAAACATTTTTAGAAGTTTCCATTTTTAGAAAGTCAAATTAGGAAATTAGGTTAATTGATTTAAGTGATAAAAATAGAAATAAATTAATAAATAAATACTAAAATTAATAAAAGTTAGAAAAAAATTTCCAAAACCTTTTACTGCCTAAAAGAAGATATCAAACCAAATTTCGTGGCTAAACAAGGTTTATGTGATTTTTAGTAGATTTTTGACCGAAAACCCTAAAACAAGCAATAAAACATTTAAAAATCCGAATTAAATACCTAATTAATTATCTAGGTCGTAATTCCACTTTTATAATTCACTTATATAATTATATTAACCAGTAACAATCTTTATAAACCTTATATTACATTTTAGATATTTTTAAAAGATTTATTTTCGAAAATAGTCCAATCTTGTCAAAACCAATCTAAATTTTATTTAAAATTTTATAAAATCTTTTTAATGACTAAACCAACTCTAAAAAACCATATGTTGTCTTATAAATTCATTAAAAATAGTCTCGTGGTCAGATTCGACCTTTAAGGTCTCTGAAAAAACAAATTACGGTAACAACCGCAAAACCGCAAAACAACTAAATAATTTTGTTAACCAACTTAAAATCCATTAAAAATCACAAAATTTTAACACAACTTAATATACAGTATAAAAATTCCATAATAAAATATGGCGAGAATAGATAAGCACTTTAAACTCATGAAATCAATAAAATCAATAAAACGGCAGATTTCCAGTTTAACACAAACAATTTCATAAGGGATAACATGATCGTTTTCTCGACACCAACTTTTGAAATACTCATATATGACTCAAAGCCTAACTTTTCATTCCATTAAACCTTTGATATACTGCACATACCTTTTTCCACGAATTTTTCTTCCTTTCTAGAACAAATCCTCGCTAAACTCGGTTCCTTGCATTAAAATATAAAAATACAATTATGACTTCGTCCAACACCATAAACATGTTATATAACTAATATAAAACTCCTATACCAAATTTCGTGCACTAATTTTATGTATAAGTTTTTTTCATGATTTTATTTCATTAAAATAGCAATAAAACCGCAAGCCGTAAAATTTCAAGAAAGCTATCAAAAAACCACTTTAAAATTTATAAATACTCTATTTTTACAGTAGAACATCATAATATAAAAAACTTAAGTTTTAGAACAAAAATCGAAGCAAAAAGATTTTTTTTTAAACGACGAGTGGCTTGTGCAATTGCTCAAGCCACTTTGGCTTGATTTTTGTCTACTACGGTGGCTCCATGGGAGGAAGAGGAAGATACCTTGAGCAAGAAGGAAGTAAGATCTTGATGATGGTTGTGGTGGTGGGTAAGGTGGTGGCGTTTGGTGGTTGTGGTGGTGGCTCAAAGTGAGCTACACCTCACTTGTGAAAAACGAAGGAAGAGAGAATGAGAGAGAGAGAGAGAGAGAGAGAGAGAGAGAGAGAGAGAGAGAGAGAGAGAGAGAGAGAGAGAGATTTTCTGATTTTTGTGAGAGACTTGCAAGTGAGTTTATGATGAAGTATTGAGGTATTTATAGGTCAGTAAGGACCCTAAGGAGGCCGGCCAAGGAGGAGAGAAAAGAGGGATTGGATTTGCAATCCAATCTCTAAACAAGATAGGTTTTGATCAAAGATAAAGATTAGGTGTTCATGGCGTATTTTAGAAATTTTAATCTATTTTTAAAATTCTGAGAATTATTTTATTTTGATGACATAAAATATTTATATAATTAAAATAATTAATTTATAAAATAATTTTGACCATAAAATCATTTGAGCTAAAGTCTTACTCGAAAATTAGGGTAATATGAGGCTAATTGGTCCGAAAATTCCTTTAATAAATACCTAAAGCTATTTTTGCTATTTGTAGAAATTAAATTAAATAGTTAAAACCTCTTTTAGAAATATTTATAAATTCTTGAATAAAACCTTGTAAAAATATTTATTTAAAACTTCATAAAACTATAAATTATGAATATAAATAAGCTTTATTTATAAAATTCATAAAACTATATATTATAATCATTTATAATTACAATATAGTCTCAAAAATGCGGGGGATTACAACTGTCCTTTTCAGGCGCCCCTTGAGTGCTCAGGCGCTTAGCTCGAGCGTTAAAGTGATTGTTGAGCGCATAGTGGCTTGGTGTTGAGCGCTCCTACGTTCATCTGGCGCCCTAGTGCTCAGCGATGCCTCCCCGGCTCTATAAATACTCATGACCTCCGATGCTTTTCAACATACAACACACACTTCAAGGCATTTTCAACACATTCTCTCTCTCCCTACTTTCTCTCTCTTAAAATTTCTTACAACTTCTTCAATCATCTTCGAAAACTTTAATCAAATTCTTTAAATTCATTTTTGAGCATTCAAATAAAGAAATTGTTTCGACGACCGCACTGAAAGTACTTAAAATAAGGCCGAAAGCATCAACAACATCGTTCTAAACACTTCACATCTATGTTATTTTATGTGATTATTGCTTCTCTAGAAAATCAACATGTCTTAACTAAATCATGAAATATTGATTAAATCATGGCTCGGTTTTCTTTGAAAATCAATCTTAAGTAGAAGCATTAACCAGGTTGTTTTTATGCTCATGAACACTAAATGTTTATTGCTTTTAGTCACCTAGAATCCATGTTTAGCTATAAGACTTGAAAGCATGCTCTCACATAAAGTATAGATAAACCATGTAAACCGGCTTAAGTTCTTTATTCTTGATTAATCTTGAAGTGATCACTCTCATACGTCATTAGAAATTATGTGTGCATTGTTCTAAACCCATCTATCAATGTTCCTATGTGCTCTTGGGGCTGAAATGGAAATATCTATGCCATAATTCAATTTTATGATTGTGAGATTACATATGAGGCCAAGTAGAGGCTGCTATACGCAGGGGGACACTGTGAACTACTCTTGTCTTTACCCTCGTCCCCGAATCCAGAGATATGAGACCTTCTTATCCTTGGCTGTCAATTTGCCTTCTGGCTAGATCTAATGGGGTTCCGTGAGCTCCTGATAAGAGCACATTGGCGACTTCTCTACTTGGGTTTTGGGTTTCTAGACTCACTTCTAAAGCCAGGTATACTCACACTATGCAAACAACATAAAGACATTCAATGTCGTAAAAAGGGCACGTGGGCCCCCAAAAGCCCCGTGTCCACAGGTTGGCAACTTCAATGAGATTATTCCCTTACTTTTAAGGGAGAGTGGACGAAACTCAAAAGGTCTTGTAATTTCAAAATTATAATATCGAATTTGTTTGTTAGGCATAATGCATGCAATTCCTATGTAAGGGTATTTGCTTTAGGATTCACGTCTCTTAAAGTATGTTCTATACTTAACACAACCTCGGGGGACATCTTTTAAGGATGGTTAGATGACCTACCTATGGCCATTCCTTAATCGAAAATCATCCCAAGCATGACGCATGAAGCACATGACCTAAGTGGATCATTATGGATGTCCCACTTAGATCACCACTAAGTTAAGGTGTGGATAGTTGGACACACCCTAGTCATGGTACCCTTTGGACACCTTAAGCCTTACTTGTAGTCACCCTCTCAGAAACTTGGGTAGGTTTGGACTTGACCTCATGCCAAGCGTGACTATGTGACAATTTGCCCTTATGATTAACTTGGGCCATAGTTTTGCACGGACCTTAAACATTTATGAATAGATAGTCTCATATAGATCATGGTCGCTCCTTAGTGGTCAAATAAATTCAATTCCTTGTCATGCATATAGAACCCCATAGGTTGCATTTTATTTATTAATTATAAAAGTACCGTCATCGTCCAATTAAAAAACAAACAAAAAAATAAGAGAAGAAAAGAAAATGGAAAGACGATAAGGTACCTTGCATTCATGCATTCATTTAGGACATGGAGTGGCCATGCTAGGCTATGCATCGAGTCTATTTCAAGGAAGCAAAGCATGAGTCATTTTCAAAATAAAATTCTAATTGAGACTCATGCAGGAAAGAGTTATCAACCTTATTTGGATAGGGCCGATGATTGAGTAAAGCCACAAATCTTATAGCTTGGGTCAAAGGGCGTGGTTCGAAGTGTTCCTCTAGTACTTGAGTCTTCTCAAACAAGCGTGCTTATCGAAAGACCATTATGAATTCAAAATCATCATTAAACACTTATTGAAAGTAGAACTTCAACAATGTCACGCGAAATGTCAAGGCTCAATTAGAACAAATTGAAGCCAACTTGGCCAAACTGACCGAAATGTTTAAAACTTTCACAATCAGGGTGAACAACCTTAAGGCAAAGACCAACCTTATTGATTTTGAAAAGATTGTGAAGCGGATCAATGACGAAGATATCTATATTGACCCCCCTGGGCTCGACTCGAGAAATGTGGACACAATTCCCAAAAAGTTCTCAATCAAGGAATTGCCCAAATTCAAAGCAATGACAACCCTTGGTTCTTCCTTAGTGGGTTCAAGTTCTACGTGGACATGAAGAAAGTTGATAAAATGCTTTACCCCAAGATCTTTCCATTCTCTTTGGAACCTATTTGCCAAAGGTGGTTCTTTTTTTTCCTGACAAGGAAATCGCAACTTGGGAGGACATCATCCATGCCTTCATGACCTCACTACAAGCGTAAAAGTCAAGCATCAACATCCTAACGTGAACTTAAGATCCTCAAGCAAGGATAAAATTAAGGATTCACAAAGTATCTAGGTTGTTGGAGAGAAATCTTTGCCCAGATTGTGACTACTCCTCCTAAAAAGGAGTTGGTGAAAATCTTCTTTTCCAGCCTTTTGCCTATATACAAGAATCACCTTAAATACTTAAGGTTGGAAACATTTCAAGAAGTCTACCAAATTCGTGTTGAAGTTCAAGATGACTTGATCAAGGGAAAGAAATGGGACAATAGCTACGACAAGAATTACAACGATAGCTCTATGGAAGAGGATGAGCAGAATGTGCAAGCAGCTTTCAAGATCAATGGTGAAAAGTAGAGGCATCATGAGCAACAGTTTATAGTCTTTTTTAGGTTGAGTTGGAGAGTCCCTCCACCTAGCATTGGTGTTTCCTTTGTTTCATATGTTTGATTCTATGTCATTAGGATTAAGGGCGTTATCACATCTTATACTTCATTTTGTTACTTTTCATCTTAATTAATAAAATTCTATCTTTTCTTTTAGCCTATTTATTATGCTTCAATTGACCTCATCATTTGAAAATTTTTTTTTTTTTAAAAAAATTCAGAAAAATAATAAAAAAAATTTAAAATATTGTACATGTTCGAAAAGCCTGAAACATCACAAAATAAAACCATTTCCTTGTCTTACGTACATCTTTTAGCCTATCCATAAAATTGAGTCAACCACCTTTTACCTTCCTTTCATTAGCCAAATTTTTGTGCTTAGGAAAAGACGTGTGCTAAAATAAAAATAAGAAAAAAAGGAGATTTTTTAATATCAAAAGTGAAGTTAATCTAAAAAAAAAAAATAAAAAGAAGATAATTTTAAATGTCATCATTCAAAGTCAAAAGTCAATCAAAATCAAATGTAAAAGTCGAAGCATATCTGCACACCTATGAGTCAAATCTTTTCTCATTAACTGTAACCTAGACCATAAGTCATACTAAATCCCTAATCATACCTCAACATGCCCCAACTCTGAAGCCAAACCTTAAGGCCATAACCCAATATTCCAAACCTCAAAACTCTATCAATTTTAAAACCTAAAACAAAAGTCCAACCAATTAAGCTAAAATCAAAATACAAGTCAAACCTCAAAGTCAAAACCCCATAGCGAAAAGCAAAGCCTCACTCCTCAAATCACAACCTAAATCCTAAAACCCTCTTCGAGCATGTCCAAAAGCCCGCTAGGTTAAAAACCCGAAAGAGCGCCCCAGGCAAAAGTTAGGGCACAATTACATCAATCATATACATTTTCACGAACTATGATAGGTCTAATTCCGTATGGGTACGTACAATTCGTTAGTGTAGAACTTGACATAGACTCGAGTTTCAACAAAAATCTTTTAGCTTACCTTGCTCTCCCGTCGTTATCTTCACCCATAAGTTACAAATTTTACCCATCTTGGTTTTCTTGAACCTTGGCCTTTCTTTCAACACCCTTTAGGGACTCTCCTATCTCTCTTTTTCAGTCATCATGATCTAAACTCTTGCTCTCAGGTTGAACTCATGTAGCAACAAGTCAAGCAATTATTATCTCTCCAAGAATTGGGGTTTGTATCGTCACAAGAGTTCCCATATCTCACTATAGAGGCACATGTTCATGTGACCAACTTGAATATCCACAAATTAATTTAAGCACATCTTTCTAAGTTTTGGGGGCTTGTATCATGAAAGGGGTTCCCATATCTTGAGTTGACCAAAGTCAATAAGCATCATCCTCGACCCATCAACATAAGGTTTCACTTCGATTTTAGCAAAGAACATTACAAATGCTTCACCATGCCCCATTCATCATAACATAGGGGCTATCTCTTATGAAAACACAATGGCTTAAGTCGGTTCTATCTTAACATCCAAACCATGAATTGGGGGCTCACACCATCACAAGAGTTCTCATTCATTCTTCTCACTCCTATCTTAAAGAAGCAACATCCTAAAGTGACCTACTCGATCAATCATCATTGCTTCTCTTGTCTCCTACATTCAGGTCACCCAATCCGCATCACAAAGTCTCGAACAACATAAACCTTATCCATTTATCACCCGACAATCACATGTGTTCACTCTTAACCCTATAAACACCCTATTAGTCTAACACTATGCCTCAAACGCTCAAATTCCACTCATATTCAAACTTGGGGGCTATCATCATCTGCTAGGGGCTCGATGCCCAATAACCTTACAATATTCCCAAAGAGGCTCTATCTTGCGCATTTTATAAAACATCAAATCATCATGTGTTTATGTGGACCCGAGGCTTTGGAGGCCCACGCACCCTTTTTTTCAGACATTGAATGTCTTTAGTTTGATTGCATAGTGTGAGAATGCTTGGCTTAGGGAGTGAGTCTAGAAGCTTAAAACACAAGTAGAGAAGTCGCCATTGTCCTCCTTTCGGGAGCTAAAGGAACCCCATTAGGTCATAGCCCAAGGGCAAAAATGACAGCCAAGGACAAGAAGGTCTCATATCACTAGATTCGGGGACGAGGGTAAGGACAATAGTAGGTCATAGTGTCCCCCTGCGTAGAGAGGCCTCTACTTGTTCACATGCTTAATTTCACAGTCGTAATACCGAATTAAATATACATATTTCCAATTTTGACTTAGAAAAACATAGAAATAAGGCTAGGCGGGTTTTTAGTTAATGCACACATAATTTCCGGTTTAAACATGCATTGGTGATCGCTTTAGGATTTAATTGATTTTAATCTTTATTTAGTTGAAGCATGCTTTTTAGGTCTTCTGATCTAAGCATGGATTCTATGTCACTTGAAAGCATTAAAAGTTTAGCATGGATTCACATAAATCCTAAAGCAATGTTTCTACTTTAGATTGATTTTAATGAAGAGTCGAAATCATTAATTAGTCAATGTTGCATGAACTTGATTATAAACATCTCAATTGTGTAATAAAGCATTAAAATCACATAATCACACAAACTAACTCCTTTGATGAACTCAAGATGATGATTTTGAACTTGTAGGCCTCTTTGGAAGTAACTTTCGTGCAATTCATCAACAATCCCTTAGAACCGAGAGCTTGAAGAACCTTTAAATTAATAATAATATTAATAAGTTTCTAAGTTTTTTAGATAGCATGGTTTCCGAGGTAAGGCACGGAAACAGAGACAGGTTTTAGAGAGAGAAAGTCACGAAGTAGAGAGAGAAAGTGTAAGAATGAGAAGTGAAGTGATGAAGAAGTTGTTGTTGAAGGCCGGAGGAGGGGGGTATTTATAGGGTTGGAAGTGACGTAAGCGAGCGCTAGGGCGCCAGAGGAGTGCCAAAACACATAGGGGTGAGCGCCAGGGCACCTGACCTGCGTCTAGGAACTCAAGGTGGGCGCTAAGACGCCTAGTGATCGCTATGGCACAGGCTGCTTAGGCGTCGGGGCGCTGGCTGGGTGCCCGGGTGCTGCCCCTGCTTCGTGGAGCTCAAGTTCCTAATTTCTTGATTTTCACGCGTTGAATCTCCGATGCTTCCTTATTTTTGATATTTACTTCCATGAACTGAAATATTTCGACATATTATGAAATAATACGAAATTCACTTCCATAAACCAATTTATTCACTTCCATAACCTAGAGTTTCCATCAACCGAACGAACCTTTCTAGAAGGTTCATCGAATCCGGTCACATTCATTAGCTTAAATTAATTTCTTTTATTTTCGAAAATTAAATTAAAATTTTAATTGTGAAAATAAAATGAAAATAAAAATAAATTGAGAAAATAAATGAAAATAAGAAAATGAAATGAAAATTAGAAAATTAAATGAAAATTAGAAAAATCATTTAAGCGTATTTCAAACATCATAACTCATCATCGGCTAACCCCTTCCGATAGTGGTTTTGATACGAATGTCAATGAGCAAAACTTCGAGGGTTTGGGTTTGATTGAAGGTGGAAAACAAGATGCAACCATGGGAGAGTTAGTGGCTTATGGAGACACAAGGCTCCTAGGGTTGGCTAGGGTGGATTTTTACGTGTGCATGGTGACATGTACAAGCTTATTCACGTAGTGTTCAAGCAAATATAAGTTAGTAGTTTAGAAGTGTTGAGCTATATGGGTTTTCTTCCCACGTCATTTGATAGGGTTTTACCATATGGTGTTTTGTTATTTTCTTGATTAGTTTATGAGTCAAGGTTGATGGAATCAAGCATGAGAAACACAAAAATGGAGGTTTCTTGAAATAAAGATTGAATCTTGAAGAGTTTCTTGAAGTTCTTGAAATCGGAAGTCCAACAAAAATCAACGAGAATCAACGCAATGCATATGGCGGGATTTTTGAAAGATTTTTGAAGTTGTGGGCAACGTTGTCAACGCGGGATTTTGTGTTGTTTGACTTGGTCAACCTAGGGTTGTTATTCGGAAATATGGTGGCTAGATTTGATTTGCAAAATATCTAAGATTTAGACTAGAAATCAGATTACAAAATATATGGTGCAAATATTGTATCCGGTTTTGATAAGATTTTCTTGTTATCCTAATCTTAGTTTGTTATACCATATATCTAAGGTAGTTAGGATATGTTTAGATTTCTGAAATATTGTGTGATATGTTTAGCCTATAAATAGGATGTAAAATACATCAATAGAATTCAGATTTGAGTTATTAAACACAAGTTGTTTCCGGTTTTCATTGTTTCACGAAGTAAACAAAATTTTGAGAGTTTCTTGTGAGAAATTCGATTGAGTGAGTGGTGCTTTTTGCTTTATCTCACGTGAGGATAGTTCTTAGGATTTGAGGGTGCTTTGCTTTAATCAAATTCTACTAATTATTCGCCTTAGAAGTTCAGATTTGTGGTGCGTAGCTTTATCAAATTTGAAGTCTAAGTTTCTTTGTGTGAGTGGCGTTTGTCTATAACAAAATTCACATCAACTTTTGGTGCTCTCGTTGAGAGATTCATTCAATCTCAAGTGTTCAATATCAATTATCATGGCTCAAGAAGGTGGAGACGAAAATCCACAAGGATTCACGAAGGGTTTGAGCTTGGCTCAAGCAAAAGAGCTACGTATGCAAGGGGAGATTGACGAGTTAAAGGCTCGTTTAGATGAAGTCCTAACCATCATGGCTTCTACCAAGAAAACTCCTACTAAATCTAAACAAGAGGAGGGCTCATCATCAAGTGAAAGTGAGCAAGAAAGTGTGAGGAGTGTACGTAAACCAAAAAAGGGATACTCATCAAGTTCTAGTGACGATGAGGAACCAAGATCAAGGCACAAACATAAGGGAAAGATGAGGGATGATGATCGAAATCTTAAACTCGAAATTCCTGAATTTAATGGAGGTATGGATCCTGAAAAATTTCTAGATTGGATTCGTAGGGTTGAGAGGATTTTTCGTTACAAAGAATATGATGATCATAAGTCTTATAAATTGGCGGAATTAAAACTCACTTCCTATGCAAGTTTATGGCTTGAGGGTTTACAAAGAAAGAGAAGGAAAGAAGGTAGATCAAAAATATCTTCATGGTCTAAATTAAAAAGGGAGATGAGGAAACGTTTTGTTCCTCAAGATTTCGAGCAAAACAATTTCATCAAGATGCATACATTAAAACAAGATAGAAAAACGGTTGATGAATACATTGTGGAGTTTGAAAAATTGATCATGATTTGTGATTTAGAAGAGAAGGAGGACCACAAAGTGGCTCGTTTTGTGGCTGGTCTAGATGAAAATATAAGGGAGAAGGTCGAATTACAACCTTATTGGACCTTTGATGAAGTTTGTAGAGTGGCAGCAAGGGTTGAGAAACAAGTTGCACGCAAAACAAAGACATACTTCAAAACCTATGATTCTAAAGAAAAGCGTGATACTTTTCCTCAAAAACCAAACTTTGATAAGGTTACTAAACCACCCTTCATCAAGGATAAGAGTTCAACTTCAAAGCCCCAAAGTAGTGATTCACGCATTGTTTGTTTCAAGTGTAAAGGGCAAGGTCACATTCAAAGAGATTGTCCTCATGCTAGGGTCACAACAACTCGAAATTGGGTAGATGGGGAAAGCCTTGAAGAAGAGGAGGAGATGTATGGGGATGAGGGAGAGGAAGAGTATGCCAATTATGAAAATATGGAGGAAGAAACGGAGGAAGTCCAACCAGAAACACAAGGCCAATCCTTGGTGTTACGTAGGGTATTACAATCTCAAAGTGCACAACCTTTGGAGAGTCAAAGGGATAAAATTTTTCTCACAAGGTGTAATGTTCAAGGCAAGCTTTGTGATGTAATCATAGATACTGGAAGTTGCACAAATGTAGTATCTACGTTGTTGGTGGAAAAGCTCGCAATTCCTACAAAGATACATCCTCAACCATACAAGCTACATTGGCTTAGCAACACAAGCGATGTTAAGGTAAACAAACAAGCCTTGATTGCGTTTAAAATTGGTAAATTTGAGGATCAAGTACTTTGTGATGTTTGTCCTATGGATGCTTGTCATATACTATTGGGTAGACCTTGGCAATATGACCGTTTTGTGAAGTTTAATGGGAGAACAAATGTTTATATTGTGCGCAAGAACCCTAATGAAAAATCATATGCATTAAAACCCTTGATGATTTCTAAACCTAAAACAAGCATGGGTAATTCTAAAGGTGTTTTGTTGGTGGGTGGAAAGGAGTTAGAAAGGGAGTTGAAAACAAGTTCTATGTCCTATATGTTGTTAGCCAAAGAGGTACAAGATGAAGCCCCAGAGATTCCTAGGGTTTTGCATCCTATGTTGAATGAGTTTTCAGATGTGTTTCCTAATGAGTTGCCACCAGGATTACCACCCATACGTGGAATTGAACATCAAATTGATCTTATTCCTGGGTCTCAAATTCCTAACAAGCCTGCATATAGATGTAATCCAGAGGAGACAAAGGAGATACAAAGGCAAATTGAGGAATTAATGGAGAGGGGGTACGTGAGAGAGAGCATGAGTCCATGTGCTGTGCCTACATTAATAGTACCTAAGAAGGATGGGACTTGGAGAATGTGTATTGATTCAAGGGCAGTTAACAATATAACCGTCAAGTATAGGTTTCCTATACCTAGATTGGATGATTTGCTAGATGAATTACATGGTTCTCAATTATTTTCAAAAATTGATTTAAGGAGTGGATATCATCAGATTCGAATGAAGGAAGGTGATGAATGGAAAACAGGTTTTAAAACAAAGCTAGGGCTTTATGAATGGTTAGTCATGCCTTTTGGGTTAACTAATGCACCTAGTACGTTTATGAGGTTGATGAATGAGGTCTTAAAGCCATACATTGGTAAGTTTGTAGTGGTATATTTAGATGATATTTTGGTGTATAGCAAGAGTGTTAATGATCATCTAAGCCATCTAAGGAGTGTGTTTGGGACATTACGAGAACAAAAGCTCTATGCTAAGCTCGAAAAGTGTTATTTCATGGTACCAAGTGTGACGTTTTTGGGGTATATTGTGTCCAAAGATGGGGTTTCTGTTGATCCATCTAAAGTGGAAGCTATAAAATCATGGCCAACACCAAAAAACGTGACTGAAGTACGTGCTTTTCATGGGTTAGCCTCGTTCTATAGGAGGTTTGTGAAGAATTTTTCATCTGTTGTTGCTCCTATAACCGAATGCATTAAGAAGGATAAGCCTAAGTTTGAGTGGACTAAGGGGGCACAAGAAGCTTTTGAATTGATTAAGAAGTTGCTTTGTAACACACCCATACTAGCCTTACCAGATTTCTCTAAACCATTTGAAGTAGAGACGGATGCAAGTGGGGTTGGAATTGGTGCTGTTCTAGTCCAAGGGAAGAGGCCAATTGCTTACTTTAGTGAGAAGTTGAATGGTGCTAAACTGAACTATTCTACATATGACAAGGAGTTCTATGCCATTATTAGAGCTTTGGATCATTGGAGTCACTATTTAAGGCCTAATCACTTCATATTACATTCTGATCATGAAGCTTTGAAGCACATTAATGGTCAACAAAAATTGAATCCAAGACATGCTAAATGGGTTGAATTTTTGCAATCTTTTCACTTCTCTTCAAAGTACAAAACGGGGAAGTCTAATGTTGTTGCTGATGCTTTGTCAAGAAGGTATACTTTGCTTGGTGTTTTGAACTTTAAGTTGCTTGGATTAGAGTTGATAACACAATTTTACGAGCAAGATGGTGATTTTGGACCAATAATGGCGCAACTTTCAAAGGGTTCTATGAGTTCCTATGTGCTACATGATGGGTTTTTGTTTAAAGGTAATCTATTGTGCATACCTAAGTGTTCTATACGTGAGTTGCTAGTAAGGGAGGCTCATGGAGGAGGTATTGCTGGACATTTTGGCATTACAAAGACACTAACCATGTTGCAAGAACATTTTTATTGGCCAAAGATGATTGTTGATGTTGAGGCCATAATTGCTCAATGTGCTACTTGTCAAAAGGCAAAAGCAGCCTTTCATCAAGGTTTTTATACTCCATTGCCAGTGCCAGAGGGACCTTGGGAGGATGTTTCTATGGATTTCATTGTAGGGTTACCAAGGACAGCAAGGGGAAAAGATGCTATTATGGTAGTGGTTGATAGATTTTCAAAGATGGCTCATTTTACACCATGTCACAAGACAGATGATGCTATGAATGTGGCTGATTTATACTTTAAAGACATCATAAGGTTACATGGGGTTCCAAAGACTATTGTAAGTGATAGAGACACAAAGTTCATGAGTTACTTTTGGAAGTCACTTTGGAGATTAATAGGTACGAAACTTTTGTTTAGCACATCTTATCATCCTCAAACAGATGGCCAAACAGAAGTCACTAATCGAACACTAGGGGTTTTGTTGCGTGGTTTGGTTAGTAAGACACAAAAAGATTGGGATTTGAAGCTTGCTCATGCTGAATTTGCTTATAATAGGTCACCTACTTATGCTACTAAGCACTCACCTTTCGAGATTGTCTATGGAGTTAATCCTAAGTTACCAATTGATTTTGTAAGTATTCCTAAAGGGGAGTTGGTACACAAAGATGCCAAGACTAAGGTTGAGTATATGCAAAAACTTCATGCAGAAGTAAGGGCTCGAATTGAGAAGGTTAATGATATTTACAAGGCACGAGCAAACAAACATAAATCACAACATGTCTACAAAGAAGGGGATTTGGTTTGGTTACACTTGAGGAAGGAAAGATTTCCAAATCAAAGGAAGAATAAACTTATGCCTCGTTGTGATGGACCGTTTAAGATCATAAGTAAAGTGGGGGATAATGCTTATAAATTGGAATTACCAGGAGAATATGGAGTCCATGCTACTTTCAACATTGGTGATTTAGCTCCTTATGTTCCTGATGACCAACTTCGAGGTTTGAGGACAAACTCTTTTGAAGAAGAGGAGGGTGATACGCATATCAATGAGCAAAACTTCGAGGGTTTGGGTTTGATTGAAGGTGGAAAACAAGAAGCAACCTTGGGGGAGTTAGTGGCTTATGGAGACACAAGGCTTCTTGGGTTGGCTAGGGTGGATTTCTACGTGTGCATGGTGACATGCACAAGCTTATTCACGTAAATGTAAAGCAAGTATAGTTAGTAGTTTAGAAGTGTTGAGCTATATGGGTTTTCTTCCCACGTCATTTGATAGGGTTTTACCATATGGTGTTTTGTTATTTTCTTGATTAGTTTATGAGTCAAGGTTGATGGAATCAAGCATGAGAAACACAAAAATGGAGGTTTCTTGAAATAAAGATTGAATCTTGAAGAGTTTCTTGAAGTTCTTGAAATCGCAAGTCCAACAAAAATCAACGAGAAATCAAGCAATGCATATGGCGGGATTTTTGGAAGATTTTTGAAGTTTTGGGCAACGTTGTCAACGCGGGATTTTGTGTTGTTTGACTTTGTCAACCTAGGGTTGTTATTCGGATATATGGTGGCTAGATTTGATTTGCAAAATATCTAAGATTTAGACTAGAAATCAGATTACAAAATATATGGTGCAAGATTTGTATCCGGTTTTGTGGTGATATTCTTGTTATCCTAATCTTAGTTTGTTATACCATATATCTAAGGTAGTTAGGATATGTTTAGGATTCTGAAATATTATGTGATATGTTTAGCTATAAATAGGATGTAAAATACATCAATAAAATTCAGATTAGCTTGATTGAAAAACACTTTGTTTTCCGGTTTTTATTGTTTCACGAAGTAAACAAAATTTTGAGAGTTTCTTGTGAGAAATTCGAGTGAGTGAGTGGTGCTTTGTGCTTTATCTCACGTGAGGATAGTTCTTAGGATTTGAGGGTGCTTTGCTTTAATCAAATTCTACCAATTATTCGCCTTAGAAGTTCAGATTTGTGGTGCGTGGCTTTATCAAATTTGAATTCTAAGTTTCCTTTGTGTGAGTGGCGTTTGTCTATAACAAAATTCACATCAGGTTTTGTGTATTTATTTATTTATCTTCAACTAATCAACTTTCAGAAATCGGACATGTTTACGACATGGTACATGATAATGATCAACCGTTGGGTGGGACCAAATGTAGGTGTCTACAGGTAGCCCCCACTTTCACTGAGCTGAAAGAGACTACTAATATCGTAAAACAAAAGTCAAACTACTCGGTGCATGCAAAACAAAAGGGCTAGTTTTACCTGCACCAAGATGATATGCCCTCGGAAAGTGCTACGTTTCCCGAGGAGGAAAGGTCTCCTTTAGATGTTGTTTGATCATATAGGCGGTTCTGGAAAAGATGTTTGTACCATCCGGAGATTGATTGTTTGAGATCGAGGTTGATCGTCTAACGATCTAAACATTTCCACTTTAGACTCAACTTGGCCGTAGGGAAACGTGATGATGTTGTAGATAGTTGACTTGTTATCTTCTGAGTTGTATAACCTTATTTAGCTTTCAAGGGCATTTTAGTAATTTTGACGCAATTCGTCTTTTGGGGCATTTTAGTTATTTTGACCCGATTCATTTGTCGGGGGCATTTTAGTGATTTTGACCCGATTCGTCTTTTGAGGGCATTTTAGTAATTTTGATGAAGAATGTTGGTAATTGGCGGCGGGGAATGTCAGAGTATGTGAAACAGATCTTGCTCGAATATTGAAAAATGAAGCCCCTTAAAGTGCAAAGTGGGCCCCAAAAATCGCCAAGTGGGCACCTGGGCGTAGGCTGGGCGCCATGACGTAGCCCTAGCGCCTAGGTGCTCCAGGTGGGGCCCTCTGGCCTTTTATTGGTCCATGTAAGCTAGTTTGTGTTTTTAATTTGCTTTTGTGTATGGTGTTGTGTCTATGTTTGTTGCTCAAAAACACACCTTATTTCTTGTTTGCTTCTTCTTCTTCGAACCAAACCTCAAACAAAACCCTAATCTCCATTGTTGTCTTGTGAAGCTTGGAGCTCGGATCTTCCTTGAAAATTTCGTTAACCAAACAATATGAGTGTTCTTACTTAGCTGAGCTTGTCATTTCCTTTCTCAATTTTTAAGCATTACTCCATTCTATTTATGAAGTAAGTACTGAACCCAAAATTGGGTTTCCATGTTCTTGTGGATGAATATCGAATTTGATGCATGTTATTGCTTCTATGAGTGTAATGGAACACATAGGAAGTGGTTTTGGTCGAAACAAGTGAGATTTGAGTGAAAACTCAACTTGTTAGTTTAGGGTATGAAGTAGTGTGATTTTCAATGAATGAAACTTGAATTATCTTGTTGTGTTGTTGATAAGAATGAATTCTTGACTTGAAAATGGCAAGAATTGAATTTGTTTATTTTTGGTGAATTATGTGAATTTGAGATTTCTAGTTCATGGAGTTCATATAGTTCATATGAACTAAAAATGAACTAAAATGGTGACTTTTGTGTGTTTTGTCTTTGAACTCGATTTTCATATGTCAATGATGACGATGAATTGAAAATGGCTCAAATTAGCAGCAAATTACAGAGTTTTGAAGCTAATTTACTCAAAAATCGAACGCTAACTTACATAGGTCATATAAGCTAGTTAATTCATATTAATCATGGAAATTTTAACTCATCCTTGATCTTCACGATTTAAATGATGGTTCATGCGTTGTTTGAAAAAAAAACCATGCTTAAAAACACCTTAAAATGAACGAATCAAACATAGAAGCTCGTGTTTCTAATTTTAGTTCAAAATTAGTTCTTTCAAGCTTCTAAATGCTTTTTCCATGTAATGCTGCATTTTGTCATTAGGAGCAAATGTAGAAATGTGTTATCAATCATACTAGCCCCCCCCCCCCCCCCCCCCCCCTTTTTTTTTTTCCCAATTTTGAAATAATTGTCTTGTTGAAAAGCGAGGCTGAAAATGTTGAAAATGCTGGTTTTGCTAGATGTTGCTAAAACACGAACTTTTTTTTTTTTCTTTTTTGGTTTGTGGGTGTTTAAGGCTATTTATAGGGCCACTAATCAGAATTTTCTGATTAGTTTAGACTTTTGAATGGGCTTTATGGCTTAGAGTAGAATTGGGCTTGTTTTAAAATAATATAAAATACCCATTATTAAAACCCAATATTTTTAAAATTCCGAAAACCCTTTAATAAATTCCTGGACACTTTAAAATGATTTAAAACTCTTATAAAACTTTCAAAAACTTATTGAAATAATTTTTAAACCTTTGTTTAAATATTTAATTCATTTAAACAATTATTAAAACTTATTTATTTAAATAATAAAATACTTAATATATACATTATAAATACGTATTTAATATGTAAAAGTCCTTAAAAATGCGGGGTATTACACATAGGTAATACCTTCTTGAAGTTGCTCCCAAGTTGGTTCCCAACAAGGCTATTTTAAAGAAAAGGAAATTCGTTCTACACGAAATCCAAAGTATAAATATAATAAAGAATTTATATGAGTAGAGTCTATGCACATGTGAAGAGATATCAACGATAAGAATTATGTGTTTTATACTTTTCTTCTATTTTAATATTAATCATGTTTTGCATAGTCTTTGGTATTTATGTACTCAGCTTTTTTGATTGTGTGTGTTTGTGTGCATCGCTTTGTCTTTGACTTGGCCCTACGGTGAGCCACTTTGATGGCGAGTAGTTGAATAGAATAAGAGAAAGCTACAGGTACAGCTGGGCATAGTCATTCATGCTGGGTTGGAGTATGAGCGCTGGCATTGTAGTTTTCTTAGTTTTATGGACTTGTTAGTTATTTATTCTTTGATGCTGACTTTTGGTTTTTGAAGTTTAAAGATTGTTTTGTTTTGAAGGGCTGGTAAGACGGTTTCAAAGTGTAATAAAGATTTAATTTGGTTTTCTTTTTGGTTTTAACTTTGGTTTGCTTTTGAGATTATTTCAAGTTTTATTTTGAGTTTTAATTTGGTTTTTGGTTTTTAAGGACTTCCTCTGTAGTACTTTGATAAAAGCCTTAGCCGTTATTACGGTGGCGGTAATACTTGGTTTTTCCTAGTTAATTAGGAGTTTTAATAATTATTGTTCTATATTATATTTATATTATATTTTCGGAACATCTAAAGGAGGTAAGTTAGGAATTCCAGGGTGTTACAAGGACGCCTTAACACTACACAAAATCAAAGTAACCCACTAAAGCTACTCTGCCACCTCTTCCACCTCATGAGGAAAACGTGGTCGTCAAGCAACTCAAGAGAACCAAGGCCGATGTCAATGTATGGCAACTACTAGTCTTTTCGAAAAAGAATAGACAAGGTCTACTCAAGGCCCTTTTTGACTTAATTGTGGACGACGACACTACTCCTGATGGCTTGGTCAACCTTATCATCCACCACCATCACAAGCCATCCATCACCTTTTCCGATGAAGACCTTCCAAACGAAGGGGTGAGCCATAACAAAGCTCTATAAATCACCGTCATAAGTAAGCAAGTCAACATACCTATGACCTTGATTGATAATAGCTCGACTATCAATGTGTGCCCTTTGAGAACCTCTCGAAATCTTCGGATACTATAAGACGAATTTTGTGCTAGTAATCAAGCCATTTGAGCCTAATACAACACAAGGAGAGACCCTATGGGAGTCATATGGCTCAACTTGCTCACAAAATCAGTCGAGAAGAAGGTTGAATTCCATGTCATAGACATTAAGACTAGCTTCAACCTTCTCCTATGAAGACCTTAACTCCATGAACTAGGAGAGGTTCCATCCACTCTTCATCAAAAGATCAAGTTCATGCTATAAGGGGTGGTAATTACTATTGATGCATCTCCAATGAGGATCCAGGCCACCGATTAACCTGTCATTAACATCGAGTAGGATGACCATGATGAAGATTTGTGGCAATTCTTAATCTCTACCATTGAAGAAGGACAAAAAGCTCCCTTCGACTTTGACCCTCACTCAAACCTTGTTGTGAATGCTCTACTTCGCGTTAAAGGATATTTCCCTAGAATAGACATGGAATCAAGGAGGGCTCTTGCTGCTGCCCTTTTCAATCTTCAACTTAAGAACGATAGGTTTGGGTCAGGATATCTTCCAACCCAGGAAGACTATAAGGTTCTCCAAAAGTAGACAATGACTTAAAGAGATGGAGACATTGCGATTCGCCCTTGCGCTCTTACCTTGAATGGAAAATTTATAAAAGAAGGAGAGAACTTTCCTTATTTTGAGTTTCCCGAACCATTCAATGGCGCCAACAGAGTGAGGTATCCAGGATTGGAAATCTTTTTTCGACTATCACTTTGTGGAAGATGATACCACCCCAATCACTATAGGAAAATCCGAACTACATGATCTTGATGCATAGGGACTTGGATTGCACTTTTGGTTAGAACATACTCCATCAACCGAACAAGAGGTGTTCATGGCTATGAATACCGAAGGCTTTGACCCCATAGAGCTCATCACTCCTACAAATCATGTGGTTAGAGGATGGCACAAGACTGTGAAAATTACTATGCCGAAAGGGAAGGTCATGGAGTTCACCGTAGGAGAGGGCCCAATGTTCAATGTGTCTAAAAGCGAGTCTGATTCCGAGTCTGAATCTAGTACTATTAAGATATATATCCCTAAGAACTCTATAGTTATCAATAAGCATGTCAAGGAGCTTGTCAATAATATGACTTCTTTTGCTTACTCCTCGTCTCCTTATTCCCTCTCCCCTTCACATGATTGCATTGTTTCACAAACTGAAAATCAAAATGATGATGAAATAATAAAGGATGTAGAGGAACATGAAAGCAAAACTCCAATATTAGAGGAAACTGAAACGGTTAACATTTCCGACAATAACACTCCAAGGGAATTGAAAATCGGTCTCACACTTAATCCTCAACAAAGGGCAGAACTCATAACAACACTCACAGAAGTCAAGGATGTATTTCGCATGGTCTTATGAAGATATGCCTGGTATGATCCAGAAATAGCTAAGCACACTATCCCTCTGAACCAGGGGGCCAAGCCCGTCAAGCAAAAGCTTAGAAGAATGATACCAAAAGTCATATTGAAAATCCAAGAAGAGGTAATAAAGCAATTAAAGGAAGGGTCCATCAAGGTGGTTCAATATGCTGATTGGGTTGCCAACATTGTTCCTGTACCCAAGAAAGATGGAAGAGTAAGAATGTGTGTGGACATTCGAGACCTGAACTAGGCCAGTCTAAAAGATGACTTTCCATTACCTCATATTGATGTGCTTATTGATACTACAACCAATCATACTTTGTTCTCCTTCATGGATGGATACGCTGGCTACAGTCAAATCAAGATGGATGAAAAGGACATGGAGAAAATGACCTTCACTACTCCATGGGGGTTGTATTGCTACACGATCATGCGATTTTAAAGAATACTGGTGCTATATATCAACGCACTGCAACTACGCTTCTTCATGACATGATACACAAAGAAGAAGAGGTATACGTAGATGACATGATAGTGAAAATCAAAGAAAGGAGTGAACATACCCTTGCCTTGAGAAAACTCTTTGTAAAACTCCAAAGGTTCAATATGAGACTCAATCCTCAAAAATGTGCCTTTGGGGTTACTTCGGGAAAGCTTCTAGGTCATGTGGTTAGCGCACGAGGAATCTAAATTGATCCAACAAAAACCAAGGCCATTATGTCTTTAAAACCACCAAAGACCGAGAAAGAGATTCCAGGATTCTTGGGAAGGCTCCAATACATAAGCAGATTGATATGTGTATTATGTTGTGTTTTTCCCTCATTTTCGGTTGATTCTTGTGCTAGATAGTTAAGTTTGTGGCTTTGTTGTGATTAAATATCGTCTTTCGATGTTGAGTTACGTTTTGGAACGGTTTTAGCATCTTTAGTTGACTTTTACAGCTCTTTACCATTATTTTATACTTTTTCGGTTATTACGCGCTGTTTTTGGTTTTGTTTTATATGTTACAGGATCGTAATAGGGAGTTTTGAAGTCATTAGAATTTAAAATGAGTCAAAAAGCACTTGCCTCGGGATGTGTGCCAAGTTACGAGAAGCTACAAACAAGATTTGAAGGAATCGAGCGAAGAAATAAGAAAGTCCGTAAAAGTTTCATTAAGTATAATGCATGCGGGCACAACCCTTTATACCTTATTCTTTTAATATGCACCCGCGGAATAGATCAAAAGCATCAGAAGTTACTCAATACTCATCATGCGGGCGCAGGGAACAAAGTGGTTTTGACCTATGCTGGAGCAGGTGAAGCGGAATTCGCTCCGATTGATTTTTCTTCGCAATTTTGCTTCGTGGGTTTATTTTACTTAAAAAACCTAAATCCTATAAATACTCTATGTAAAGGGGGCATGACCCTAACTAGCATTTGTCATATTTTTAGACTTAGGAATCCTAAAAGCTCTTTTCTCTCTAGAATTTTAGAAGCACTTAATTTGTTCTTGAAGATTCAATTTCAATTAATGCAAATCATTCATTATTTTGGTAATTTCTTACCTTTTGCTTTTCAACTCTCTTTAATTCATGAATCTCTTTAGTTTCTTAGTTTTAGTTTAGTTTAATTAGCTTTGTTATTTTGACTCTTAATTTAGTTTTATTAGTAATTATTTTACTTGTAATTCTAGTTTTAGTTAGTTTTCGATTATGGTTATGTTATTTAATTTTGTTCCATGTTTTAGTTCCTTTAATTATGAGTGAGTAGCCTTTTTCTCTAGGGTTAGGGGATCTATGATCATGTTGTGAATTTATTTTATGTTCATTAATTAGTTCTTGGCTTTTACTACCGTTCACGTAGTCAGTAGAGGAGATCCAGTTAAATATCTCTTTGACAAACCTGTAGTAAATGGGAGAATATCGAGACGGAT
Source organism: Suaeda aralocaspica (assembly GCA_016808085.1). Lineage (NCBI taxonomy): Eukaryota > Viridiplantae > Streptophyta > Magnoliopsida > Caryophyllales > Amaranthaceae > Suaeda > Suaeda aralocaspica. The sequence continues at coordinate 211,151 of PYUH01003991.1, forward strand.
GATCATGTATGTTGGCCAAATTTGACCTTAAATTCGTGTTGCAAAAATCTACAAACGGAAGTATAGTCTCAGAATTCTTGATTGATTCTTCGAATGAACCTCGACTTGAGGATTACGAGTTTCCCGATAAAGAATTGATGATGACTAAAGAAGAAAGCTGGTCCCTGTACTTCGATGGTGCCTCCAATAAACAAGGGTGTGGGTTTGGTGTCCTACTTGTTTCTCCTAAAGAGGAACATACACCCATATACGTAAAATTAACCAACAACGCCTCTGAATATGAAGCCTGCATCATAGGGCTCAAGGCTGCTGTAGCTTTGGAAGTGTAAAAGCTAAGGGTTTATGGGCATTCCTCATTAATCATTAATCAAATCTCTAGAAGATGGAAAGTTAGAAGCGAAAGCCTGGCTCCTTATCAAGCTCATTTGGAGCAAATCACCTCCCAAATCGAAGAAGTCAAGTACACTTATCTAAAAAGGGAGGACAAGAAATTTGCCGATGCTTTGGCTAAATTGGCATTAACTGTCCGCATCCCAAGCTCTTTGACACAAATTCCCTTGGTGGTTGAAAGAAGAAAGGAACCAGCTCATATTTGCATGGTTGAAGAAAATAACAAGGTGAACGACCTCATGAAGGAGGAGCCATGGTACAGTGACATTAAGAACTACTTATAAAGTCAACAATACCCTGCTAATGCGTCACAGAAAGAACAACGATCTCTAACGCTCCTAGCCTCCAAATACATCATTCGAGGAGGAGACTTATATAAAAGGCATTACAATGGTTTGCACCTTTGATGCATAGACAACAAAGAGGCCTAACAGGTTATGAATCAAATACATGCGGGCATATGTGGAACTCATATCAATGCCCGAATGATGGTTTTTAAGATCGTTAAACAAGGGTATTACTGGAAAACAATGGAGGATGATTGCAATAGATATGTGAGACATTGCGACAAGTGCCAAAAATATGTGAATGCTCAACATATACCTCCATTGCTTCACTCTCTATCATCCTTGTGGCCATTTTTAACATGGGGGATTAACATAATTGGAAAAGTTACACCTTCGGGTCATGGAGGTCATGAGTTTATATTGGTGGCAATTGACTACTTCACCAAATGGGTGGAAGCCGCTTCATACCGTGTGTTACAATCGAAACACGTAGCACAATTCATTGAAACCAATAGCTGATATGGAGTCCCGCATGAGATCGTCAGCGATGATGGAACTCGTTTTCAAGGTGAATGTGAGGAACTCTTCATAATATATAAAATTCAGCAACGCAAATCGTCTTCGTATCGACCTCAAACAAATGGAGCAGTTGAAGCAGCAAATAAAAATGTCATGGCCATTCTTTCTAAAATGACTGAAACATACAGAGATTGGCCACTTAAATTACAGTTCATCTTATAGGGATACAGGACCTCCATTAGAACTTCTACGGGAGCAACACCTATTTCCTTGGTCTATGGGGCGGAAGCCGTACAACCTATCGAGCTTGAGATCCCCTCATTAAGAATAGTTTCGGGAAGTGAACTTTCCGAAGCCGAATGGGTATGGGCACGGTATGATGCCTTGGTCCTCCTAAATAAGAAGTATTTAAAGGCTTTAAGTCATGTACAAGTCTATCAAAAGAGGATCGAGAGACATTTCAATACACATGTCAAAGAAAGGAAAATCGGGAAGGCGATTTAGTTCTCAAAGCATTGTGGAAAACAATCATGGATTCTAGAGGGAAGTTTCGCCCAAACTGGTCTGGACCCTATATAGTTAAGAAGATACTCCCCGGAGGTGTAGTTGAACTAATGGACATGAATGGTGACAGATTTACAACCTCACCAACTTGGATTAACTGAAGAGATACTATGTCTAAACTATGCTCATGGAGTTACTAGAACTACGTTTGGCCTTAATCTGAAAGAATTCGTAGGCAACCTCGGCCTGGGGTTCGCCCCATTTAAAAATAAAAATCCCTCTCCTCTACAGTACTTTAACCGCGTGCTTGAATAACATGAACTATGTTTATCTTCAAAAAACTAGAGATTTATTATTTGAATGAACATCATATAATGTTGTATCTTTTGCCATGAAATGGTATAAATGATTTATTTGTAGAGAGGATTATTCAAACCCAATATAAATGTTTACATAGATAAAAATAAAAAACATGGCACGCATGCCTAATTCATTAAAATAATAACAGTAATGAGTTTGTGAAACAACAAAGCAATCTTCCCTATTTAGGTATATGTTCTTTATAATTGCCCTCCTTATTCTTAGAAGATTTTCCTGTTTTCATAGGCTTCTTGGGTACCCATTGCTTCTTTCTTGGATCCTCAACAACCTTCCCCTTCCCCTTACCTTCCACATCTTGTTCGAATCTTGACCTCTTCCTTTTAGGAGTAGCTTCAATCTTCAACGGAGGTAACTTCTTAAGCCTTTGCCGTACAAACACTTTCTTAGGAACCTAGTCTATCCTTAATAGAAGTGATCTTGGGCTTCTTTGCGTCATATCCATAGCATATCCATGATCTCTCCTTTCTGCCTTACGAGCCTCTACACGAATGGACATAGATTCTGCATGCATCCAAATCAAGTAATGCTTAGATACCTTTTCATAGCATTCTGGTAGTGGAGTCACAGTAATCCTCGTCCACCTCTCCCAGCTTCTCTCCCAGTTCTTGGCAATACCTAGCACCACATGCTTCTCCTCAGGCTTCACAGTATCATGATCTTGAATTATGTTTTGCTTACCAAATTGCCTCATTACTCTAGAGGAGAGTAAAAAGTCAACACACTCAAGCCAACCACACGAATGTAAGGGGTTTCGTCGGAGTAGATCATGGTCTTGATCTTCCACAATGACATTGTCCAGCGAATGTTGATTTTCCTATCAGCAAGAGTCAGCAACCACTCATACATAGTAGAATGATGGTACCGCCGGCGCCATCCATACAAATGCCTTAGAGTATATGTGGGGATATTTGCAAGAGGCTCCATCAAGTCAAACGATCCATGAGCCACACCTGGAATCATTAGCAAAAGAGATTGTCTTGAATGTAAAATATTTCAAATGTTTTATGAGCTGTCTAATGCTTGAAACGATTTATTCAATGAAACAAAATCTTCGGCATTAAATGACCTATTTATTGCTAATAGTTGGAATGCAAATGAATCACAAGCATTTACATCACAACATTTAATTGTTTACGTGGAGAAGAAGAGGACAGCTGGTCAAAGGGGCCTGAGAATCCTTTTTCAGGTGATCAAGGGTCAGAAATATCTTACCAACGCATAAAGGCATAGGGGTCCTGCCCTCCTTGAATTATTCAACAATGGTGATCAATGCAGCTGATATATGGGTTTTAAGGCCTATTTCTGTATGCGTTTTCCCTCTTTTTCCCCCTTTAGCTTGTTTTGTTCCCGGTTTTTGGTTTGTATGAGTCTTTAGAGTCAATTTAGTCCTTTTTTGCGTGAATAAAGCTTAAACCCTATTTTTTGTGGTTATTTAGACTCCCTTGTATGACTTTCCGCTTGCTTCTTGAGTTGGTACGTGTATACTTGATGTTTTTCTTGACTTTTGCAGCTTTGGAGATCTCTAGGCGGGATCCGAGAGCGGAAATTGAGGAGTCTTGAAGCTAGCGGGTGCAAGAGATGGCTAAACTCCACTAAAAGAACTTAGAGCAAGTCAGACGCTCTTTGGAGTGATCGCTCTAAGTTCCCATTGAGATCACTCTAGGCTAGTCTGGAGCGATCGCTCCGGGGTTGTTGGAGCGATCGCTCCAGCAATTGGAGCGATCGCTTCAAGGCCTCTTTTAAGTGCTTTCCACTTCGTTTTGGGCTTGTTTATGAGGTCATTACGGGGCATATAAATACCCCCTCATGTATTATAGTAGGTTTAAGCTGATGTTACATAACCTCTTCTTGTATTATATTTAAGTTTTAGATCAAAATAAGAGAGAGAAAGTAGTGAGAGAAACAAGAATCCATTGTAGAAACTTCAATTTTGCAATCTAATTCAGGTTTTTGGTATCAATCTCCTCCTTATGTCATTGTCTGTGTTTTGATATAGTTTTTACTTTGAATTTCATTCTTGTTTAATCTTATTTAATATTGTTAATCATGATTAGTTATTGTTTAGCTTCTATTTTGAAGGTTTATTACCCTTTTCTCCATGATTAGTGAGTAGTCTACTTCTTGAATCCATGGGGAAGGGTTCATGATGAATTTTGGAGTTTTTGATTAATGATGATGAATATGTGATTTTGGGGTATGTTGATTTGGAAGTCAAGTACCTTGAGTGTTGACCTTGATCAAGTTGACCTTCTTGTATTTTCGGTTTGCAATCCTTTATCTATGAGTGCTTGTATGCCAATTTACTTGCTCCATTTCATTAGGAAAAGCATATCAAAGCTATTCGGAAGAGGTTTCGGAATTGAATCAATCCTCCAAGTTTAAGCTAGTCGGAAGAGTCTTAATCGCATGAGAGAGAGACTCCCACTCCCCAAGTCGTGTGTTCTAATTAGTTGGTCGATTAAATCCCCCAAAATGAGTCGTAAACCCAGAAACCATTCGTTCTAGGCCTTCGTATTTTGATTTATCGCATTTGCAAAATTTCTCTTGTTTAGTTTATAATTTTAGCTTAATTTTATCCAAACAACAAAACAACCTGATCCTCGGCTTTAGTACAAGACAATAGTTGTTCCTTGAGTTCGATCTCCCACACCGTACTATGACGGGGGTATTTGGTAAGTAGGCTAAAAAACCCGTTATCAGCAGCATAACCAATTGAGGGATCACCATTCACAAAAAGAAATCTTGCAAATACACAAATCAGCCAGGCTCGCCACCTATATCTCTTTTGTGCTACTTTGGCAGTCCTTAGGTAATCAATCCATGCTACCAATTCTACTTTACTACCATGAACTACTTTTTCCACAACGTATGAATCAAGATTCAAATAACGATAAAAAATGGGACATAAGTAGTCTTTGGTGTTGGGAAGACATGACCGTCACAAGACAATAAGCGAATGATTCCAAAATGAGCAATAATATATGAGTCGATTGAAGAGAAGAAAGACTTACATCCTCAACATGAAGCTTGCGAATGATTTTACGTACTTCGTTGTTCCCTTTGGTCCACCTCTCGGACCTAAAGCTCACCTAGGATGCTAGAATGGGGTGACCTCGATCCCAGGACGAGTAGGGGCTAAGAGAGGTAAACACTCAAACCCCAGAACTGCAAAATACGGCAAAAGTCAACAAAGAAATAAATCCATGAATGCATAATCAAAGAAGGTCCAAAACGATCATTACCTTAACTATCCTCTAAAAGAAAGAAATGCTAATTCTAGATTTGTCGTCGACCTGACGGTAAGCTATCCTCATAATACGAAGAAGGGCAGCATAGCCCAAACCTCCCAAGTTATACTCTTTGACCTTTGAACGGTCAGCTAGAGAAGGGATAAAGTGACGATGACATCAGGGGCTGCCACCCTAATCAACAGAAAGGGTGTAAGAAATGAGCAAAATAAGAACAATGCGAACCTTTTGCTCTCGAGTAGTGTCAGGCAATGAAAGACCGCTACTCAAGTTCCTAGAGTTAATGGATGTTTCCCTACCTAGCTTGCTACAAACAGGCCAAAGAAGCTATTATGTAGTAGTATGAAGAGGGGTGAGTTTGTCGTCAACCTTGACAAGGAGGGGAAAGAAAGAAAGACTGGTCAAAATGGCAAAGTCGAATGGGGTAATGGTCATCTCACCCCATGGGAAGTGAAAGGAGGTGGTGGTATACCACCATCACTCCAACAGGCAAAGAATGAACACACAAGAGCTCTTTACGCTCTCGAGGGCTTGGAGGCCCCTACTGAAGTCGTCAAACCCGCATCCCGAGAGCATTCGGAGAAGGTTGGGATCACGCGGCCCCCGGAGCAAGGCATACCCCTCCAAGAATGGAGTACTCGAGCCAAATCCCCTCATATGGTTGTTATCCTGGAAAATAAAGAATGAAAAACGAAAGAAGAAAGAAAATAAAAGAAAATAAAGAAATTTAGTTACTTACATGGCCTGAGAGGGGGTGGTGAGAAATGTGTTGAGAACGATTAAAAGCCAGCATGCTAGGCTGCCACTCTCTAGCAGCCCATGTATGCCTCTTGGAGGACACCTATCGTACGTCCTCTACCTCCACAACATCATCGTCTGAACTAGACCTGCAAAATGCAAGAATTTTGAGCAGAATTTTCGGCAGCATAACGGCTGTATATGGACATTTCCCATAAATAAACCATGAGTTATGGTTATCTAGCCACTTACAATAAAATTTGGGAGACTTAAAGTCTTGGCAACATCCAACAAAACAAACATTTTCAACATTTTCTTCCTCACTTTCCAACAAGATCATCATTTCGTCATTGGGAAGAAAAGGTGACTAGCATGAGTGAATACACATTTCTACATTTGCTTTTAAGGATAAAATTGAGCAGGACATGTGAAAAACATTAAGAAGCTTGAAGAAACTAATTTTGAACTAAACTTAGGAACATCATCTTATATGATCGATTCATCCATTTCAAATTGTTTTTAAGCATGGTTTTGTTTCAAATGACACACGAGCCATCATTTAACTCATGAAGCCAAAGATGAGTTAAATTTTCCGTGAACTAGCTTATATGATCAATATAAGTTAGTATTCAATTTTTGCGGAAATTAGCTTCGAAATTTACAATTTGTTGCTAATTTGAGCCACTTTCAATTCATCATCACCATTGACAAAGTTCTTCATGAAGGAAGACAAAAAACACAAAAGTCATCATTTTAGTTCATTTCAAGTTCATATGAACTATATGAGCTCCATGAACTATAAATTACAAAAATTCACAAAAATCACCAAAAATCTAATTCATGCCATTTTCAAGTCAAGAATTCTTTCTCATCAACAATACAACAAAATAATTCAAGTTTCATTCATTCATTCACTCAAAATCATACCTTCTACTTCACTACTTCATACCCTAAACTAACAAGTTGATCTTTCACTAAAATTTTACTTGTTGTGGCTCAAACCACTTCCTATGTGTTCCATTTCACTCATAGAAGCAAGAACATGCATCAATTTCGACATTCATATACAAAATCAAGAAAACCCAATTTTTTGGTTCACTACTTGCTTCACGAACAAGTGAGTAAATTGCAACAAGTGGGCAAGAAAATGACTAGCTAAGCTAAGCAAGAGCACTTACATTGTTTGGTGAGAAAAATCACACGAGAAATCCAAGCTCCAAGCTTCAAGAAAAAAATGGAGACTTTTTGGGTTTTGGTTTGGGTAGTTCGAAGAAGAAGAAGTGCAAAGAAAGAAAGTTGTGTTTGTGTGAGTACAACAAACACGGGCAACAAGTACAAACAAAAACAAGTTCAAAGATAACCTATCTTACATGGACCAATCATAAGCCAGAGGGCCCCACAACGAGCACCTAGGCGCTAGGGTTACGTCACGGCGCCCAATGACGCCCACTTGGCGATTTTTGGGACCACTCGTGGGGTCCACTTTACACTTTAGGGGACTTTGTTTCTTGATCTTTGAACAAGATTTTCTTCACATACCGCGCCATCCCCGCCGCCAATTACCAACATTCTTCATCAAAATCAGGTCAAACAAGTCAGGATTACGAGTCAACTATCTACAACGCCATCATGTTTCCCTACGGACAAGCTGGTTCTAAAGTGGAAATGTTCAGATCGTTAGACGACCAACCTCAATCTCAAACAATCTATCACCGGATGGTACAGACGCTTTTCCGAAATCTCCTATATGACTACACAACATCTAAAGGAGAACTTTCTTCATCCTCAAGAAATGTAGCACTTTCCGAGGATACATCATCTTGTTGCAAGTAAAACTCACCCTTTTATTTTGCAGGTACCACGTACTTTGACTTTCATTTTACGAGACTAGTCATCGCTACAAACTCAGTCAAAGTGGGGGCTTACTATAGACACTTATATTTGGTCCCTCCCAACGGCTAATGATTATCGTGTACCACGTCGCAAGCATGTCCGATTTTTGAAAGTCGAGTGTTTGAGAATAAATAAATAAACAGCTATTTCACCATATACCCCCAAACTATTGCAAAATGCACCAAATACCCTCAATGTTTCAAGAATGCATCATGTACGCATGAACTTTCAAATAAATTCATGATGTACCCTTATTTTGCTAAATTTACTTTAATTACCTACATATTCATAAATTAATTTGATTACTTAATAGTTATATTAATTTATTTAACCAAATTACTTATACACACAAACACCCCTCTCCTCCTCCATCAACACCAAGCCACCACTACGTCTACCTAATCGCCGCCACCCCTCACCTTCTCCCTCTTCCTCCTTTCTCTTGATACAAACTTTATCTTGTAACTTCAATTGACCCACTTTCATTAATTAAATTTTTCACAAACCCATTTTAGGTGTTTGATTAGAGAGAAGGTGAAGTTGGATTTAATGTTTGCTCTACACACCACTACTTAAAAAACCCAAACCCCAATCACAAAATGAAACCACCACCGAACCCACCACTGCCCAAACCCACCACCCAAAAACCTAACAAATTCGAAACCTACCCACCCCACAACTCACAAGTTCAAAACTTCAACAACCATGGTAGACATTTTGTGTACCTTAAATGCTCCATTAATGTTTCGGTGAAATGAATGTTTGGTGGCTTTTATAATTGAAATTAGAATTGTAAATGATATATTATTGAAAAAATAGTTCGATTCTAAAAAGTAGTCAATGTCAAATTTGGTATTTGGAGATTCTTTGAAGTGGGTTTCAAATTTTTGGATTTTTTAAGCGAATGGGTATTGAATTCTTTGGGTTTTGGTGGTGGTGGTGGTGGATTTGGGTTGTAGACTGGCTATGGTGGTGATGGTCGTAACTTTAGACATTTAGTGGTTGTGGTCGTGAGTGATGGTGGGCATTGGCTTGGGTTTTGAGGTGGTAGTGGGTAAAATAAATATAATTATTAGTCTATTTGGTTTAATTTCTTAATTAGGAGGTAATTAAAGTATATTTAGGAAAATAAGGGTAACTCGTGAATTTAGTCCAAAGTTTACGGGCACACGGTGCATTTATGAAACATTAAGGGTGTATGGTGCGTTTTACAATATTTTAGGGGTATATGGTGATATAGCCAATAAATAAAACTATTGTCGGAGTAGGTTAACCAATGACAAGTTATGATGGTCGAAATACTCTTAAAATGATTTTCATTTTATCTTCTTATTTTTATTTATTTCATATTTCATTTTCATTATATTTCATAATTCACATTTATTATTTCATTTTCAAAAATAAAAGAAATTAATTTAAGCGTATGAATGTGACTGGATTCAAAAAACCTTATAAAAAGGATTGTCCGGTTTATGGAAACTCTAGGTTATGGAAGTGACTAAAATTATTTTATGGAAGTGGATTTTGTATTGTTTCATAATATATCGAAATATTTCGGTTTATGGAGGTAAATATACAGAGTAAGGAAGCTTTGGAGATTCACAGCGTGAAAATCTTTTAAAAAATAGGAGCTCGAGCACCACGACGCAAGGGCAGCACCCAGACGCCCAGCCAGCGCCCAGACGCCTAAGGCACCCGCTCCATACCGCTCACTGAGCGTCTTAACGTCCACCCTGAGCGCCCAGGCACAGGTGGGACGCCGTGGCGCTCGCTTACGTCACTTCCAACCCTATAAATACCCCCTCCCCCGGTCCTCATCACAACCCATTCACAACTTCATCTCATTCACTCACACACACACACACACACACACACACACTCTCTCTCTCTTTACTTCCTCACTTTCTCTCTCTAAAAATTTTCTCGGTTTTTGTGCCCTATCTCAGAAACTGTGCCGTCCATATAACTTATAAACTCATAACTTATTATTATTATTATTATTATTATTATTATTATTATTAATATTATTATTATTATTATTATTATTATTATTATTATTATTATTATTATTATTATTATTATTATTATTATTATTATTATTATTATTATTTAATTAATTAATTAATTAATTAAGGTTCTTCAAGCTCTCGGTTCTAAGGGATCGTCGACAAATTGCATCAAAGGTACTAGGAATAAGACCAGCAACATCAAAATCATCATCTTCAATTCTTCAAAGGAGTTAGTCTGCATAATTACGTGTTTTTCATGCTTTATTAGAGAATTGAGATGTTTATAATTAAATTCATGCAACATCGACTAATTGATGATTCGATTTTTTAATTAAATCAATTTTAAGTAGAAACTTTGCTTTAGGCTTTATGTGAATCCATGCTAAGTGTTTAATGTTTTCAAGTCACATAGTACCCATGTTTAGCTCAAAAGACCTAAAAGCATGTTTCAACTAATTCAAGATTAAAATCAACTTAATCTTACAGTTATCATCCATGCATGATAAACCGGAAATTATTTGTACATTAGCTAAATACCCGCCTAGCCTTATTTCCATGCGTTCGTAGGTCTAAACCGGAAATACGTTTGTTAAAATTCAATATAATGATTATGAAATTACACATGAGAAAAAGTAGAGGCCACTATATGCGGGGAACACTGTGACCTACTGTTGTCCTTACCCTTGTCCCTGTATCAGGAGATATGAGACCTTCTTATCATTGGCTGTTATTTTTGCCCTTGGGCTATGACCTATTGGGGTTCCGTTAGCTCCCAAAAGGAGGACGGTAGTGAGTTCTCTACTTGGGTTTTGAGCTTCTAGAATCACTCCCTAAGATAAGCATACTCACACTATGAAATCAAACTAAACGACATTTAATGTGCATAAAAAGGGCACGTGGGCCCCTAAAGCCCCTGGTCCACACTCATGGATGATAAGATTGACCAGGTCGTCGGGAGTAGTGTAGTTAGCCACATTTAAGTCAGAAAAGGCCTTGAGTAGAGTTTGCCTATGCTTTTCCGAAGAAACTAATAGTTTCCATACATTGACATCGACCTAGGTTCTCTTGTGTTGCTTGATGACCACATTTTCCTCTTGAGGTGGAGGACGTGGTGGTATAGCTTGAGTATTGTTTTGATTTTGTGTAGTGTTAAGGTGTCCTATTCGAGTAAGGAACTTAACTTTGTTGTCTTTAAGAGGTGAAAAGGGCCTTAGAACCTCAACGATATCATTGTTTTCTTCGATGAGTGTGTGATAAGTAGGTTGCACCCCATTTCCAGCATAGGCTTCTTCGTCATCAATACCCCCATATTCGATTGATTTATAGGATGGATGGAGAGGTGATTACTTGTGGAATAGGTTGTCTCACGGGAGTAATCAACTCAAGTGCGTCAAAAGATAGTTCATATTTATCGACCACATTGATACAAAGTGCCATTTTACCAACAAATTCACCGCATAGTCACTTGAAGTCTTCCCACTCTCTTCGATGGAACCCTTATGGCATTTTGTAGGAGGGAGGATATTGAGCAATAGGGGGAAACAAGGGGAGAGGTTCCTCAACAAGCTAAGGGTATTTGCTACATCTTTCCCAAGTGATGTGGTTGTATGCCATTTCATTGATGTATTTGTTCTAATACCTATTCACCATTACGCTCATGCCCAGACTTTTGAGATCAAGTCTCTCCCAAATCTCCTCCATAATTTCTATGGGGAGTTTGATGAAGGGACTTGGTAGTTCAATACTTTCGGGCTCATTGAAATGCCATTTACATAAGCGAAAATAACATTTCGGATTATTACTGGGCTCATCCCATCCTGTTTTCATCCTTTCTATTTGAACCCTGTTCCAACAGTCACATACATATGGATCTTTGGAGGGAAGAAAGTCGTCGGAGGTCTTCTCCCCTTCTTCAAAGATCTTTGGAGTAGCAACTTCTTCTTCTAAGGCATTCCGGGGGACAGTTCGTCCTGCGGAAGTGATGAGAGTGATAGGATCGAAGTAGAGGCCTTCTTCTTCAATCATGATGATGGGAAGAGGGTTGGTTGGAATGTTGAGCTTCTTTCCTCCGGGTGGAATGGGGAACCTTCCATCTTCCACCATGTCTTGTAAGTGATTTTTGAGGGTCCAACATTCTTCGGTAGTGTGACCTTTACCTTGGTGATACTTGCAATATTTGTTGGCATCCCATCGTAGTAAACTCTTTTCAGGAGTAGGGTTCGGAGTGGGCCCTACTGGACTTATCTTGCCTTTTGGTTGGAGTCTCTCAAATGCTTGAGAATAGGTCATACCCAAGTGAGTTTGCTCACGTCGGCGGTGAAAGGAGCTCTAGATTCTTCGACGACATTGATATTGTTGGAACTTGGAAGTGGATGCTCCTTTGGATTAATTAGTCCTTGGATTGTTGGTAAATTTTCCTTTTCCACTTTCCTTGTTGATGTCATCTTCAATTTCGATCCCAATGTGATAGACTTTTTAAAAAGTGTCAAGGCCCAAGTACTAGAGATGATTTTTGTATCTTGGGAGCAAGTTAGCAATGAAGATCTTGATTTGCTCTTTTTCAGGAGGGGTAGTCACCATTTGTTCTGCCACTTTCCTCCAACGAGAGAGGTAGGAGGTGAACCCTTATTTTTCTCCTTGTTTGAGAATTTCAAGCTCCCTTTGGGAGGTGGTAGCTTGAGTGCTTCCCTTGTAGCGAGTCATGAATGCGTGTGCTATGTCCTCCCAAGTTGAGGTGTCCTTGTCGGGAAGTGAGAAGAACCACTTTTGACATACCGACTCGAGAGTCATAGGGAAGATCTTTGGATAAAGTCTTGGATTGATCTTCTTCACATCCATGTAGAATTTGAAGCCTCTTAAGAATTAATTCAGATTGTTGGTAGCTTTGAATTTCGGAAGTTCAGTAATGGAGAACTTTTTCGGCAAGGTGTCGATAAAATTTGGATCGAGGTTTAGAGGGTCAAAGTAAGAGTCTTGGTCGGTGACCTTGCTAGCTACCTTTTCCATGTCTAGCATATTGTGCCTATTCTTGAGATTGTTCACCTCAACTTTCGTTTATCCCAAGGCTTGTGTTACTTGGGCTAAGGCAAGGGCCATCTCGTGGATTGTGCTTGCGGATTCTTGATCACCCATTGTTGAGTTGGATTGTGTTGTTTCTTCTTGAACTTGAATGTAAACAGAGTGCCTTCTCGAACTAACCTTGTGCCTCATTTCCCAGTCCAAGAGGGAGTAATTGACATGGTTCGTGCACGACCCATCCTTTGATGTTTAGATTTTAGAACTTTTCACTTGTTTCAATGACTTGACCTTTAAGACATATGCAACACCTACCATGGTTGCTTCCTAGTTCTATATGAATGTATGATGCATAGTATTTCATCATCCTCTTGATTATATATTTGTTTATTTTATTATTGAGGGGACGATGAAAAATACTTTTTTTTTTTTTTTTACAAAATGAATGTTATGCAACCTATGGGGGTCTATATGAACCTTTAGCTAATGAAATAAGCAACCATGGTCTACATGTGACTATCTAGGTGTAAAAAGCTACGAGAAAGCTAGACTCCCGCAAACAACATTCATACAAGAATATAGCATGTCGTGCATAATAACACACCTATGTATGAGGTCAAGTCCAATAACCCTAGCCAAGGTTCTAAAAGGAAACTAAAAGTAAGGCTTTAAGGTGTCCAAGAGGGTACCATGACTAGTGTGTGTCCAACTATCCACACCACATCTTAGTGGTGATCTAAGTGGGACATCCAGTATGAATCACATAGGTCCTATGATTCACGCGTCATGGTTGGGATGGACTTCAATTAAGCAGCGACTTAGGTAGGTAACCTAACCATCCTTAACATCGGTCCCCCTAGGGAGTATCATGTATAGAACATACTTTAAGAGACGTACATCCTAAAGAAAGACCCTCATGTGGGATTTACATGCATTATGCTTAGCAATTAGAATTCAATATTATAACTATGAAATTACGAGACTTTTTGAGTTTCGTGCACTCTCCTTTAAAAATAAAGGAATATCCCAAGTAAATTCTCCAAACTATGGACCCGGGGCTTTGGGGGCCCACGTGGCCTTTTTACGGACATTGAATGTCTTTAGTTTGATTGCATAGTGTGAGTATGCTTGGCTTAGGGAGTGAGTATAGAAGTTCGAAACCCAAGTAGAGAAGTCCCCACCGTCCTCCTTTCGGGAGCTAACGGAACCCCACTAGGTCATAGCCCAAGGGAAAAAATGATAGCCAAGGATAAGAAGGTCTCATATCTCTTGATTTGGGGATAAGGGTAAGGACAATAGTTGGTCATAGTGTCCCCCCGCGTATACCGGCCTCTACTTGTTCTTAGGTGGAATTTCATAGTCATAACATCGAATTATAACATACATATTTCTTGTTTTGACCTACAAATAGGTAGAAATAAGGCTATGCGGGTTTTTAGTTAATCCACACATTATTTCCGATTTAAACATGCTTGGGTTATCGCTTTAGGATTTAATTGATTTTAATCTTTATTTAGTTGAAGCATGATTTTTAGGTATTTTGAGCTAAGCATGGATTCTATGTGACTTGAGAGCATTAAACACTTAGTATGGATTCACATAAATCCTAAAGCAATATTTCTACTTAAGTTTGATTTTAATTAAGAGTCGAAATCATTAATTAGTCAATGTTGCATGAACTTGATTACAAACATCTCGATTGTCTAATAAAGAATTAAAATCACATAATCACGCAAAATAACTCCTTTGAAGAACTCAAGATAATGATTTCGATCTAGTTCGCCTCATTTGAAGCACCTTTCGTGCAATTCGTAAACAATCCCTTAGAACCGGGAGCTTGAAGAACCTTTAAATTAATAATGATGATTATAATAATAATAATAATAATAATAATAATAATAATAATAATAATAATAATAATAATAATAATAATAATAATAATAATAATAATAATAATAATAATTGTAGTAGTTATAATAGTAATAATACAAATAATAATAAGTTTATAAGTTTTGCGGAGGGCACAACTTCCGAGGTAGGGCACGAAAACCGAGAGAGGTTTTAGAGAGAGAGAGTTGTGAAGTAGAGAGAGAGTGTGTGAGAATGAGAAGTGAAGAAGTGATGAAGAAGTTGTTGTTGAAGGCCGGAGGAGGGGGTATTTATAGGGTTGGAAGTGAAGTAAGCGAGTGCCAGGGCGCCAGAGGAGCGCCAGAATGGACAGGGGTGAGCGCCAGGGTGCCTTACCTTCGCCTGGACGCTAAAGGTGGGCGCCAAGACGCCCAGTGAGCGCTATGGCACAGGCTACTTTGGCGCATGACCGGCCAGCGGCCAGGCGCCTAGGCACCGTCCCTGAGTCGTGGTGCTTGAGCTCCTTATTTCTTGATTTTCACGCGGTGAAACTCCAATGTTTCCTTATTTCGTATATTTACTTCCATAAACCAAAATATTTCAATATATTGTGATATAGTACAAAAATCACTTCCATAAAGCAATTTATTCACTTCCATAACCTAGAGTTTCCATAAACCGAACAAACCTTTCTAGAAGGTTCGTCAAATCCGGTCACATTCATACGCTTAGATTAATTTCTTTTATTTTCAAAAATGAAATTAAAATGTGAATTATGAAAATAATGAAAATAAAAATAAAGTGAGAAAATAAATGAAAATAAGAAAATTAAATGAAAATTAGAAAATCATTTTAAGCATATTTCGACCATCATAACTCATCACTGGATAACTTCTTCCGACAATGGTTTTGTGATTCATTCATTCATTCATTCATTCATTGGCTCTTTCCCTACCAGGAACAACCAAGGGTCACAGTCTGACAATAGGATCGGGGATTCTTTCATTCATTCATTCATTCATTCATTCATTCATTCATTCATTCATTCATTCATTCATTCATTCATTCATTCATTCATTCATTCATTCATTCATTCATTCATTCATTCATTCATTCATTCATTCATTCATTCATTCATTCATTCATTCATTCATTCATTCATTCATTCATTCATTCATTCATTCATTCATNATTTATTTATTTATTTATTTATTTATTTATTTATTTATTTATTTATTTATTTATTTATTTATTTATTTATTTATTTATTTATTTATTTATTTATTTATTTATTTATTTATTTATTTATTTATTTATTTATTTATTTATTTATTTATTTATTTATTTATTTATTTATTTATTTATTTATTTATTTATTTATTTATTTATTTATTTATTTATTTATTTATTTATTTATTTATTTATTTATTTATTTATTTATTTATTTATTTATTTATTTATTTATTTATTTATTTATTTATTTATTTATTTATTTATTTATTTATTTATTTATTTATTTATTTATTCTTTTATTTATTTATCTTCAAGCACTCACATCAACAATCCATTCAATGCTACTTGGCGAGCAGCCTAACAAACATGCATTGGCTTAACTAGGAAACACTCAAACATCTCCATGACAGGGGGCTAATCCCACAAAAGCTCCACAAACAAGACATTGGTTGAACTAGTAACCTCTCAAGCATCTCCATGACAAGGGGGCTAATCCCATCAAAGCTCCACAAAAAAGTAACCATTCCAGACACCTCAATTCCACAAAAGGCCTAGCCCCACAAAATAGCCAAAACATATTATCAAGCCAAATGCACTTCCAAGCCAAATACAACAAATCAAACTCAAACAATTAGATCATCATCAAACTAATATTTCCATACGACTAAAGAGTGTCTAAAGTGGAAACCAACTACATTTACATACATCGGTAGATAATCATCTTTCATCACGACTATCATTTGTATTACCACATTTCCTATAATACCCCATATCCACACGTATTTCAAGGAGATATTTTCGTATTTTATACATATGTTTTTAATATTTTTATTGAGAAATTATGTTCAATAAAAATATTTAAGTAAGGAAATTTAAATAAATTTTCGTCTCTTCGTTGCCGGTTGCTTACTGTCGGAGCTTCGTCGCACCACCCCTGCAGCTACTGCCGGCCACCCCTCCTCCCTTTTTGCTTTGGTAAAATTCGAACCTTATAAAAAAATTTCTTCTCTTTTTCTTTTTTATTAAATCTTGCAAATTGATGTTTATAATTATGATTAATCATGATTCTATAGTTTTAATCATGTTTTAATAAAGTTATGTTTTAGTTTAAAGCGTCAATTTATTTGTTTGATCATGAAATTTTAAATTAGGGTTTATGAAATTATGAAATTCTTGATTTTATGGTTTTTATTGATTTGAATTTCAATATTATAATCATGAATTGTTGTTGGGTGAATTTATGATGATTGTATGAAGTTTAGATTGATTTTTAAAGGTTTTAAAGCTGAATTATGTTGCTACCAAATTTTGCAATCATGAAAATCAATGGAATAAATATTATGAACATGTTTTATCTTATGAAAAATTATTCTAAAGCATAGATTTGATTCATGATGATGTTAGTGGATGGCAAAAGAGTTTTATGATGAATTTATGATGTTTTTATGAATTTTTAATGAGTTTTAGATAAACAAATAAAGTTGTAAATTTTTATTAACACATGTTTATGCCCAATAAAAATAGTAGCATGTGACAACATAAGCTATAAGTGTTCTTAATGCATCTAAGGATTTTATATTGATCTTAGGACATGACCATAATGTTTTATGATCAAATTATGATATTTAGAAAGGTTTATAGTGTTTTTGAGGAATTTTACAAAGCTGCCATTTTTGGAAAATTACCGAAAAATAGGTATTTTACAATGGAAAATTTTAAAATAAAGTATGGAAGTGAATAGAGAAAATAGAGAATGTTTTGGACAAGTTTCCAATGTAGAAAATTACTTTAGAGTCGTTATAGAGCTTACTCAATAAGGTTTAAATTTAGATTCGGTTTTCTCTATGTAGGAGACTTCAATCTAGTTGACTTCTAGAAGTTGTGGCGGATCACCACTACAACACAAGGTATGTAAATACTAAAGGCAGACATAGAAACTAAAGTTCATGCTTGATTGATCTCATATGATATGATATGTTGTTGTGCTTGATTTGATTGTGAATTGACATGTATGTCAAGCTTATTAAAGTATTAGAAGCATGATTTTGTATTGTTTTGACATTCCACATTTATAGTAATATAAATTCTTCAAGATTGAATTGGAATGTTATAATTAGTTTAAAGTTGGCCAATAGCTTAGTAAGGAAGAAAGGAAGTTATTTAAGTTAATTAGTTGGTTATTCAATAAGAAAAATAGTTTGTGAACTTTTATCCACACAGTTAATAGAAGTTAATGAGCAAATATTTTTATACAAGTTACCAGTCACAGTTTAATTTGTGGTCAAGGAAAAAGGTAAATAGTTAGCCACTCATAGTTAATGTGTGGTAAAGGAAGTTTAGTTTAATTAAAGGACACACAAGATTCTTTTAGAATCACCTTAAATCAAAGATAATTAATATGGCTAGTATGATTTTATGCATGTTTTTATGTGATGTTGTATGTGAGTAATAATATTGTTAAAAATGTTAATCACGTAAAGTGAAAGAGGGTTTGCACCAAAACTCTTGGAACGTATGTACCTTGAGAATGAACAATGGGGGGAGTCGTATGGAACAGTGATCTATTACTTCTAATTGGAGTACAAGATGTTATACTCATTTATATTTTTAATGCGCTGGAATTCCGTCACACTTTATGTAACACAGGTAATACCTTATTGGAATTGTGCCCAAGTTGGTGCCCAATAGGGCGATTTCAAAAGAAAGGACACCCGTTCGATGCGAAATCCAAAGTTTAAATATAATAATTTAATTTGTTTAAGTTGAGTCTATGCACAAGTGAAGAGTTGTCAACGGTAAGATGTATGTATGCTTTACTTTTATTTTATTTTAATCATGCTGCATAGTCTTTACTAGTTATGTACTCAGCTTTTCTGACTATTTGTTTCATGTGCATGGCTTTGTCTTGGACTTGGCCCTACGATGACCCACTTGTTGGCAAGTAGTTGTCTAGAATAAGAGAAAGCTAGGTACAAGTGGGCATAAGTCATTCATGCTGGGCTGGAGTGAGAGTGCTTGCATTGTAGTCTTCATAGTTTCTTAATCTATTTGCCTATGGATTTATTTAAATATTGTTGGATGTTGTTTTTATTTCTGAAGTTTAAGGTTTTTGGTTTTGAAGGGCCATTAATATGGTTCCGAAGTGTAATAAAGTTGTAAGTTCATTTTCTTTTGGTTGTTGGTTTGATTTTGGTTTTGAGATTGTTTTCGAGTTCAAGTTTTAAATTGGTTTTGACTTTAAAGACTTCCGTTGTAGTACTTTGATAAATGCCTTGGTCATTATCACGGTGGCGGTAATGCTTTGGTTTTCCTAGTTATTTAGGAGTTTTAATAAATACATTTCTTCATTATTTATAATATGTTTTCCGGAAAATCTAGAGAAGGAAGTTAGGAAATTCCAGGGACTTACATTTCCCTACGACCAAAGCGTGTCTAAAGTGGAAAAAACATCAAACAAATTATCATATCACACTTCCCTATCACCGAAGCCTGTCAAAAGTGGAAGGAAATCACTTTAATCATATCATACATCGCTAGGCGATACTCACTATCTTCAAAAGGCCCATGGAAAATCAACCTAGGTCATCATCTTCAAAAAGCCCCTAGACGGTCAACCAGGCCAAAGTGAATGAAGCCTACATTGTCAGACAATTATGGCATCATCATTCACAAAATACACCGTCAGACGATTTTGGCGTCATCATCAAATAACTTCCTATACGACCTAAGTGTCTGAAGGGAATAAACATATCTCATATCTCCATGAATTTCCCTATACAGTTAAGCTGATGACACCTAAAGGGAGTAAACATATCATCATAAATTATCTATACGGTTAAGTTGAAGACATGGCAGGCAAAATATGTCATGTACAAAACCTAACCAAATAAAATTTTCTCCTACTTTCTTATAAACCAATATAATGATAAGTAAGGATCGTATCCACAGGAAAAAGGACGAGTTTATATTAATAATATCTAATGTTGCTATTAATCACCTAGATTTCACTAAACGACCAATAATCGAACCAAAGGGTTTTTTTTTTATTATTTGTTTTATGAATATCGACTTAAACTAATTAATGTAAACTAAGTTAAAAGATAAGGATTAAAATGGGTGCGAATGATATCCACTCTTAACTAATTTATCGATCGAAACACCAAAACGACTCTACTCAAGTATTGATTAATAATTGTCAAGGATCAAGTCCTTTGTTCTCCTAAACTTGGCTAAGTAGAATGATCCGCATAATGCAAAGTCCTAACTATTAATCAACCTCTACAATCTGCGTTAAGGTTAAACTAATAATCGCATTAAGAAATCATAACAAATAATATTGTTCAATGGCTTAAACAAGCATTAAGCTATGAACAACTTGTCTTTGTTAGTAACCTCTTATACTAAGAATCTGCAAAGTATAGAATTTTGGTGCTACAATTGGTTAAAGAACATAACAATTAGATTATAGTCCAAAACCTAGCAATAACGAAATTCAAGCAAACATCAACTAGTAGTACTCCTAGTAAACACAAGTCATGTTCATGAAATTCAAGCATAAAGGAACAATAATCAATAACGAGAGTGAAGAAGAGATTGATAATTTCTTACAATAGACTGCTAAGAGCTTCAATCAAACGCTCCCAATAGATTTTAAGCTACAACTTCCTTAACCATGCTTGATTCCATAACTAAATACCCAAAATACATCAAAAATATAAGAAAGTAAAACTAGATCAAGAATGAAACTAAAGTGTTTTTGGTTACAATCTAAAGATGAAAACTAGATAATAATAGAGACTAATATATCTTCTAGGTAAAAAAGAACATCTCTTTATATACTACAAGAAAGAAAACTGAAAAACTCAAAATTTCTAAAAGTAAACCAGTTATAAAATAAGTCGTCGTTGAACCACCGACAAAAATTGGGGAAACTCGCTTGGTGCGAGGTGCGACCTTTTGTCGCGAGGAGTGACCAAATCCTTCGCGAGGTGCGATGAGCTACTGGAGTTCCTTTGCTTGTCCTGAGAATTTGAGGGAAAATTGGGTCATCGCGAGTCATGACCAAATCTTGCACCTCGCGACACCTGCGTACCACCTCAGTTTAAACAATCATAACTCCTTCGTTTCTCATCGGAATCAAGCATATGAACAGTTGTTAGAAAAGCTCCTGAATAGAGCTATCACCTCCAACTTAAATCACCCCAATATGATGTATATTTTAAAATTTATGTTCGTTTGAAGTTGACTTACTGCATTCACAAAACTGTTTCGACTTTCCTATAAAACAACGCTCACAACTACGCGCAAAACAAAGCCAAAAGATGCCATGAGAGCTTCCAAAGATAGCATTCAATCCCATTAAAAAACTTATACATCCATAAATTCTCCGAAAGAAATAAGAGTCAAGTTTTACTAACATTTACTCTTTAAGCCATGAAATAAATCATTAAATAAATCAAAAGCTTTAAAGCATAATAAACAATCACAAAACGACTTAACTCTTACTCAAAATACCTCAAAAACATGACTAAGAATACGAATATAATGAACATATCAAATACCCCCACACTTAGTCTTTACTCGAACTCAAGTAAATCAATAATCAACTCCGTTGAAAATCAAATAACATCTCATTAAAATAAGACCTAATTTAACAAGTTAAAACCTAAGATGCCATCTTACCTACTCTTCTAGACTCCAAATGTAGTATGACATGGAGCATAATGAAATGGGACAAACTCCATGCTTACTTCAAATAAAAATAAGAAAAATGTCAACTATAAAAATTAAACTCTCAAATTCATAAGGAAATCTAATCTTTAAACAATAAGCACCAATCGTTTAATATTTGAAAAAAAAATTAAAGAGATTGCATACCTCTACAAATCCAACCCAAAAATATCCAAGAAAGCACACTTCTTATGTCACCAAACTCCATCAAAGAGTAAAGAAAACAAATAAAATCTCTCATATATATATATATATGTATTATTGATTAATTTTTTTCTTCTCTCATTTTGACTAGGAGCCCTCTCTGGGTTTCATCCTAGCTTCACTCTTTGATTTTTTTTTTAATTCTTCATTTCCCTTTTCTTTTTCTTTTCTTCCCAACTCACACGCTCAAAATAGCCACTATATTGCAAAGGTTGCCCTCCCTTGCGGGTTTTCAACCAATCTGGCCTTTTTTCTTTTCCTTCTCTTTTTTTTTTCATTATTCATTTTTTTTCAAGTACATACAATTATATACAATTCATTCAAACACCCCCACACTTCGAAGAAAAGTTGTCCACAATGTGTGGAAATAACAATGTGAAACTATGAGCCAGAAGAACCTCCAGGATAACTGATATACGTGTTTTATGTTGTGTTTTTCCCTCATTTTCGGTTGATTCTTGTGCTAAATAGTTAAGTTTGTGGCTTTGTTTTGATTAAATATCGTATTTCGATGTCAAGTTATGTTTGGAACGGTTTTAGCATCTTTAGTTGACTTTTAGAACCGTTTACGGTTATATTAAACTCTTTCGGTTATTACGCATGGTTTTTGGTTTTGTTTATATGCTACAGGAGCGTAATAGAGAGTTATGAAGTCATTGGAGGCTAAAACGAGTCAAAATATGCTTGCCTCGGGATGTGTGCCAAGTTAAGAGAAGCCACGAATAAGATTCGAAGAGTCGAGCAAATAACTCAAGCAAGATCATCAAAATGTCGTTCATCATTGTTCATGCGGGCGCAGCCTTGAAAGCTTCTTTGATCTATGCGCCCGCAACATAGATCAGCAGCTTCAAAATTGGTAAACCACAAGGGCTGCGGGCGCAGGGAACAAACCAAGTTTGTTCTATGCGGGCGCAGGTGGTCGTTTTCTTGGTCCGATTTTTCTCTCCGTGCAGTTTTGCTTCGTGGGTTTTAGTTAATTAAAAACCCAAATCCTATATATACTCTATGTAAAGGGGGCACGAACCTAACTAATTTTTATCATATTTTTGAACCTAGGAATCCAAAATTACTTTTTCTCTCTAGAATTTTAGGATTAATTACTTTGTTCATGAATTCAAGCTTTCAATCAATGCAATTCAATCTTTATTTCGGTAATGTCTTTCCTTATGCTTTTTAATTCTTTTAGTTTCATGATTCTCTTTAATTTCTTAGTTTTTAGTTTAGATTATTAGTTTTGATATTTTGGTTCTTAATTTAGTTTTATGAGTAATTAATTTAGTTTTAATTAATTCCTTGTTCATGATCATGTTGTTTGATTTCAATTTTGCTCTTGTTCCCTTAATTATGAGTGAGTAGTCTTTTTCTCTAGGGTTAGGGGATCTATGATCATGACTTGAATTTAATTTATGTTTTCTAATTAGTTCTTGGCTTCTAATTGAATTCCTATTATTGATTTCTAGTGATTGCAATTAAATTGTGGCCATATTTAGTTGGAAGTTAGGTTATTGTTGAAATCGAGGCAGAGAGGTAAGATGACCACAATTAGACTACTGAATAATAGGCAAAAACGAACTTATGCGAGCGAGAGCCGGTAAAGGAGTTTTGAGGGAGTCTAAGTTCGAGAGAATTAGTGAGCCCTAGTTCAATGAATGCCAATGAATTGATTAGTGAGCGTTAATTGAGTTTGTTGATTGATCATAGTGAACCGATAGCCCTAGGTTTNTATAGTGAATCGATAGCCCTAGGTTTCCTTTAATAGAGTTTAATCGTTATTTTCCCGTCATTTCCTTAGTTTCAATTCTTAGTCTTCTTAGTTTTAGAAACCATTTACCGAAATTTCCACCAAGGCCCCTTACACGCTTTAGGCTTTTTAGAGCTAGTAGAATTTAATAGCTTCCCTGAGGATTCGATCCCTACTTCCCTAGCTATATTAGTTAGAGTTGTTCGGTTATTTTTGAGAGGTGTGCGATAGCCTGTTCAAATTTTGGCGTCGTTGCCGGGGAGGCAATTTTTAATTATATTAGTCGGGTTTAAAGTGTTCTTCTATCTTTATTTGCGGTTTTATTTTCTTACCTCAAGGAACCTTCACGTTCTTTGAGGTAGTTCTTATTTCAGTTTCGAGTTTCGATTGTGTGCAGGCATTAGGTTGTATGCCGGTTTGGATTGACCCTGAACCGGAAAGATCGTTGCATAAGAGGAGTCGTAGAAGGAAGTGGAGATCACGAAGAAGCATTCTTTCCGAACGAACACTTGTTGATTTGACACAATTATTTGCTGAGTTGAACATTTCCGATAGTTCAGATAAAGAAGAAGAGATGTCAGGATCACAGTTCAACGAGAATAACCCACCACGGGATGATGCACCGCCACCGCCACCACCACAAGCAAGGTCCTTAAAAGACTACTCTCAGTCGAGTTCTGCAACAGTGGGAGGTGGATACCGAGTTCCTGATATAGAGGCCCTGAATTTCGAATTAAAGCCAGCTTTGGTGAACATGGTTGAAAGGAATCAGTTTGTAGGCACAATAAAAGAAGATCCGAACTTACATTTGAATAACTTTATTCAGTACTGGAATACAATCAAGCAAGCTGGTGTATCTCAAGATTACATACGACGCACGATGTTTCCATTTTCATTAAAGGAGAAAGCTCGATCTTGGCTGAATGGTCTGAACATGGATACTATTAATAGTTGGGATGACTTGGCTCTTGCTTTTCAAAGGAAGTACTATCCTCTGGAGAGAACTGCACAACTTAAGAGTCAAATTACGAATTTTAACCAAGAAACAGATGAAACTCTTTATGATGCATGGGAGAGATTTAAGGATTAATTTAGAATGTGCCCTCATCATGGACTCGAGAAGTGGTTTTTAGTGCAATCATTCTATAATGGCTTGGGTAATGAGAGTAGAACTTTGCTTGGTTCTGCTGCTAGTAGTCGGTTTATGAACCAAGAAGTCAATGCTGCGTATGATTTAATTGAGGAGATTACTATTCATAATTCACAATTTGGTAATCCTAGAGGACATGCTAAGAGAGGAGGAAAACATGTGATAGATGACAAATATGAGAGTTTGGCTTCACAAATCAATGCAATTCATGAGAAGCTAGACAAAATCAACACACCATCCTCCAATCCAATGACAGTAGCTGCAATGGNTAGTAGCTGCAATGGCTGCACATTTGGGAGCTACAAATGTCTTTTGTGATTTATGTGGTTCTTTTGGGCATAGTATGCAAGCATGTCATAGTTCAATGGAGCAGGTATGTGCATTTCAAGCTTACAAGAATAATTCATTTTCCAACACCTACAATCCTGGTTGGAAAGATCATCCATACTTCTCCTACAAGAATACAAGCAATGTTCAAAATCCGCAGCAGCAGCCCTATTTTGTACCATAGCAACAACAGCAGATTCAACGGTTTGCTCCACCTCAACCACCGGGTTTCAGTAGACCACCACCTCCAGCACCACTCCCAGCACCTCCACAGCCATCTAGCAATGACATTTCAGAACTGAAGAACATGATGATGCAGATGCAGAAAGCCATGGAAGCTATGCAGGCCCACAATCGACAATTGGAGACTCAAGTAGCACAAATTGCTCAATCATCAGCACAAAGGCAACAAGGCCAATAAGGCCAACTTCCTCCTCAACCTGCTCCATCAAATGCTTCATCAAGCAATCCACCTCGTGATCATTGCAATTCCATTGCAACAAGGAGCGGTACTTACTATGAAGGTCCTAAAATACCTGATGATGATGCTAACAGGGTTGCAGATGGAACACAAAAGACTAGTTCGGTTGTTATTGAAGACCTTGAGGAAGCAACTGTAGAAAAGGAGAAGGAAGCATCAAAGAAGCAAGCTCCAGCAGCGGATTCAGTTACCGATACGATTCCTCCCTCAAAGGTGCCGTTACCCTTTCCGAACAGGGTAACCAGGAGTAAGAATGATAATCACTTTCGTAAATTCCTTGACATAGTTAAAAATTTGCAAGTTATTGTGCCTTTCACTGATTTAATTACTCAAGTGCCTACTTACACTAAATTTTTGAAAGATATTTTGAGCAGGAAATGTGAGTTGAATGTAACAGAGACAGTTGCACTCACCGAGGAGTGCAGTGCGATCCTTCAGAACAAATATCCTCCTAAGTTGAAGGATCCAGGAAGTTTTTGAATTCCATGTAATATAGGTCCTATATTTACTGATAAGGCTCTATGTGATTTAGGAGCTAGTGTAAGTGTGATGCCCTTATCAATTTGTAAGAAGCTTGACATGGGAGAACTTAAATTTATTAATGTTACTTTGCAGATGATAGATAAAACTGTAAAATACCCTAAGGGTGTTTTAGAAGATGTACCTGTTAGAGTAGGAAAATTTTTTATTCCTGTTGACTTTGTTGTCCTTGATATTGATGAGGATGCTCACATCCCCATTATTCTAGGGAGACCTTTCCTACATACTGCAAGTGCCGTCATTGATGTTAAAAATGGAAGTTTAACTCTTTTGTAGGGGATGACAAAGTGACATTCAATCTTAATAATGCAGTAAAAAAACCCCATGTTAGAGCAGTCATGTTATAAGATCGATATTATTGGTAAAATTATTTTGGATGACATGCCTCGATCCCTTACAAAGGATTCCCTAGAGGCCATTTTGTGTTTGGATGCTATTGCAGGTGAAGGAGATTCGAAAATTGATGTTGTAGGCCATGAATTGAACAATGAGAAGATGACTATAGAGGAGAGCCAAAGGTATCAATCATTGCCTCAACAATCATATGGCATCAAAGTTGTAACACAGCCCGAAATGAAACCCCTTCCCCCTAATTTGAAATATGCTTTTCTAGATGATACCGAGTTGTATCCAGTCATAGTTAACTCTAAACTTACCGATAGTCAACTTGAAAAGTTGCTTGCTGTGCTTAAAACTCACAAAAAGGCTATTGGTTATACACTTGATGATCTAACTGGAATAAGTCCTGATTTTTGCATGCATAAAATTCATCTAGAAGAAGGCCATAAGCCTTGTATACAGGGACAAAGGAGACTTAACCCTAACATGTAGGAAGTGGTGAAGAAAGAGGTTCTCAAACTTCTTGATGCAGCTATCATTAATGTTGTGCCAGATTCTCAATGGGTAAGTCCAGTGCAGGTAGTTCTTAAGAAGGGGGGAACAACTGTTGTGCGAAATGATAAAAATGAACTTATCCCCACTAGGGTTGTTACAGGTTGGCGAATGTGCATTGATTACCAGAAATTAAATGTTGCCACCAAAAAGGATCATTTCCCTCTACCTTTTATTGATCATATGTTAGAAAGGCTAGCAACTAATAAATATTTTTGTTATCTAGATGGTTATTCTGGGTTCTTCCAAATACCTATCCATCCTGATGATCAATCTAAAACTACATTTACATGCCCCTATGGCACTTTTGCTTACCGTAGAATGCCTTTTGGTCTATGTAATGCACCTGCTACCTTTCAAAGATGTATGATGGCTATATTTTCTGAGTTCATAGAGTCTAGCATGGAAGTCTTCATGGATGATTTTAGTGTCTATGGTACTGATTTTGTTTCATGTTTGGCTAACCTAACTAAAGTGCTTAAAAGATGTGAACAGGTGAATTTGGTCCTCAATTGGGAGAAATGTCACTTTATGGTGACGGAAGGAATTATCTTGGACATCTAGTCTCTGAAAGAGGTATTGAAGTAGATAAAGCTAAAATCCAAGTTATTGAACAATTACCTCCACCAGTAAGTGTAAAAGGTGTTAGAAGCTTTCTAGGTCATGCAGGGTTTTACCGTAGATTCATCAAAGATTTCTCTAAAATTGCTAAACCCTTAACACAACTGCTATCAAAAGATGTTGAGTTTAATTTCACCGATGAATGCCTTGAATCTTTTAATTTGATCAAACAAGCACTAACCTCAGCACCAATCATTTAATCACCCGATTGGGAATTACCTTTTGAAATTATGTGTGATGCTAGTGACTATGCTGTAGGTGCCGTGTTAGGTCAGAGGAAAGACAAGATTTTGCATGCTATCTACTATGCTAGTAAGACTTTAGATCCAGCTCAAATTAACTATGCAACAACTGAAAAAGAACTGCTTGCTATAGTGTATGCTCTCGATAAATTTCGCTCTTATCTTATAGGTTCGAAAGTTATTATTTACACTGACCATGCAGCTTTAAAGTACTTACTTGGAAAGAAAGAAGCAAAACCGAGGCTTATTAGGTGGATTTTGCTCCTTCAGGAGTTCGATCTAGAAATCCGTGACAAGAAAGGTGCAGAGAATGTGGTTGCAGACCACCTATCTAGGATTCGATTTGACGATGCGGAGATTTCAACTCCTATTGATGACTCTTTTCCTGGTGACCATCTTTTGGCTGTGATTTGTAACACTCCATGGTTTGCTGATTATGCTAATTATGTAGTTGGAGGAGTGTTACCTCCCGATCTTACTTGTCAGCAACGGAAAAAGTTTTTACATGATGTTAGGCGTTATTTTTGGGATGACCCTAACTTGTTTCGTGAGTGTGCAGATGGCTTATATCGCAGGTGTGTACCAGATTGGGAGGTCTATGGAGTTCTGCACCATTGCCACTCATCACCCTATGGAGGACATGCTGGACCCGCCAAACCGATGTTAAGTGTTTGCAAATCCGGTTTATATTGGCCTACGATACTCAAGGATGCTAGAGACTTTGTCATGTCTTGTGATTCGTGCCAACGGACAGGTAATATCTCAAAAAGGCATGAAATGCCTCAAACAGGTATTTTAGAAGTTGAAATCTTCGATGTTTGGGGTATTGATTGTATGGGTCCATTTCCTTCTTCTAACGTTAATCGTTTTATATTGGTCGCTGTGGATTATGTTTCCAAGTAGGTGGAAGCAATTGCTTCTCCCCATAGTGATGCTAACACCGTTTTAAGAATGTTTAAGCAGGTTATTTTTCCTAGGTTCGGAGTCCCTAGAGCTATCATCNTGAGCTATCATCAGTGATAAGGGAACGCACTTTCATGAGAAAAGGTTGTATAAGCTGCTAGAGAAATACGGTGTTTACCACAGGACGGGATTAGCATATCACTCACAAACCAGTGGTCAAGTCGAGGTTTCAAACCGAGAAATCAAGTCCATTCTAGAGAAGACGGTTGCGAAATCGAGAAAGGATTGGAGTAGCAAGCTTCATGATGCTTTATGGGCGTATAGAACAGCGTTTAAAACTCCAATTGGCACTTCCCCATANTGGTACTTCCCCATATAGTTTATGGAAAAGCGTTCCATCTTCCAGTAGAACTTGAATACAAAGCTTATTGGGCAATCAAGGAATTAAACATGGATGCTAAGCTTGCGGTTGAAAAACGGTTGCTACAATTGAATGAATTAGATGAATTTCGGGTAGGAGCATATGATAGTGCCAAAATTTATAAAGAAAAGACGAAAAAATGGCACGATAAACGAATCATAAAAAGGAGTTTCAAGTCAGTGATAAGGTTCTATTGTTTAACTCAAGACTTCGATTATTTCCTAGAAAGCTAAAATCTAGATGGAGTGGCCCCTTTACAGTCATAAATGTTAGCAAATTTGGCTATGTTGAAGTTCAAAGTGAAAAGGGGGAAATATTCAAAGTTAACGGTCAACGGTTGAAGCCATACTATGAAGGAGATGTCATCGGTTTGGTTGAAGTCATCCAACTCGATGATCCCAAGGCGCTTTGATCACTAATGCAGCCATGGTCAAGCTAGTGACCTTAAAAGAGCACTCCTCGGGAGGCAATCTGAGCTTTCTATCCTTTCTTTTCTCTCTTTGCATGTTTTTGCGTGTTTTTGTGTGTTTTCGTAGTTTATTTAGCCTTTGTTTTGATTTTGTGAAGTCTAGCTAAGGGTCTAAGTGTTTCATGTTTAATTGAGGTAATTAAGGAGAGTTTAAGAGTTAAAACGTGCTTAAGTGATGATTAATAATAACAATTTATAAGTTAATTCATTAATTAGGAAAAAAAATCAGTAAATTAGAGCTGCAGCGAAGACCTGCGGGCGCAGCGGTCAAATCGTAGTTCCTTCTATGAGCCCGCATTTTAAAACAGAAGGCCCATAGTTTCTCTACAGGCTTCACCTGCGGGCGTAGCCTTCAAAAGAGATTTCTTCCCTGCGGGCGCAGCACACTCCTGCGGACACCCTTTCGCCTTTTTTTTTTCTTTTTTTCCGTGTGGCCTCATCAACTAACCGTTTCTTATTTTTTTCGCCCCCCCCTTATTATTATTATCCTTATATTATTATTATTATTATTATTATTATTATTATTATTATTATTATTATTATTATTATTATTATTATTATTATATCTTTTTTTTATCAATATTATTTTTAATTTCCTAAACTCTCAATCTATCTTCTTCTTCCTCTCTCACACCATTAAAACCCCAAAAACCTTCAACTTCAAATCACCATAACTCACTCCATACTACTCCAAATCACTTCAAATTTTAACACAACACTCCTCCAACTACTCTAAACAACATCTTAGAGTTAAAATTTGGAAAAAAAAATCACGAATTGCATAACCTAGGGTTCGAAATTTGAGTTCAAGTTGGGTTTGTTTTGTGGGTTGCTTCTTCTGTTTTCTTCAAATTTCTTGCTCTATTATCATCTACTAAGGTATAATTTCCTTTTTATCCAATTTATATGAAGTTTTATGAAGTTTTTACGAATTTTCAATTTTTGGCTATTTTTTTTTACGAATTTAATTAATCACTCTAAAATTGATTGTTGTTGTTCATGAGTGTTTACTAGCTATTTTTATGCTTCATTATCATGTTTGGAGTTGTTAATTATAAGTAATTGGAAGTTTTTATGCTTTATTGTTGAGCAAGATTTCCATGAAATTTTTGATGACTACTCATGAAGTTGTTGTTAATTAGGAGTGTTAACTAGTTAAATTCATGTTTAAAGTGTTTAGAATGCTTAAAATCATGCTTTGGATTACTTCATTGCTTACTTAGAACTCTAGCTTTACTCATGAATTTTTACTAGCAACTTTCATTTGAACTTTATGCTTTTAAAATGGTTAGTAGTTGCTAACTATCTTAACTAGTCACTCTTACTTGTTCTTAAAGTCTCATTGAAGTTGTCTGGATGTGTTTAAGGCATTAATTATTCAATGGTTGAGTTTATATAATGGTGTAAATTGGTTTTTGGTGTTGCACTTGATGCTCTTTTATGAATATGAGCTTGGACATGTTGGTTTTGGAGGCATAGTATGCAAGTAATGCTTAAGTTTGAATGTTTTTGGTTGCACTCTTGGCTTTAGTTGATTAGAACTTTGTAGTTCTCATTGGGTTAGTTACATTTACAAACGAGTCATGCCGAAATTTCCGCAGAATCCTGTTTGTAACTTTGATTGTATGATGACTACAATGCCTTGATTGTTTTCTTTGATCATGCTTTCACATCTCATTATTCTTTATGCTTTCATGATTGACATGATTTTGGTTTCAAGAATTGCTTTAATGGAATGCTAATCTTTGTCTTTCCTGCATATGTCTTGTAGGATCATGAGGAAATCAATTGGCAAACTACTTGGCGGAGGCCCCAAGAAGTCTCAGAAAACCGAGGCATCCTCTTCAGCTTCAAAGGTAAAACAGCCATCCTCCTCCAGAACACCACCTCAGAACCGTCAGGACAGACAGAAACGGCTTGATAAGCTCTCCAAAAGAACAATCAGGTCCACACGATTCTTCCACAAAGAAACATGTGACAAGCTTGGTATCACCGATCAAGTGATGAGAATGGCTTACCGGATCGGATGGGGAAACTGGATCAACGTCACTATGCCCAGTCCTGATGAAACAACCCAGCAGGTCCCATGCACATACCGCGAGCTCACCTTGGAGTTCCTATCCAGTTACCACTTCCATGTTTCCCAAGAGACCCTTAGTGCTGAAAGAAAGACACACATTAGTTTCACCATCTTCGGGCAGCACTATGAGATGGATGTTGATGAACTAAATGAGCGGTTTCTACGAAACCCTGAAAATGCAGTTTGGTCTACAGTTGAGCATGAGTGGGGACCGTAATTTGAGGGAGCCTGGTGGGAGAGAATCACTGATGGCAGCTCCACCTTCACTTCTACCACCGCCAAAGCATCAGAGGTACATCACCCTGCCCTTCGGTATTTCCTGCTGTTCGTGGTTTACTGCTAATTTTCTAGAGGAGAATTAGGGCAAGTTTACCCTGATGAGATCAGACTATTATGGATGGTGACAGAGGGATATGCCAGACAGTCTCTCCATTATAACTTCGGGTTCTTTCTAGCCCGCCGGTTTGCTGAAATTGTAGAGTGGATCACTAACACCAGTACTATCTATATCGGTGGCATGATTACATGGCTAGCCCACACCCTAGGTCATACAGATCAGATCCACCAGTTAAACCCGATCGAGCAAAACCCCTACCTCGACACGACTGCCCTGAGAGCTGCTAACTTCCTTAGACATTATCAGAGAGGGCATAGAGAGAGGTTTGTTTGGTGTGTTCAGGAAATTTCATGGTGCTACTTGCCTAATGCCTATGTTAGCCTCACCTACCAGGAGCACCCAGACGGCCAGAACCCTTGGAGGATCCCACCTGACAACATCCCACTAAAGGAGAGAGCAGATTCAGAGAAGAGGGTCGTGCAGATGGTCAACTTGATTCAGCAAGCAGGCGGCCAGGACCAGCATCCACCAGCTCCACCACAGCCACCACGACATAGCTATGCTGGTCACTCCTCCTCCACATTCGACATGACCCCCCAGATGAACCGATTTGATGATATACATCTCTATAACCAGCAGCGGTTCGACAGGATAGATCATTCATTTCGAGGACTCCGTTTTGATGTTGATTTGGTACAGAGAGTCTAGTGGAGGGAGCACACGAGCAATGTTGCAGCTGGGACGGTTCAGGGATTCCCGAACCACCCTAACTGGCCACCTACATACGACCCTAGCACTGAGCCCACCTCTTACCCCTATCAGCCGTTCTATAACCAGTATTATCCTAGGTACTGGGGACCCGGTAAGTAGAGCTCGGCTTTGCCTCCTTCCTCTACTTTGCACGATTATTTGTCCCGGGAAGGATTTATGTATTTTCGTACTTTTTGCTTAGTTTTTTTTTTTCATTTTTGCTTTGTTTTCTTTATTTTTTTTCCTTTTTCTTTTTCTTTTTCCTTTTTTTTACCTATTTCTTTGGAGTTTGGTTTGTTTCTTTTCCTTTTCAGGATTTAATTCGAGCGGGATGTATTTTTGATTTAGTACTTAGTTGGACTCCTGTTAGGAATTGGTACCGGCTTGGTTAGATCACTCCATCTTCTCTTTTGTTTTCTTTTTGTGTGCTTAGTTAGTTTTAACTACTTTCTTAGTTTAGTTTTATTGCTTTTTTAGGACTGTTGCATGGTTTGTAACATTCATTAGGAATGGGAGTTTACATGTGACCAAAAAGATTGTACTGTTTTCTTAGTTTTAATTTTAGAGAGAATTGGCTTAATGGATTATTCTTGTCCCGGTTGAGTTCTATTGTTGGAATTAACTACTTCTGGATCCCTATGCTTATTTTGAAAACTTTATGACTCTTGACTGCGGATGGATCCACATGTGTGATTTGTTGTCTATGACTTGAATTTGATTGCTTGCTTTCCTTTTATTAGTCAGCTCTTCTCAACCTTGCTTGGGTCTTGGACTTGAACTGTGTTAACGGGAGGATTTGAGCCACTTTTGAATATAAATTCATTCATATTTTCTTTTCATGTGTGCTTAGTTCCTGGTGCAATTATGATCTTAGGTTTGACTTTGGATTCTAGTAGCTTTAATTGTGGAATTTGTGTATGTTGTGCATGATAAAAGGCTCTCATTTCTTCTTTTGAGCTTCAGAATTTCATTTCCCACATTTAAATTTTCCCTTGATTCCATGTTTTGAGCTTTTATTCCTTTCATTTGTATTCTACCCACATTACAAGCCTATTAGCCTTATTACATAATTCATTATATGCCCAGACTTGGTTTGGGGGAGTTGAAGTGGTTGTGATGTTGTTAAAATAAAGTTTTGAAAGGTGTTATGGAGGATTGATGGTGAGATAGTGGAAATGTTGTTGATGAAAGTTAAATTATAAAGTTTCACATATAAGGCTCTGCATACCAATGTTTAGGCTGTTGTAGTTAATTAAAAAGTCATATTTTATTCATGGCCTAGTTATGTATGTGTGATGATTATGTTTATTGTTTATTGAATTCTAAGCAAAAACAAATCATTAAGAGTCGTGAAACTATGTTTTATTATGCATGAAAAATAAAGTGAAGAAAAAAAAAATTTGTGAAAGCATAATAAAGTTGAAAAAAAAAGAAGAAGATGAAAAAAAAATAAAATAAACAGAAGTTTAAAGTTTGTGAAGTAGTGGTTGATGATTGAATTATGAGATTTATGGCGTTGATGTGAAAAATAAAGAAAAGTTTGGTTTGATTTGGTTGAATTGGATGATGGAGAATGTTGATGTCTTTCCTCGATTTTATATGCGTATACCCCGCATTCCACCACATTATCCCAAATTTTTATCCTACCCATCACCCTAGCCACGTTACAAGCTTATTAAAGTCCTTTTTGATCTTTGTGCACATGCTATGGTTATTGTGAAGTGAATCCTTTGTCAAGGTCGTAGAGTATTAATTGCATTTCGAGTCGACATTTAGGATGAGTGGATACCCTCCAACACTTGCATCCAACATGGTGTGCCAAATGGGAGGTTGGTGTTGTTCATATTTTCTGCTTTCAACTTGCTCTTGTTAGGATTGTTGTTGTGGTGGCTCTTCTTCCAAATCCTCGTGGCCCTTATATTGTGGTTGCTGTACTTGTGGGGCAATAACTCTACCCAACTCTTCCTCAACGGCCGGTTTTTAGCGTTCATCTGGAGGCACATACAGTTGTTGGTGAGATGTTTGATCATTGATGTTTGTTCTTCCTTTTGAGGGAGGACCATGTATTTAAATGATTGGGCACCAAAAGGCCAAACATAATGAGTTGGAGGACGTGGAGAAATCCACAACAATCTTGCTTTTATCAACTATTCAAAATTACACACATTAGAACGGGAAACCGGTGGGTGTGTAGATTTTATGGTCCCAAGTTGTTGCAAAATCTTATTGCCTTCGTTGTCCGTTGGAACCTCAACTTCCAAGTATTCAGCTAGGACAGTCACCATACCTCCCATACTTATCTTTCCCATTTTCTTTTGTGCCAATTCTAAACAATTATCAACAAATATGACCACCCAATCAGGACATCCCACTCCCTCGGGTGTCATTGTCCACAAATACCTCAAATCAAGTCATGGAAGATTAGTGGGTTCCCCACGACAAAACACAGTCAAGGCAAGAAAACAGTGGACAAAACGGAGCTGGATGAGGAAGGGAGCTATTCCCACCCTTGCATGCCAAGGTGAACCATTTGTGATTGTGGCTTAGAATGTGTTTTCATTGAAAATATCAAGGTCAAAATAGCTATCATCAGTTACATAGTCCCACCCAAAAGCTTCCTTTACTTCTTGATAAGACATTAAGTATTCCAAATCATTCAAGTTGAAAGTGATGAATGGTCCTTCATCACCATCATGTTTAGCCAAAGTGGAAAGAAATTCTAATGCATACCACTCATAGGTGACCGCTTGGTATGACAAAAAAATCCCCCACACCCACCCTGCTAAGTAACTTCTTAACCGGGGCTTTCAAACCCAAGGAATGAAGTGTGGGCATATGAGAAAAACTGGTTTCTTGAATGTTTCTCCCAGATTTTGTGAGGCGAGCCCATGCTTGTTTTTGATCATTTGTGAGGTTAGTTAACCCCATCGTATTAACTCGCCGAACACAACTAGAGCTACTTTCCCCAACTACTCTCCTTTTCCGAGAAGATGAAGCCATTTCTTTGTCAACAAAAATCAAATATATCTCAAGCGCACAATAAGGAGTAAACCCAAGTAAAAAATTTCACAATGTTGCTTCAAAGTTTTTCACTCAAACAACCTCCACTAAGATGCAAAATGTAGCTTCTACAACTCCAAACAAACCAAATGGTCCCAACAAATTAAATTAACACAACACTATTTGCAACTCTACTAATTCAAGTCACATGAACAAGTAGTTCAGCATGACAAGATTTAAGTTCAAATTTCAACAATAATGGCTATAATAATCAATAAAACAAGCCCAACAACCAAATCTACACAAATAGTTGACACTCTAGTTCATGAATTTAAAGAATATGGCTCATATGAAGTGTAAACTAAATGAACATAAATGTTGCCCAATGTAGACAATGGTGGTTGCAAGAAGCTTTCCAATCTGGTTGTAGAAGTGTTGCCAAAATCTCCAAGAACTAGTTAGAAGCTTTAATTCTTTCAATAGAATCAAAGATCTAAATTTTTATTTTTTTAGGGTTCTTGAAAAATTTTCAGAAAAATCTGAATTTGTATTGTTGTGAGTGATTTTGTGAGTGTTTTGAGTGATCGGAGAAAGATAAATGGAGAAGGAAGAGATTTGGTAGGAGATTGATTTTTTGAATTTGCTTTGTGATTGAGAATGAGATTAGAGAAAGAGGTGAATGAGTGAGAGAGCTTGATTGAATGAATGATAAAAATTGTGAGGAGATAAGGAGCAAAACAAATAAACACGAAGCAGCGACAAACCTTCGTCGCGAGGTGCGAACTTCTCTTTTTTTTCGATTTTAGAAGTATGCAAGTGCTGAGACAGAATCACGTCGCGAGCTGCGACGGTACATTTCTTTTTCACCCCTTTTTTTCTCAAAAATTGGCTGCAATCCAATAGCTTTTCACGAGGTGCAAAATTGTAAGAAGTTAACTGCTGCTTCTTGTGTTATTTTTAGCACATTTTTGGACTCCCTCTATTTTTTCGTTGCAATAATACTCTCTTTTGTATTTCTTTTTTCATTGAAATTCTTTTTGTTTTCTCTCTTTTTCTTGAGCTCTCTTTTCTTTTTCTTTTTTTTTTAATTGCAATTATAACAAAAATAAATATGAACAAAGAAAAGGAAACATTAATACATAAATGTATATACCATTTAATTTACAAGAAAGAAAAATCAGAGT
Source organism: Suaeda aralocaspica (assembly GCA_016808085.1). Lineage (NCBI taxonomy): Eukaryota > Viridiplantae > Streptophyta > Magnoliopsida > Caryophyllales > Amaranthaceae > Suaeda > Suaeda aralocaspica. Next base: position 248,287 of record PYUH01003991.1, read on the forward strand.
TAGCTCAAGTAAACATAAAACTATAAAGATAATTTAACTAACATCATACATAATTACCAAAGTATTAAAAAGAATAAATATTCACAAATCAACCTTTTTAAGTTTGAGATTTTACCCCAAAAGTTCCATTTATTTAACGTCGTTGGCACGACACCCTACCCCAGTGCCTTACTCATACACCGGCTCATCTAGTGACACATTATCACCTTTCTCTTGACTGAAACTCTCATAATTGGGCTTGAGTCTTTGCCCATTAAATTTAAAGATCTTAGAGCTTTCCTCGCTCGTTATCTCAACCGCCCCATGTGGAAAAACGTTTGTCACCATAAACGGGCCTATCCATCGTGACTTCAGCTTTCCCGGAAATATACGAAGGCGAGATTGAAACAAAAGGACCTTTTGACCGACCTCAAATTCCTTTTTAACAATACTCTTGTCATGCCATGCCTTCGTTTTAGCTTCACTACTACATTTAGATGCAAATGCAACACTTAAATTCTGTTGCATTATGTATTGTTAAGCGTTGCTTTACACCTAAGGGTAACTGATATTCATTGGAATGAATTTGAGTGATTTCGAAGAAATTTGAGTGATTTTCAATGGAGATTTGAATGATTTTTAGTGAAAATTTGAGTGCTTTGTAGTGGAAGTTTTCAGTGAACAACGAACTACCGAAAAGAAAGAGGAGAGTGGAAGTGAAATGTTGGGTGACAGAAAACAACGCGCGCATATTAAAACCTAGGTATTTACACCAAAGGCAATGACTAGCTACACCTAATGTAACGGTTTTTCAAAACCGTTGCATAATGTTTAAAAAACCATTGCATTTATTAGGCTAATGCAACAGTTAAAAAAAACGTTGCTATAGCCCGTTGCTTTAGAGCCAAACCGTCGCATTAGCTCGTTGCATTAGACCCCAACCGTTACAATAAGTGTTGCATTATATTAAACCGTTGCATTATTGTGTTACATTTGCTCTTTAATGTAGTAGTGCTTTATAGATCACCGCATTGTCATAAGAATCGTTCCTTATTTCCTCTAAATCTTGTAACTGTAGCTTCCTGTGCAAACCAGCCTCATCTAAGTCCATGTTGAAGCTCCGAATAGCCCAATACGCCTTGTGCTCTAACTCCACCAGCAAATGACACGGCTTTCCGAACACTAAACGAAATGGCGACATGCCGATTGGAGTTTTGTAAGCCATTTAATATGCCCACAACGCATCATCAAGGCGTAAACTTCAACCCTTCCGACTTGGTTTCATCGTTTTCTCAAGAATGGACTTGATTTCCTGATTGGACACTTCCGCTTGCCCATTTGTTTGGGGATGGTAGGCAGTGGAGGTCCTGTGAGTAACATGGTATTTCTTCAAAAGCGCTCTGAACAGGTTATCGCACACCTCTCAAAAATAACCGAACAAATCTAACTGATATAGCTAGGGAAGTAGGGATCAAATCCTTAGGGAAGCTATTAAATTCTACTAGTTCTAAAAAGCATAAAGTGTGTAAGGGGCCTTGGTGGAAATTTCGATAAATGGTTTCTAAAACTAAGAAAACTAAGAAATGAAACTAAGGAAATGACGGGAAAATAACGATTAAACTCTATTAATGGAAACCTAGGGCTATCGGTTCACTATGATCAATCAACAAACTCAATTAACGCTCACTAATCAATTTATTGGCATTCATTGAACTAGGGCTCACTAATTCTCTCGAACTTAGACTCCCTCAAAACTCCTCTACCGGCTCTCACTCGCATAAATTCGTTTTGTCTATTATTCGGTGGTCTAATTGTGGTAATCTTACCTCTCGGCCTCGATTGCGACAATAACCTATCTTACAACTAAATCTGGCCACAATTTAATTGCAATCACTAGAAATCAATAATAGGAATTCAATTAGAAGCCAAGAACTAATTAGAAAACATAAATTAAAGTGAAGTAATGATCATAGATCTCCTAACCCTAGAGAAAACAACTACTCACTCATAATTAAGGGAACAAGAGAAAAATTGAAATCAAACAGCATGATCATGAACAAAGAATTAATTAAAACTGAATTAATTACTAATAAAACTAAATTAAGAACCAAAATAGCAAAACTAATTAATCTAAACTAAAAACTAAGAAATTAAAGAGAATCATGAAACTAAAAGAATTAAAAAGCATAAGGAAAGAGATTACCAAAATAAAGATTGTATTACATTGATTGAAAGCTTGAATTCATGAACAAAGTAATTAATCCTAAAATTCTAGAGAGAAAAAGTAATTTTAGATTCCTAGGTCTAAAAATATGATAAAAACTACTTAGAGTCGTGCCCCCTTTACATAGAATATATATAGGATTTGTGTTTTTAATTGATTAAAACCCACGAGCAAAAACCGCACGGAAAGAAAAATCGGGCACCAAAATATTGCACCTGCGCCCACATAGAACAATCCTAGTTTGTTCCCTCCGCCCGCATGGTGAATAATGAGTGAGTTCTGATACTTCTGATCTATGTTGCGGGCAAATAGATCAAAAGATGATTAAGGGTTGCGCCCGCATGGAATTTGCATTCCTATATTTTGACGATCTTGCTTATTTCTTCGCTCGATTCTTCGAATCTCGCTCGTGACTTTTCGTGACTTGGCACGCATCCCGAGGCAAGTACATTTTGACTCGTTTTAGCCTCCAATGAATTCATAACTCTCTATTACGCTCCTGTAACATATAAACAAAACCGAAAACCACGCGTAATAACCGAAAAAGTATAAAATAACCGTAAAAGGTTCTAAAACATAACTTAATATCGAAAGACGATATTTAATCAAAACGAAGCCATACACTTAATTATTTAGCACAAGAATCAACCGAAAATGAGGGAAAAATACAACATAAAACACGTATATCAAATTCCCACAAACCGAACCTTTGTTCGTCCCGATCAAAACACAACGAAATCGACTACACCCCATAAAAACAAAATAGGCATCATAACTAAAGAAACATCCGAGGACACATGGATCAAGTCTAGCCAATCAAGCACCCAATTACCGTCTTTCCTAAATACGGGTCAAACAAAACCAACCAAGCAAGTTTAACGAATCGATGACTAGAGTAGCTCACAGGTTGTCACTCCAAACAATTTATAATGAGCTTATAACAATGAAGCTCTAACCCTCACCTCCCAACCAGATGTGGAATGCAATGCAAAATGTGTTGAAATGCAATTTTAAGGACCCGAAACCCGCATCTCACACCTCATGCAAATGTTTGAGGGTATCCACTCATCCTAAATGTCCACTCGGAATGCAATTAATACTCTACGACCTTGACAAAGGATTCACTTCACAATAACCACAGCATGTGCACAAAGATCAAAAAGGACTTTAATAAGCTTGTAACGTGGCTAGGATGATGGGTAGGATAAAATTTGGGATAATGTGGTGGAATGCGGGGCATACGCATATAGAATCAAGGAAATCCGTCAACAACTCCAAAGCAATCGTCAACATTCTCCAACATCCATTTCAACCAAATCAAACCAAACTTTTCTTTATATTTCACATCAACACCATAAATCTCATAATTCAATCAACAACCACTACTTCACAAACTTTAAACTTTTTCTTAATCTAAGAAATTCAACTTTTCACTTCTTTTATACTTTTCAAATTATTATGCATTTATTATTTTTCACTTTATTTTTCACGCATAATAAAACATAGTTTCACGACTCTTAATGATTTTTTTTTGTTTAAAATTCAATAAACAATAAACAAAATAATCACACATACATAACTAGGCCATGAATAAAATATAACTTTTCAATTAACTTGCAACAACCTATACATTGGTATGCAAAGCCTTAAATGTGAAACATGTAGTCAAATAATCATCACTAACAACATTTCCAACTATTTCACCAACAATACTCCATTAACAACCATCAAAAGTTACTTTAACAACATCAAAACCACTTCAACTCCCCGAAACCAAGTCTGGGCATATAATGAATTATGTAGCAAGGCTAATAAGGCTTGTAATGTTGCTAAAAATACAAATGAAAGGGATAAAAGCTCAAAACATGGGATCAAGGGAAAATTTAAATTGGGAAATGAAATTCTGAAGCTCAAAAGAAGAAATGAGAGCCTTTTATCATGCGTAACATACACAAATTCCACAATTAAAGCTACTAGAATCCAAAGTCAAACCCAAGATCATAATTGCACCAGGAACTAACCACACATGAAAAGAAAATATGAATGAATTTATATTCAAAAGTGGTTCAAATCCTCCCGTTAACACAGCTCAAGTCCAAGACCCAAGTAAGGTTGAGAAGAGTTGACCAATAAAAGGAAATCAAGTAATCAAATTCAAGTCATAGCCAACAAATCACACATGTGGATCCATCCGCAGTCAAGAGTCATAAAGTTTTCAAAATAAGCATAGGGGTACAGAAGTAGTCAATTCCGACAATAAAACTCAACTGGGACTCGAATAATCCATTAAGCCAATTCTCTCTAAAATTAAACCTAAGAAAATAGTACAATCTTTTTGGTCACATGTAAACCCCCATTCCTAACGAATGGTACAAACCATGCAACAGTCCTAAGAAAGCAATAAAACTAAGCTAATAAAGCAATAAAACTAACTAATAAAATAGGAAAGCAATAAAATACTTACCTCCCCCATGCCGAACTTAGCAATGTCCTCATTGCTAGAGGGAGAAAGAAACTACTAACCTACGGGTTGCCTCCCGCAAAGCGCTTGTTTAAGGTCATTAGCTTGACCGTAATTACCTTAGAACTCAAGGTGGATCAAAGAGTGAACGTGAGCCCCATGTAGTTAAACACCCACAGCAATTTGGGGTTATTGTCTGTTCAAATACCCCATGTTCCTTGCTAGGAACCTCATTATTTGTTTTCTTCACCTTACAAGCATGTGGGGATGACTTTCGAGGCTTCCGACGCTTCTTAGGGCGCGATTTCTTTTTCTTTGGATTCTGATACGTCTCATTATTATCACTATCTCCGTCACCTGCAATAGAATCCAAACACAGAGAGGCCTCCAGAAGATCTTTAGCACGGGATCGGGGCAAGTGATTATGAACAATCTCATTAAAAGTGTAAACTACATTGCATGACTGTTCTATCATGGGATTTTTCATTGCATTATTAAGATTAAATGTTACTTTGTCATCCCCTACAGAAAGAGTTAAACTTCCATTTTTTTAACATCAATGGCGGCACCTGCAGTATGTAGGAAAGGTCTACCTAGAATGATGGGGATATGAGCATCCTCATCAATACCAAGGACAACAAAGTCAATAGGAATAAAAAATTTTCCTACTCTAACAGGTACATCTTCTAAAACACCCTTAGGGTACTTTACAGTTCAATCCGCCATCTGCAAAGTAACATTAGTAAATTTAAGTTCTCCCATGTCAAGCTTCTTACAAATTGATAAGGGCATCACACTTACACTAGCTCCCAAATCACATAGAGCCTTATCAATAAATAAAGGACCTATATTACATGGAATTGAAAAACTGCCTGGATCCTTCAACTTAGGAGGAGATTTATTTTGAAGGATCGCACTGCACTCCTCGGTGAGTGCAACTGTCTCTGTTACATTCAATTCACGTTTCCTGCATTAAATATCTTTCAAAAATTTAGTATAAGTAGGTACTTGAGTAATTAAATCAGTGAAAGGCACAGTAACTTACAAATTTTTAACTATGTCAAGGAATTTACGAAAGTGATTATTATTCTGACTCCTGGGTACCCTGTTCGGAAAGGGTAACGACACCTTTGAGGGAGGAATCATATCAGTAACTGAATCTGCTGCTGGAGCTTGCTTCTTTGATGCTTCCTTCTCCTTTGAGAGTTCATTCTCCTTTTCTGCAGCTACTTCCTCAAGGTCTTCAGTAACAACCGAACTAGTCCTCTTCGTTCCATCTGCAGCCTTGGTAGTATCATCATCAGGCATTCTAGGACCTTCATAGTAAGTACCGCTCCTTGTTGCAATGGAATTGCAATGATCACGAGGTGGATTGCTTGATGAAGCATTTGATGGAGCAGGTTGAGGAGGAAGTTGGCCTTGTTGCCTTTGTGCTGATGATTGAGCAATTTGTGCTACTTGAGTCTCCAATTGTCGATTGTGGGCCTGCATAGCTTCCATGGCTTTCTGCATCTGCATCATCATGTTCTTCAGTTCTGAAATGTCATTGCTAGATGGCGGTGGAGGTGTTGTGAGTGGTGCTGGAGGTGGTGGTCTATTGAAACCCGGTGGTTGAGGTGGAGCAAACTGTTGAATCTGCTGTTGTTGGTGTGGTACAAAATGTGGATGCTGCTGCGGATTGAACATTGCTAGTATTCTTGTAGGAGAAGTATGGATGATCTTTCCAACAAGGATTGTAGGTGTTGGAAAATGGGATATTCTTGTAAGCTTGAAATGCACATACTTGCTCCATAGAACTATGACATGCTTACATACTATGCCCAAAAGAACCACATAAATCACAAAAGACATTTGTAGCTCCCGAATGTGCAGCCATTGCAGCTACTGTCATTAGATTGGAGGATGGTGTGTTGATTTTGTCTAGCTTCTCATGAATTGCATTGATTTGTGAGGCCAAACTCTCATATTTGTCATCTATCACATGTTTTCCTCCTCTCTTAGCATGTCCTCAAGGATTACCAAATTGAGAATTATGAATAGTAATCTCCTCAATTAAATTATAAGCAGCATTGACTTCTTGGTTCATAAATCGACCACTAGCAGCAGAATTAAGTAAAGTTCTACTCCCATTACCCAAGACATTATAGAATGATTGGACTAAAAACCACTTCTCGAGTCCATGATGAGGGCACATTCTCAATAAATCCTTAAATCTATCCCATGCACCATAAAGAGTTTCATCTGTTTCTTGGTTAAAATTCGTAATTTGACTCCTATGGTGTGCAGTTCTCTCTGGAGGATAGTACTTCCTTTGAAAAGCAAGAGCCAAGTCATCCCAACTATTAATAGTATCCATGTTTAGACCATTCAACCAAGATCGAGCTTTCTCCTTTAATGAAAACGAAAACATCGTACGTCGTATGTAATCTTGAGATACACCAACTTGCTTGATTGTATTGTAGTACTGAATGAAGTTATTCAAATGTAAGTTTGGATCTTGTTTCATTGTGCCTGCAAACTGATTCCTTTCAACCATGTTCACCAAAGCTGGCTTCAATTCAAAATTCAGGGCCTCTATATCAGGAACTCGGTATCCACCTCCCACTGTTGCAGAACTCGGCTGAGAATAGTCTTTTAAGGACCTTGCTTGTGGTGGTGGCGGCGGTGCATCATCCCATGGTGGGTTATTCTCATTGAACTGGGATCCTGACATCTCTTCTTCTTTATCTGAATTATCGGAAATGTTCAACTCAGCAAATAATTGTGTCAAATCAACCAGTGTTCGTTCGGAAAGAATGCTTCTTCGTGATCTCCACTTTCTTCTACGACTCCTCTTATGCAACGATCTTTCCGGTTCAGGGTCAACCCAAACCGGCATACAACCTAATACTTGCACACAATCGAAACTCGAAACTGAAATGAAAACTACCTCAAAGAACGTGAAAGGTTCCTTGAGGTGAGAAAATAAAACCGCAAATAAAGATAAAAGAACACTTTATACCCGACTAATAGATTTATAAATTGCCTCCCCGGCAACGGCGCCAAAATTTGAACAGGTTATCGCACACCTCTCAAAAATAACCGAACAAATCTAACTGATATAGCTAGGGAAGTAGGGATCAAATCCTTAGGGAAGCTATTAAATTCTACTAGTTCTAAAAAGCATAAAGTGTGTAAGGGGCCTTGGTGGAAATTTCGATAAATGGTTTCTAAAACTAAGAAAACTAAGAAATGAAACTAAGGAAATGACGGGAAAATAACGATTAAACTCTATTAATGGAAACCTAGGGCTATCGGTTCACTATGATCAATCAACAAACTCAATTAACGCTCACTAATCAATTCATTGGCATTCATTGAACTAGGGCTCACTAATTCTCTCGAACTTAGACTCCCTCAAAACTCCTTTACCGGCTCNCTACCGGCTCTCACTCGCATAAATTCGTTTTGTCTATTATTCGGTGGTCTAATTGTGGTAATCTTACCTCTCGGCCTCGATTTCGACAATAACCTATCTTACAACTAAATCTGGCCACAATTTAATTGCAATCACTAGAAATCAATAATAGGAATTCAATTAGAAGCCAAGAACTAATTAGAAAACATAAATTAAAGTGAAGTAATGATCATAGATCTCCTAACCCTAGAGAAAACAACTACTCACTCATAATTAAGGGAACAAGAGAAAAATTGAAATCAAACAGCATGATCATGAACAAAGAATTAATTAAAACTGAATTAATTACTAATAAAACTAAATTAAGAACCAAAATAGCAAAACTAATTAATCTAAACTAAAAACTAAGAAATTAAAGAGAATCATGAAACTAAAAGAATTAAAAAGCATAAGGAAAGAGATTACCAAAATAAAGATTGTATTACATTGATTGAAAGCTTGAATTCATGAACAAAGTAATTAATCCTAAAATTCTAGAGAGAAAAAGTAATTTTAGATTCCTAGGTCTAAAAATATGATAAAAACTACTTAGAGTCGTGCCCCCTTTACATAGAATATATATAGGATTTGTGTTTTTAATTGATTAAAACCCACGAGCAAAAACCGCACGGAAAGAAAAATCGGGCACCAAAATATTGCACCTGCGCCCACATAGAACAATCCTAGTTTGTTCCCTGCGCCCGCATGGTGAATAATGAGTGAGTTCTGATACTTCTGATCTATGTTGCGGGCAAATAGATCAAAGATGATTAAGGGTTGCGCCCGCATGGAATTTGCATTCCTATATTTTGACGATCTTGCTTATTTCTTCGCTCGATTCTTCGAATCTCGCTCGTGACTTTTCGTGACTTGGCACGCATCCCGAGGCAAGTACATTTTGACTCGTTTTAGCCTCCAATGAATTCATAACTCTCTATTACGCTCCTGTAACATATAAACAAAACCGAAAACCACGCGTAATAACCGAAAAAGTATAAAATAACCGTAAAAGGTTCTAAAAGTCAACTAAAGATGCTAAAACCATTTCAAAACATAACTTAACATCGAAAGACGATATTTAATCAAAACGAAGCCACAAACTTAACTATTTAGCACAAGAATCAACCGAAAATTAGGGAAAAACACAACATAACACACGTATATCACGCTCCAAGCGTGCTATTGCAAAAGTGGGTACCTTTATCACTAATTAAGGCTTTGGGAACTCCAAACCTGGAAAAAATGTTACCCCGGATAAAATCTGCAACCACTTTAGAATCGCCAATCCTGGTGGCTTTAGCGTCCACCCATTTCGAAACATTATCGATAGCTACTAAGATATATGGAAAACCTAAAGAACTAGGAAATGGCCGCATAATGTCGATGCCCCAAACATCAAAAAATTCACAAAACATTATAGCATTTTGGGGCATTTCATTCCTTCGGGAGACATTCCCGACTCTTTGACAACTATCACAAGATCTAGTAAAATGGTAACAATCACGATTCAAACTACGCCAATAAAAACCAGACTCTAATACCTTCATTACACTTCGTTTAGCTCCAAAATGCTCACCACAAGCATATGTGTGGCAAAAGGTGAGAATTGGAACTACTTCACCATCCGGGACACACCGTCTTATCAAAAAATCCGCACAATGCTTCCATAGATATGGATCGTCCCAAACATAATGTTTTGCATCACTTTTCAATTTGTATTTCTGGGCTTTTGTAAAGTGATAAGGCAATTTGTTAGAAACAAGATAATTGACAATATCGACATACCATGGAGTGTATTGATTGAGTGCAAATAATTGTTCATCCGGAAATTCTTCTTGAATCGAATCCTCCAAGGTTGTTTCTCCTTCGACTCATAATCACAAGGCACCACCGACCTACTCAAATGGTCAGCCACCACATTTTCGGTCCCTTCTTGTCTTTCACTTCTAAATCAAACTCACTCAACAAAATGATCCATCTTATCAACCTTGGCTTTGCTTCTTTCGGTCATTAAATGTTGTAAATCCGCATGATCGGTGTAGACTATCACTTTTATACCTAGTAAGTAAGATCGAAACTTTTCTAATGAAAAGACCACAACTAACATCTTCTTTTCAGTGGTGGAGTAGTTCCGTTGTGCCTCATTGAGAGTCATGGAGGCATAATATATAGCATGTGGTGCTCGCCCCACTCTTTGGCATAAGACCACTCCGATGGCGTAATCACTCGCGTCACACATAATCTCAAAAGGTAAAGACCAATTCGGTGGTTGAATAATTAGAGCCGTGACAAGGTTTTCTTTCAAAGTCTCAAAAGCTATTTGGCAAAATTCATCAAAACATAAATCTACTTCCTTTTGTAACAGCTTACATAAGGGAGATGTGATCTTCTAAAAGTCCTTGATAAACCTGCGATAAAAGTCTGCATGACCAAGAAAAGAACGTATATCTTTGACATCAGTAGGAAAAGGTAAAGAATGAATGGTATCTATCTTAGCTTTATTCACTTCAAGCCCACGTTCAGAAACAATATGACCTAACACATTGCCTTGTTGAACCATGAAATGACATTTCTCATAATTTAGCACAAGATTGGAATCCGTACATTTTTTAAGCACATAAACCAAGTGATCTAAGCAATTATCAAATGAATCTCCATGCACAGTAAAATCATCCATAAAGACTTCTACAGACCTTTTGACATATTCTGAAAAAATTCTCATCATACACCTTTGAAAAGTAGCAGGCGCATAACAAAGACCGAAAGGCATGCGTCTATATGCATACGTGCCAAATGGGCACGTGAAAGTGGTTTTATCTTAATCCTCTGGGGCTACGCCCACCTGAAAATAACCTAAATAACCATCCAAGAAAAAATAAAAAGAATGACTAGCTAGTCTCTCAAGCATTTGATTTATAAAGGGTAACGGAAAACGATCTTTTCTCGTTACCGCATTTAATCTACGATAATCAATGCATACTCGCCACCCATTTTAGATACTAGTAGGAACTAGCTCACCATCTTTATTTTCACAATAGTTACACCTGACTTTTTTTGGGTACGACTTGATTTGGACTAACCCACTTGCTATCCGAAATAGGAAATATCATACCTGCCTGAAGTAGTTTCAAAATTTCAGCTTTTACTACCTCCATCATGGGTGGGTTTAGTCGACGTTGTGGTTGACTGACCAGTTTTGCATCATCCACCATTAATATCCTATACATGCATGTCGCTGGACTTATGCCTTTGATGTCGGCAATAGTCCAACCAATAGCTTCCTTATGCTCATCAAGAACCGCCATTAGCCTTCCCTCTTGCTCCTTTGTGAGTTTATTCGAACTAATCACCGGTAGTGTGTCTTCTTCACCAAGGAACATGTACTTCAATTCATCGGGAAGTTCTTTCAACTCCATTTTGGGTGCCTCCAAAACAGATTGTACAAGCTTTTATCTAGGGATAGTTAGTTGAATAGGTGCTTCATATTATGGCATAATCGGCAATTGAAAGTGCTCTCTCAAGTCATGAATGATCTCCTGCAGATTAGCACTCAAAACATATTCGGCCAAGTCACCCCCCAAGTCATTATTAATAACAACTTGAAGTTCATCTTTTCCATCAATTTCAAAAGTTTTTTGTGAAATAACATCAATTACATCAATGAAATAAAAAGTATGATTATTAGAAGGAAATTTCATGGAATCATAGATATTATACTCAAGTACATACTCAAGTATATCTCCATCAAATTCCATAGTTAAAGTGCCAGTATGCACATCGATTTTAGTCCTATCAGTTTTCAAAAACGGTCTTCCTAAAAAATAGGTGCCGCATTTTTATCGTGCTCCATATCTAGGACATAAAAGTCAGTTGGAAAGACGAATTTACCAACTTTAACCAACACATCCTCTACTATACCTCTAGGATAAGCATTTGAACGATCAGCTAATTGTATTATTGTTCCGGTTTCATGTAATTCACCAAGTTGTAACGACTTATACATGGAGTAAGGAATAACATTTATAGAAGCTCCTAAGTCTAACATGGCCTTTTGAAATGTAATATCACCGATAACGCATGAAATAGTGAACATACCCGGGTCACTACATTTTGGAGGTAATTTCTTTTGAAATATCGCCGAAATATGTTCACTAACCTTCACTTTTTGAGTACCCTTTGCTCTATTCTTTCTTTTAGACGTACATAATTCTTTAAGGAATTTAGCATATCTAGAAATTTGTTTTAAAGCATCTAAAAGGGGAATATTTACCTCAGGTTAACGGAAAGTCTCGTAAATATCCTTGTCATCTTGCTTTGTACGAGTCTCCCTCAATGCTGCGGGAAATGGTGGTTTGGGCAAAGGAGAAGGTGGCCTCTTGGATTTCACTTTCTCTTCAAGTGGAGGTGGCGATGCTAGAAGTTCTATGTTTTGACTTGGCCCTTGCACAACTACCTCATCCTCAAGCTCCCTCTCAAGAAGCAATGTTTTTGGATTGCCCACTAACTCTATCCCGCTTCTTAAAGTCATAGCACTTGCATTGGGTCGAGGATTTAACCCTGTTTGAGATGGTAGTCTTCCTGACTCAATTCTACTCTGCAAACGTGTCACTACACCCGAAACTTGACCCATTTGTCTCTCTAGATTCTTTATGCACGACCTTATCTCTTCTTGAAATTGTGACATGTTATTTGCATACTGGTCACATTCTTTGTTAGTTCGTTAAGCATATCCTCGGTTGAGGAATTAGAGTTCAAACTTTGCCCTTGTTGCGTACCTTGGGGCCTTTGATACATTTATTTCCCTTGCGGTGGTCGATTGTATTGTTGTTGTTGTTGATTGTTTTGTTTGTATTATTGTTGTTGATTTCCTTGTTGATTCCCGTATCTAAAATTCGGATTATCTCTCCAACCTGGATTGTATGTGTTAGAGTATGGATCATAATTCCTTTGACCACCTTGTTGAAAACCAATCACTCTTGCTTCTTCACTTTGCTCATCATTTACTTGTGGACAAAACTCCGTACGTAGGATGGTCGTCGACTAAACATACACCACAAGAATTAACTTGATGAACTTTGTTGTTGTTGCTGTTGTTCTTCACCATAAACTCACGCATAAGGGTTGTAAGAGCTTCTACTTGGCCCTCGATCCTCCCCAAACTGTTGTTCCCATTTGGAAAGTTAGAACCCAGAGGAGTAGTACGCTTGCTAAATTGCCTTGACCCTTCCGCTAGTTCCGCAATGAGTTCCCTAGTGGCTTGTGGAGTTTTATTGATGATGGAACCCCCACTTGCTGCATTCACCATCCGAACTTCATCATCCAAAAGACCATTATAGAAATACAAGATAAGATCCTCACTTGGGTAACCATGGTAAGGACACGTTGCACATAGTTTCTTGTACCTCTCCCAATCCTCATAGAACAACTCATCTTGCCTTTGCTCAATGTTGCTAACTTCCTTCTTCAAAGTTGAAGACTTAGAAGCCGGAAAGAACTTCTCAAGAAAACGCCTCTTTAACTCAGCCCAAGTTTCAATACACTCCGGAGGAAGATAATACGACCAATCACTCGCTGCATCTTTTAATTAAAACTGAAAAGCCCTGAACTTGATTTGCTACTCCGTAACCCCATTCAGTTTCATACTAACACACACCACATGGAATTCCGCAAGATGCCTATTCGGATCCTCACCACCCAATCCATGAAAAGATGGCAATAAGTGAATGAAACCGGACTTTAGCTCAAAGTTGGTGACTTCTGCTAAAGCCGGAAATACTATACACAATGGTTGTTGATCGAGCTTTGGAGTAGTGAGCTCTCTCAAAGTACGTGTATCAGGAGTAGTAGAAACCGAAGACTCGCCTTCCACCTCAATAGCAAATGGTAGTTCTTTCAAACTTGCTCTTGACTCCCGTCGCCTCCTATAAACAGTTAATTCCAGCACTGGATCCTACTGCAAAGGTTCTTTATTACTGTCACGGGTTACAACCATACATATAACAAAACAATTTTAACAACAAATAAGAACACAATATATATACTCAATATAAATTAGTTACGCTAGTTCCTCGGCAACGGCGCCGAAATTTGGCAGGCAAAATATGTCGTTTACAAAACCTAACCAAATACAATTTTCTCCTACTTTCTTATAAAAGAATATAGTAATAAGTAAGGATTGTATCCACAGGGAAAAGGGACGAGTTTATATCAATAATATCCAATGTTGCTATTAATCACCTAGATTTCTCTAAACGACCAATAATTAAACCAAAGGAGGGTTTTGTGATTTGTTTTATGAGTATCGACTAAAACTAATTAATGTCAACTAAGTTAAAAGATAAGTATTAAAATGGATGCGAATGATATCCACTCTTAATTAATTTATCGATCGAAACACCAAAACATCTCTGCTCAAGTATTGATTAATAATTGTTAAGGATCGAGTCCTTTGTTTTCCTAAACTTGGCTAAGTAGAATGATCCGCATAATACAAAGTCCTAACTATTAATCAACCTCTACAATCTGCATTAAGGTTAAACTAATAATCGCATTAAGAAATGAGAACTAATAATATTGTTCAATGGCTTAAACAAGCATTAAGCTATGAACAACTTGTCTTCTTTACTAACTTCTTACACTAAGAATCTGCAAAGTATAGAATTTTGGTGCTACAATTGGTTAATGTACATAACAATCAGATTATAGTCCAAAACCTAGCAATAGAACAACAACAAACATCAACTAGTAGTACTCCTAGCAAACAAAAGCCATGTTCATGAAATTCAAGCATAAAGAAACAATAATCAATAACAAGAGTGAAGAAGAGATTGATAATTTCTTACAATAAACCGGTAAGAGCTTCAATCAAATGCTCCCAATAGAGTTTAAGCTACAACTTCCATAACCATGCTTGATTCCATAACTAAATATCCAAAATACATCAACAACAATTAAGAAAGTAAAACTAGATCTAGAATGAAACTAAAGTGTTTTTGGTTACAATCTAAAGATGAAAACTAGATAATAATAGAGAGTAATATATCTTCTAGGTTAAAAACAACATCTCTTTATATACTACAAGAAAGAAAACTGAAAAACTCAAAATATCTAAAAGTAAACAAGTTGTAAAATAAGACGTCGCTGAACAACCGACAAAAACGAGGGAAACTCGCGAGGTGCGACCAAATCCTTCGCGAGGTGCAATGAGGTACTGGAGTTCCTTTCCTTGTCGTGAGAATTTGAGGAAAAATTGGGTCATCACGAGTAGCGACCAAATCTCGCATGTCGCGACACCTGCGTACCACCTCAGACCAAAACAGCCATAACTCCTTCGTTTCTCATCGGAATCAAGCATATGACCAGTCGTTGGAAATCTCTTGAATATAGCTATCATCTCCAGTTTCAATCACCCCAATATCATGTTTTTATTGAAAGTTATGCTCGTTTGAAATTGGCTTGCTGCATTCTCAAAACTGTTTCGACTTTCGTATAAAACAAGGCTCACTACTACGCGCCAAACAAAGCCAAAAGATGCCATGAGAGCTTCCAAAGATAGCATTCAATCCCATTAAACAACTTATACATCCATAAATTCTCCAAATGAAATAAGAGTCAAGTTTTACTAACATTTACACTTTAAGACATGAAATAAAACAAAAGCTTAAAAGCATAATAAACAATCATTAAACGACTTACTCTTCCTCAAAATACCTCTAAAACATGACTGAGAATACGAATATAATGAACATATCAAGACATCTGAAGGGAATTGATGTGAATTTTCGTGTGAACAAAAACTCACAAGGGAATAGACTAAAATTTCGAATCTATAAAGACCCAGTCGCCAAGATTCTTAATTTTAGGTTGATCAATTAGTCCTTTGATTAAATCCAAAGCACCCTCAAAGCTACTAATTAAATCATAAGAGTATAAAGAATTTAATCACCAACTCTTAAATATTGGATTTTTGTTTTCAAGTTAACAAACAACTTTTTTTTTATCCAACTCCAACTTAATTAATTACTTCCTAATGTTGAGACTATTTATAGGTATAATCATCAACAAAATCCTAACTAAAATAGACTAAAAAAATCAGCCTAAAACTAGGAAAATTCGGCCCACTTGTGCCACTTGCACAAGTTGCACAACAAACTCAAGATAAGATTGCCACATCATCATGCAAGTTGCACTTGATCTTATCTTTCCTAACAAACTCTAACTAACTAACAAATCAAGAAAATATCCTAACAACTTATCTAACTAACTAATTTACAAGATCATCATCAGATTTTAGACCAAATTTACGCCACTTTGCTTGGTGCCCAAGTATCAAGAAAATCGTCCAAAATCACGCCCCTTTGCTTCGTCAAATTTGCGCCCATTTTTCAAGATTTTCAAGAACTTCAAGAATTGCTTCAAGATCTAATATTTTAATCAAGAAACCTTCAAGAATTTGTCTCCCATGCATTTTAGCATAATTATGATGATCAAGACTCCCCAAGAAATAAAGACTCAAAGCCTGAAATGAGAAAACCCTGTGGGAAAAAAACTCATAGGCAAAAACCAACTTGTTCCCCAAATCCACCATTCTTGCCTTGATTTGCGTGTCATATTATTGATATGTGACCATGCACATGCAATTCCCTACCCTTGATGCACCCATATGGTTGATATTTCCATAAGCAATTATTTCACCTATGGTTACATCCCTGCCATTGCCATTATTGATATCACCATCTTCGAAGTTGATTGATTGATCACTCTTGTCATTATCACTAGTGCTTGCATCAGGAATCGTAAGCACACTATCACATCTTTCCCTATACAGTATAGACACCTGATGGGAGTTTCATAACGATCGAGGCGCATTTAAAGGAAGTCAAGCACAGACACATTATCATGCATGACCAAGGCATTTGAAGAAAATCAATTATCCATCTCAAGAATCAAGGAGCATTTAAGGGAACTTCTCTCTAGAAGAACGAGGCGTTTCTAAAGGAGATCACAATACTTTGGTACATGTGAAACCAACCTTTATTTTGCAGGTATCGGATACTTTGACTTTCATCTTACGAGAGTAGCCGTCTCTGCAGACTCAGTCAAAGTGGGGGTTAACTGTAGATACCTACAGTTGGTCCTACCCAAAGGCTGATGATTAAAGTGTACCACGTCATGATAGGTCCAACTTCTAAATTTGATTGCCTGAAAATGCCTAATTTTATGTCGAGAGTCAGTCGGTCACCTATTTCGACCCCACTCCAAAATCTATACGGGAGCCCCAAAAACTTTTTGAAAACTAAAACCATTGCTGGACATGACAGATGATAAGTTTGGTCGAGTTGCATGTGCTTAAAGTTATTTTCATAATTTATTTTATTATTATATTTTACTTTACTTCATTTCATTATTTAATTTTATGATTTTATCAGAAATTAATGAAATCAATAAAACGCAAAACTTAACCACATACATCAAACTTTCTAGAAGAATCTGTACGAAATAAGGTGACTTTAGGTTTATGGAAGTGAATAAAATGAGATCGGGAAGGAAACTTAGAGTATGGAAAACGAATATTACAAATCTCGAAAAAACTGGCAAGAATCAAAGATTCCCATGATTCCGAGCACCGAGCCCATAGATGCTCGATGAGCGCTCAAGGCGAGCGCCTAGGGCCAGCGCTTATCAGGCGCCCTAGCGCTCAGCGACGCCTCCCCGACTCTATATACTCACGAACTCCAACGATTTTTAACATACAACACATACTTCATGGCATTTTCAACACACACTCTCTCTCTCTCCCTACTTTCTCTCTCTACTTCTCTCTCTTAAACTTTTCTAAAACGTCTTCAATCATCTTTGAAAACTTTAATCAAATTCTTTAAATTCATTTTTGAGCATTCAAATAAAGAAGTTTTGTCGATGATCGCACGGAAGGTACTTAAAATGACGCCGAAAGTATCAAAAACATTCTCCTAAGCACTTCAAATACTTGTTATTTTATGTGATTATTGCTTCTCTAGAAAATCGGCATGTCCTAACTAATTCATGTAATATTGACTAAATTATGGCTCGATTTTTAGTTAAAATCAATCTTAAGTAGAAAAATAAACTAGGTTGTTTTTATGCTCATGAACGCTAAATGATTATTGCTTTTTATCACCTAGAATCCATGTTTAGCTACAAGACTTGAAAGCATGCCATCACATAAAGTGAAACTAAACCATGTAAACCGGCTTAAGGTATTTAGCCTTGATTAAACTTGAAGTGATCACCCTCACGTGTCATTAGAAATTAAGTGTGAATAAATCTAAACCCACCTAGCAATGTTTCTATATGCTCTTAGGGCTAAAATGGGAATATCTATGCTATATTTCGATATAATAATTGTGAAATTACGTATGAGACCAAGTAGAGGCCGCTTTATGCGGGGGGACAGTGTGAACTACTCTCGTCCTTACCCTCGTCCTTGAATCCAAAGATTGAGACCTTCTTATCCTTGGCTGTCAATTTACCTTCGGGCTAGACCTAATGGGGCTCCGTGAGCTCCTAAAAAGAGAACGGTGGCGACTTCTCTACTTGGGCTTTAGGTTGCTAGACTCACTCCCTAAGAAAAGCATACTCACACTATGCAAACAAACTAAAGACATCCAATGTCCGTAAAAAGGGCACATGGGACCCCAAATCCCCGGGTCCACATTAACCTTTTTCGATCCGTTACAACGTAACTTCCATCATGTGGGGGCTACCAACGACTATACCTTTAGTTCCTCCACACTTTAGTCTTCTCCCTCTTCAAAATAATTCTCTACCTATATTATATTCCATTTAAACGCCATTGAATTTTATAATTTTAGTTGAATTATTTCAGCATTTTTCCTTATTATTGCAACAACGGACAATCATTTAAGTACGTGCAGAGATTTGATTAACATTTCAAAAGTTAGGGTTCTAATTAATGAATTTTATAGTTGATTTAGGGATTTTATCAATTGGTTTGTGAAAGTGCAAGTGACACTCAAGAGGGGGGTGAATTGAGTGTTGTGAGATTGTTGTAAATTTTCCGATTGATTGTGAGACCAGTTAAGAACCAGTTCTTAGGCAGCTGAAACAAAATGCAATAAAAATAAACAACACCAAGATTTAGTGAGGTTAGACTTCTGATCATTCTACGTCCTCCACTCACTCACTCTTTTTATTAATAAACTCAGAAAAACAAAAAGAATTACACATAATCACTTATGCACCTATGCGCAAGATGATTCCCCAACTTCCACCTATGGAAGTTTGACTCAACCTTCAACTATGATGGTTCAAATGAAGATGATCCCTGATCAACTTTCCCAGCAGACTGAACTCGCAGAATGCTCAAATTACAACACTTTGTGTCTCAATAATAATTAGCCTAAACAGTTCAAAAAGGAGAGTAAATTAAAACCTAAATGTGGTGTTAGGGTTTATGCTAGGTTAAGACTTTTAGAGAGAGAACTTTTGCAATCTATGTCTTTTTTTTTATCGTGCAAAAGTTTCTTGTTTTTATACAAGTTGATCGCCTTAAATAAGCCTTTTGGCTTGTATGTTATAGAATATTGCAAGAGAATATTTTCCTTGTGAATATAGAAATAATTCCACGGAAAATATTCTTACTGATTTTATTTGAGATCAAGTGCAATATAATATGACATACTTGCCATACTTAAGATTATCCTACTTGCATAACAAACCAAGTATCCGTGTATTTTGAAATCAATTTTGCTTGGAAAGAAAACTTTCCTACATTACGGATGCATGAAGTAAACTGGAGAGGACTGGTTCCGAACTGTTACCAGATTGTTCCACTCAGCCAAGTTTACTTGTAGTTGTGTATGACAAGCAACCAAGGTTCCTTGTCATCCACACTTAGCTCATCTCTCTAATGTCAACCTCTATAATGCATTTACAAACCTTCATTCCACTTACATTGTATCTAAGACTTAAGAATATGACTCTATGAACTTCGTCTTTATACAAACTTCAAGACTTGGCTTCACGAGCTTCGCCTTTTCATCCATTGAACTTGTTCTTTAGTACCTGCACATGCAAACAGAAGCTTGCATACAACATGATAGATCAATGCGGTTTGTCAACATTTAAAACACAAGCTAGGAACTCAATAAATTTCCCCTTTTTGATGATGACAAACCATGACGTTCCCCCTGCAAATAATATCATTAAATTTTTGGAACTTTTTCAAAAACTTGAATCCTTTGAGAACTCAAGGGATTGGTCTCTTACTGTTCCTGTAGATTAAGCATCATTCACAAGTACACCAGTTCCCAACTAACTGAAAACAGTTTAGGAAAGAGTTTCTAAGTACCAAGGGAAAATACTAATTAGACTCAGAGCTCTTAGACTTAAACATGCATTCGCATAAGAACATCAGTTAGTTCAAACAAGTTTCCAAGCCATTAGGATGGAAATAAGTAAAGTGCTTTGAATACACTTACTTCCAGACCATTCAGGTCTGTCACCTCTAGCAAGGCTTTTACCTTTGCTCTATTTGCTCCAACACACACAGATTATAACTCATAAGACCTTCTTCCCCCTGAGATAGGTAAAAGAATAGATCAGAAGTTCACCTGCTTCCCCCTTTTGGCATCATCAAAATAGTCAAAGGAACGAGGAAATGAAACAAACAACAAAACACAATCAATAGTTAAATTACTAATTGTATTAAGTTTAAGCTAATTCAGGTAGCTCAAACAGCATTCTAGAGATGTTGATTCTACCATTGTTCCTACAAAAGTACCAAAGCTACTTGTCCTAAATAAATTATTACAGACCAATAGTTGACCAAATTACATAAGAGCAATGTTTTTGTAATTTGGGAAAGGGAGGAAACCATAATTAGAGTTCAATAATTAAGAGGGGTTAGCAGCAATAAGAGAATAAAAGAATAGATAGAGGAAATTGAATCTGCTCCAGAGTCATTTTCATTCCCATCATCTTCCTCGCCCTCGAGAGTCCCTGAAACACTTTCATCATTTTCCTCCTCTTCCTCTTCTTCATTCTTCTCAGAGATCAGTTCATCATCCTCATCACCAACAGCTTCTGATGACTCTTCCTTTTCTTCAGAATCCTCTGTTCCTTTTATACCAGCTTTATCAAGGCGAGCCTCAATTCTCATGTAGGATTCCTGAAGTGCAGAGCATAGTGTAGTGACACTATTTACCATATTATGCATCAAGTAATTCTGGTCACTCAGCTGTTTCACCAAGGCATAGTTTGCCTAACTGATTTTGTATTGGTCCCAGCAAGACCAGTATCACTTTTTCCTTCATCTTTCATCTTCAAAACACCACCTGCATATGTCATACCCTTCTAACCTATTATCTGATTGGTGAGATGAGATATGGTTCCATAGTATCCCACCATAGGAATCTTCCAATGACCAAACACCAAGTTCAGCCATCCTCCATAGGGCAGAGCATGGTTTGCTTTCTCCACACAGCAGATCATATGACCTAATATCATAGCAGGAAGGTTGATTGGAATGTGTTCAATGAGGCAGTAGATCAGAACACTATCCATCAATTGTACACTCATCCGGCCTTGTGCTCGAGGAAACACAATTTTTGAGGCTATGGTATGAAATATCCTCATGATTGGCTCCTTTAAGTGGCCAACCATGTACCCTTGCTTGGGTTTAGGTGGACCATTGAACAATCTGGTCTGGATATGTTCTGCTGTGACACCCTTAACAATAGGCCAATTTTTTGAGGTAGTTGATTTTGTGGATTTTGGAGAGGAAGTTTTGGTGGTTTTAGCGGTTAATTTTGCAGTAACCGCTTTTATGGTGGTTGATTTTATGATGGGAGCTTTTATAGTTTCTGATTTTGTAAAGTTCTTCCGGATCAAGGGTTCCTCCTCCTCTTCATCAACCTCTTCCCCCAAAACATCTTTTACCACTGACTCGATCACTTTGTCATCCATCTTCTTCGACTTCTTAGTTTCAATTTCAGGAGACTCACTAACCTCCTTCTCAACTAACCTGGTGCTTCTTCTTTTTGACATGATGAGACTGAATTTTTTCTCTATTTTGAGCACTTAATAAATAGAGGAAAAAAAACTTGAACGATTTTAGTGAGAAAAAGAAGAAGAATTCAGGCAATTTAGGGTTTGTGAGAGAATATATAATCGAGAGAAAAGAAAAACAGAATTTATGTGATCAAGAAAGTAAAATGTGAAGTGATTATTGATAGGAAATCTCCAACCACACAAGGGATAGAAACTAGCTCGATTTCTCTAAAGCCAAGCACCAAGAAAACGATCTAGGTCGAATAATTTTTATGAATTGATTAAAGCTATGCACCCTTAATTCTTAAATTTATCCTCACAAGAGTCTAAAGCCTAAGCACCAACTCTTAATATGCTCGAATTTTCCTCACACTCGAAAAATTCTCACACACTTCGTTTTTGTGTTTGTTTTGTAGAAAACAAATAAAACTTTAAACAATAATGTTTATTGAACTCTATAATCTGAATTTTACAAACTAATGTTGAGACTATTTGTAGGCATAATCATCAACAAAATCGTAACAAAAATAAGCTAAAACTCATGCACAAACATAGGGAAAACCGTCCCACCCTAGTGACTCATCTATGACTCGAAAATTCTCACACTTCGCTTTTGTGTTTGTTTTGTAGAAAACAAATAAAACTTTAAACAATAATGTTTCTTGAACTCTATAATCTGAATTTTACAAACTAATGTTGAGATTATTTATAGGCATAATTATCAACAAAATCTTAACAAAAATAAGCTAAAACTCATGCACAAACATAGGGAAAACCGTCCCACCCTAGTGACTCATCTATGACTCACAAGATAAGATTGCCACATCAGCACTGCATGTCATTCTCATCTTGCTAACAAACTCTAACAAACTATATCTAAGCAAAAAAAATATCCTAACAAACTTTCTAAGAACTTGCTAAACAAGATAATCAACAAATTACAACCAGAATTACACAAAAATATGATCTACCCAAATCTATGGAAAATCGTCAAAATTGAAGCCACACAAGCATGTTCCAAATTTGCGCAATTTTTGTGATTTTCTTCAAAACTTCAAGAAACCTTTCAAGATTTAATCTTTTAATCAAGAAACCTTCAAGAAGTCTCTTTCCAAGTGTTTAAGGCTGCAAATGAAGATTAAGACACTTCAAGAAATGAATGACTCAATGCCTAAAAATGAGAAAAACCCTATCAAGTGAAGTGGGAGAAAACTCATAGGCAAAACCATCTTATTCCCCTAATTCCGCCATTCTTTCCTTTGCTTCAAATGATCAAGTAAATTCGTGTGTCACCATACACACCCATGATGATGTCTTTGAAGATCCCAAAAGCCTTGAATCTCCATAAGCTATTATTTCCCCCATACTTGCATCATTTTTAGAAGCCATTATCAAACCTTCGAAGTTATCACCTTGATTCGTATCAAAATGGAATATGGAAAGTATGATCACATGCAAAATATTTATAAGAGGGTAAAAAACAAACGGTTATCTTCAAAGATTTATAAGATAATTGTCCGTTCTACCAAAAAAGGTTGTTGCCATAAATACAACCGTCACTTCATTTATTTCCAATAATTTGAAATTTGGAAAATAAACCAACTAATGAAAATAACCGTCTCATGAATCTGGTTCCCGAAGGGTCTACAAATGGTCTATGCCAACTTACTCTTTTCAAGATCCCTAAGGTACCTGAGTACTAGATTGATCAGCTCAGCATCGCTTAAGAACTTTATGAGCTCTAAAAAGAAAAAGAAACAAAAAAATATATATACAAATTGACATCATTTGACTAGCCAAAGGGACAAGACAAGACCTAAGAGCTCATTGTCTAATTTTAATCATACCCAACAAGGTACGAAGCTTGATGAACATTTCTCTGCTCAAAGGTTTTGTAAAAATGTCAGCTAGTTGATCTTCTAACCTACAAAACTCCAATTCCACATTACCTTTTTCAACATTGTTCCTTAGAATATAATGCCTAATCTCAATATGCTTGGTTTTAGAATGCTGGAAAGGATTTTTCGAAATATTGATTGCACTTGTGTTATCACATAGAACGGGAACACTTTTGAAACAGACTCCAAAATCCTTTAGTTGTGACTTTATCCACAGGAGCTGAGCACAACACAAAGCAGCTGCAATGTACTCAGACTCGACTGTAGATAAGGCCACTGAATTTTGTTTCTTAGATCCCCATGAGATGAGACAAGAACCTAAGAAATAGGCCATTACAGAAGTTCTCTTCCTGTCTACAATAAAACCAACAAAGTCAGCATCTGCGTATCCAATAAGGTTCATGCTACTACTTTTTGGATACCACAAACAAAAATCATCAGTACCATTGAGATATCTCAGAATTCTCTTAAGAGCCTTTAGGTGAGATTCTTTAGGGTTGCTTTGAAATCTTGCACACAACCCTACTGAAAACACTATATCTGGCCTACTGGCTGTTAAGTAAAGTTATAAGCCAATCATACCTCTGTACAGCTTACCCTCAACATCCTTTCCCTTCTCATCAAGGCTCAGTTTTGTAGAAGTTGAAATAGGTGTTTCATAGGATTTGCTGTCCTGCTGACCATATCTCTTCAGCAGCTCCTTGAGGTACTTCTGCTGATGGATCATGATTCCATCCTTGGTTTTCTTGATTTGAAGCCCTAGGAACAACCCAAGTTCTCCTATCATACTCATCTCAAATTCACTTTTCAACAAATCTGCAAACTCATCACAGAAATCAAGATTAGTAGCTCCGAACAAAACATCATCAACATATATCTAAACCACTAACAGATCAGTTCCCCTTAAGAATAGTGTCTTGTCAACCGAACCTCTCTTATAGCCATTTTCCAAAAGAAAACTGGAAAGTCTCTCATACCATGCTCTAGGAGCTTGTTTGAGACCATAAAGAGCAATATGGTTTGGCAAGTCACTATCCTCAAATATAGGGGGTTGTTCCACAGAAACATCTTCTTTCAAATAGCCATTAAGAAAGGTTGTCTTAACGTCCATTTGAAAGAGTTTGAAGTTCATATGGGCAGCAAAAACAACTAAAATCCTGATTGCTTCAAGCCTGGCTACTGGAGCAAAGGTTTCATCATACTCAATTCCTTCTTGTTGATTAAACCCTTGAACCACTAGCCTAGATTTATTTCTGAAGATAATATTTGAATCTTCCAATTTGTTCCTAAACACCCATTTAGTTCTAATAATAGACATGTTTTCCTTCATGGGTTCATGATGCCAGACTTGATTTCTCTCAAATTGATTGAGTTCATCTTGCATGGCTAGAACCCAATCTAGATCCATTAAAGTAACCTTATAGTCAATCGGTTCAACATTTGAAAGAAAGGAATAGAAAGCACAAAAATTTTGTAAAGTAGAATTCCTTGTCTGTACCCCCTTGTTAATTTCACTAATGATAATATCAGTGGGATGAGAGGATTTATACTTAATAGATTTGTTCGTATCAAATTTTACATTTGTGCCTCCTAATGTTGAAATGGTTTCTGTGCTAGTTTCCCCTGTGTTATTTATGCCTCCTAATGAGTGGAGAACTGTTTTCAAAACAAATCAAGATCTCTATGAATGGTTGGTTATGCCATTTGGATTATGAAATCCTCCTAGTTCTTTCATGAGGTTGAAGAATGAAGTACTAAGTCCTTTCTTAAACAAGTTTATTGTTGTCCATCTTGACAATAGTCTTTTTTATAGTAAAGATGTTCATGAGCACCTAGGACATTTGATATTTTTGGTTGAGAAGTTACGTGATTAAAATTTATATGGCAAGCTCAAAAATTGTGAGTTTATGAAGTACCGTATTGTGTTTCTAGGTTATATAGTGAGTCAGGAAGGAATTAAGGTTGATCCATCAAAATTTGAAGCAATGATGTCTTGGAAACCACCCACCAACGTGCATGAGGTACGTAGTTTTCATTGTTTGTTTCATTCTATAGGAGATTCATTTGAAATTTCTCTACTATTATGGTTCCTATTATTAAATTGATGAAAAAAGGTGAATTTCAATGGAATCAAAAGGCTTAGTTAGCTTTTGAGGATGTGAAACAAAGGCTATGCAATGCACTTATACTATTGTTTGAAGTTGAGTGTGATGCAAGTGGAGTAGGTATTGGAGCAATTTTGGTTCAAGAGAAGCGTCCAGTTTCTTATTTCAGTGAGAAACTAAGTGGCGCTAAGCTGAATTATTCCAACTATCATCGTGAGTTTTATGCTATTGTCCGTGCATTTGTTCATTGGTCCCATTATCTCAAGCCAAAATCATTTATCTTACAATCAAATCATGAAGCTTTGAAGTTCATTAATGGTCGGCAGAAGTTGTACTATAGGCATGCAAAGTGGGTTGAATTTCTTCAGTATTTCACTTTTTCTTTTAGATACAAGGAAGGAAAGAATAATGTGGTTATAGATGCCTTGTCCATGAGAGCATATTTATTGGCTATGGTGGATACCAGGGTGCTAGGTTTTGAACATCTGAAGGAACTATATGCTAGTGATTAAGATTTTTCGAAGGAGATGACCAACCCCACTCGAAATTTCGTGGTTCAAGATGGTTTTCTTTTTCGTCACAATAAGTTATGGATTCCTCAGAGTGTCGTTTGTGAGTTATTGGAGGAGCTTTAGCAGGTCATTTTGGGGTACACAAGACAATGGATACGCTCACAAAATATTTTTATTGGTCGAAGATGGTTGGAGATGTCCAATCAATCATTGCAAGGTGTTTTACATGTGAAAGAGCAAAATCTACTTTGTTTAGGGGCTTATATACTCCATTTCTTATTGCTGATATACCCTGGGACAGTTTGAGTATAGTTTTCATCATTGGATGTCCTAGAACTAATGTGAAAATAAGGCTGCCATTCACATCAGAGTTTTTGGTGGTTTTGCCTATGGTTTTTTTTCCCACTACACTTGCTAGGGTTTTTCTCATTTCAGGCGTTTTTCATTTTTGTTTCATTTTGAGTTATCTTTTCTTTTTTATCATCATTTTTATCCAAAAACGCATGGAAATTCATTTCTTGAAGGTTTCTTGATTTAAAGATTGGATCTTGAAAGGTTTCTTGAAGACTAAAGACATTTCTTGAAAGTTGCGCAAAAACGAAGCACAAAAAGGGGTGAGTATTTTGACGATTTTCATAAATTATGGGCTTCATCAAATTTATGTGATTTTTGTGTAATTTTATGATGATTATCTTGTTTTTTTAGTTTATTAGATAGTCTGTTAGGATAAAATCTTAGTTAGTTAAGATTTAGGCAAGTTGTTAGGGTATGTAGTAGATCAAGTTGTGCAAGTGGATTGTGCAAGTTGGCTATTTGTTTGTTGGGGCCGGTTTTAGGGGGCAAAAATGGGCCAATTTGGATGTCCAACTCGAGGCTTTAGGATTTTGTTTTGTTTAGGATATTATTTGACTATGAGTTGGAGGATTGTTCCAAACTAAGCCCTATAAATACCCTTTTGTTGTTAATAAAGTAGAGAGAGTTGAATTTTGAGGAAGTTTTAGGCGTGGCCTTTGTTGGGTGTTTCCCTTTGATCTTCACTTTTGCGATTGTGAATTTCGACCACATTTGATTGCGATCAAGAGTGTTTTTATCTGTTCTGGTTAGTTTTATTGAACTTAAACAAAACACATCTACCTAAAGAGAGGAAGTTGCGTGACTTTTTGTAACCTAAGACGTAAAATTTTCGAGCTTAATTCCTTGCCCAACGAACATTTTTAACATTGTGATTTCTAATTCCTTTCAAGGGCTTAAAATTCACATCAAGAACTCAAAGAGAACGTGATTCAATCATGGTTGTTTGATAGATTTTCGAAGGTGGCACATTTCACTGCAATGAACAAGACTGATGATGCTCAACATGTTGCAGATTTATACTTGAAGGAGATTGTTAGATTGCATGGAAATCCTAGAAGTGTGGTAAGTGACAGAGATTCGAAATTTCTAAGCCACTTTTGGAAGTGCTTGTGGATAATGTTGGGTACTATACTACTTTTTAGTACTTCTCATCATCTTTTTTTTTTTTTGGTAGAAATGTCGACATTTTATTAATACCAAAAAAAGTGTATTTTACAACCTAAAGCCCTCCATGGTTAACAAAAACACACTAAACTGAGGGCCCTTCCACTAACCATACAAAAATGAGCTACTTACAAAACAAACATTGATAAACAGTACCTTAGGAAGATTGTTGTGTTAGCTTGTAAGCAAGACTCTGAACGATTGGGATATTTGTTAGTGTCATGCAAAACTTGCCTACAATAGTGCTGTTTCATCCACTATAGGCCATTCGCCTTTTAAAGTTGTTTATGGAATTTATCCTTATATGCCTAATGATTCGATTCCGTTAGCAAGAGATGAGATACAAGTGGATGCTAAGAAGCGTTTAGACGTCTTCAATAAGACTTGTGAAGCAGTTAAGAAGAAAATTTCACAAATGAATGAAGTGTATAGAAGGCGCTCTAAGAAGGACATGACGCAGCATGTTTTCAAACTCGGGGATTTAGTATGGATTCATCTTAGGAAGGAACGTTTCCCTCACAAGCGTAAGAACAAGCTGATGCCTAGGGCAGATGGACCATTTGAAGTGTTTGAAGCATATGGGAATAATGCTTACAAAATCGATCTTCCTGATGAATATGGCAGTAAAAGTGCTACTTTCAACATTAGGGATCTCTCACCTTACTATGATGATGTGAATGTGAGGGCAAATTCTTTTCAATCAAGGGAGAATGGTGTGATTTTAGAGTCAATTGCTTTATCTTGTAAGATAACAATTGTGGATGAGACAATTAAGCTTACGATGAAACCAATTGGCTTAAAGAAGGATAAAACATAAGTGTGTATAACAATGGTGAAAAATGATGACATTGTGGATGATAGTGATGGTTATAATGGCTATCACAACAATCTCCAAAATTTTGATTGGTGGAGTAAAGAGTTAATGGTGTACCTATGAATTAACACTTTACATGGATGGTTGGTGGATCCAAGGAATAAGTTGGTTTTGTTCATGGCATTTTTCCCAATTCACTTGATAGAATTTTCTCATTTTAAACTTAATCGCTTTTATATAAATGTCACTATGTTAGTGTCTTACTTCAAGATTATTTATGAAATATGGTGAATGATTTCTTGATTAAAAGATTCATTCTTGAAGGGTTTCTTGAAGATTGACGCAAAATCTTGAAAAATCAAGAAAACGCAAACCTTATCTTCGGTGCAAGTTTTGACGAACAGAAAGGGAACTTTGGGCTTTGTGCTATTGGCGTGTTTTGTGGTTAAGCTTGAAGGTTTGTGATGTTTATCTTGTTTTTAGTTAGTTTGTTAAATTATTTTTAGGAATGTTTCCTATATTATTTAAGATATGCTTCCCAAGAACCAACAACTTAAGTGCTAAGGGGAATTCAGATTTTTTTTAGATAAGCTTAGGTGTTTTGTTTGTTTTGTTTCATTAGCTTGCCTTGCAAGTTGTTCCTAAGTTTGTTAGAATTTTTTAGGTTATTAAGAAGTTCTTATGAGGTTAGTAGCATATTTGTTGCTATAAATAGTCTAAAAATCAATGTAACAACATATGCTTTTGTTTAATAAGAATTTGTTAGAAATTCTTGAGTGAGTTTTGTGACAAATTCCTTTCTTAAATTCGTGCGTTTTAGTATTGATCTCGAGTTTAGAACTCTAGTTAGTGAGTTCTGGATTGAGCAACTAATTAGATTACAACAAACTTAGTCCATGATTGGATAGTGTGTAGTAAACCCTGTGAATTTTGAGTGTTATTTGCGAATTTCACTTATAATCCAAATCACCTTTTCAATCCTCACATTACTTCTAGCAAATCCTCCTTGCTATGTAGAGCCGAAGTTCCTAGACCTTCCTAGATCCCTAGACCACACCTGTAAACCACTTGTAAACATGATCTACAAAATAGCAAAATTACGAGCCTTCCTAACATTGAAAACCTTCAAATGTCGATCCATCCATTGAATCAAGAGCCTCACCACCACTACCACTAAAAAACTTCGCATTTTAAACCCACACTTACAACCACCATTTGTTTGGTTTCTATTGAATAACTATTTTTTTTCAAAACTTTTCCAACAACTTATTCCACATATTATGTTAACAAAGTTTAAGCATTCGTTTTGAAACATTTTGACAAAAAATAAAGATAAAAATTGAACATCGATTTAAGTTACACAACTTCAAGCATGGAAAGTACCCTTTCCCCATGAAATTTATTCTTCAACACGTGCTATTTCATATTTCAATTCTTGCACATCCGCTTCATGAGAATGCTTTACATTCTTATTATCACTTATCAAGCTCAATAAATTCTTCATGCAAGAAACATACTCCCTTTTTGCTTCACTAGATTTCAAAGTCGATGTTCCATACTGCAAAATCAAACTTGTTAGTTTCCCTTATAATTTCAAATAAAAAGAAAGAAAGAAGAAAATTGAACAAGAATCGTAAAAACAAATTACTTTTTGATAAATGATAACTAGCGAAACATTTTCTATGTGATTCACATTCTTCTCTTCACTTCATTAAAGGTTTGATAAAGTCCAACATATACCGCATGTGTTGATTAGAGTTAAAATATACTTTAATGTTCAAAATCCATTAGAAGACTTGATCATTACTCTTGTTCCATTAAAAATTACTGTGTGACCTCTTTTGAATTCACAATCACCCACTCATACTCTCCTCCCAACCAAAACTTTTCTTCTACATGAATTCCCTCCCATCCAATCCTCCCCTAAAAAATTAACCGCCCGAAGATGGAAGTAGCATCGTGTTGATCAAGGATCATTGATCATGAAAACAAAATAAAATTTAGCGTCCATGGTCAAAGCCATGAAAAATTGGATTTAGTAAAAATAAGAGATTAATGTGTGTCAATAAAATTGGAGCTTTCAACACTTAGCAACAAGCCATCACTGTTATGGTGAAGACACAATGAGGAAAACAATTAAATAGTGCACGGGAGGTTTTATTGAAAAATGACATGGCATGGCAAAGGTGGAAATGAAGGAGGAATGAACAAAGGAAAGGATGGGGTATCAAAGGATGGGAAGATTGTGAACAATGGCTACTTTGAAGACGGGATGATGAACATTTAAACAGAAAACATTTATTCATTATCTAAATCTTATATCTATTTGTGAATCCCTATATTAATTCATAATAGTCTAAACAATTAAGGTAACAAACTTTTGAAACTTTGTGGAAGCAATGATGAAGTAATATCCAAAACATCTACAATTACCCACAACACCACAATATAACATTTCAAGTCATAAAGACACTAATGTGGATTTAAAGTAGTAACCTACTTTAACACCTAAAATTCACAAAGGTTTTAATTTACTTTTCGATTCAACCTAATCAACCAAATCCCTGTAGACACCTACATTTGTCCCTGCCCTTAGGCCGATGATACATATATATTACGTCGCTAAGTATTTCGGTCTTGGAAAGTGCACCAAAAGGTCCAACCCGAGATAATCCCGAAATTCCCAAAAACCCAGAAAAGCCTAGGAAAACCCACAAAATCCCTAAAACCCCCGAAAAAATTTAATTATATTTCTATTCATTTTTTCATATATTCTACACATATTCTAATACAACGCTAATGACTCTCTAATGCTCAGAAATGCGGTTTTTGCAAAAAAGAGTTAAGCATGACTATGGAAAAGGGAAACTTTAGAGCCCAAGTTATGGGGACCAAGGACATCCGCTCCTTCCAAAAAGCCTAGAAAAGGTATGGAAGGAGGAAATTTCCACCTTTACTCTTTCCATGGGATGAGGCAAGCTTTAAGGATTAAGGAAATGAGCACAAGTGAGGTAGTACGAACTTCTAAGCCCAACCAATCACGAATATCAATAAAATTTCCGGGAAAGTGCACTCCTGCTGTGTATGCGCACGCCCATGCGCCCACGCAGGATGCACCGCCTTCGTTTCCCGAAAAATTTCCCTATAAATACCCTATCATTTCCCTCATTCTCAACAACTTGGACTTGAACATTTAGCATTTGAAGAGCAACGTAAAAATTGGTTTCGTGAGCAAAGTAGAAAGAATTTAGTGTGTTCAACATCATTCATCTACAAAATCTTCCATTTTTCTTTTAATCTTCATCATCTTCATCACCTCTATCTTCATAAACACCAAAAAACACAAAAAATCATTTTAGTTTACTTATTTTTTACTTTTATTTTGATTTCATCATTTTTAATTTATTAGTTTTATTATTATCATTACAATATCCATATTCATCACCATATTTATACTATTTTTGAGTTATATTTCGGGTTTCGAATTCTTGGAGGTGTTCTCAATACCGTTTTAACACTAGTACGCAAGGTACCTAATATGATCTTCAAATTTATTGTCATCTTCAAGCTCATTCATCCTCATCAAGTTTTCCCTTTATTATTATTCTTCTTATTATTATTGGCTACATCCAAGTTAGCTTTCTAAACCCCATTTATCACCTTTATTTTATCTTAATTCATGAAATATTGACTAATAATGATTTAAGATGTAATAAATTCAGGGAAGATAGAAAGAATCATGTGTAGGCCTTTAACGCTTTTATGAGTATGATGACATGATTATGTAGTTTGTTCTAGGTGATACGAATATCAATGCTAATGAACAAAACTTCGAGGGTTTAATTGAAGTTGGAAAACAAGATGCAACCTTGGGAGAGTTAGTGGCTTATGGGGACACAAGGCTTCTTGGGTTGGCTAGGGTGGATTTTTACGTGTGCATGGTAACATGTACAAGCTTATTCACGTAAATATAAAGCAAGTATAAGTTAGTAGTTTAGGAGTGTTGAGCTATATGGGTTTTCTTCCCACTTCATTTGATAGGGTTTTACCATATGGTGTTTTGTGATTTTCTTGATTAGTTTATGAGTCAAGGTTGATGGAATCAAGCATGAGAAACACAAAAATGGAGGTTTCTTGAAATAAAGATTGAATCTTGAAGAGGTTCTTGAAGTTCTTGAAATCGCAAGTCCAACAAAAATCAACGAGAAATCAAGCAATGCATATGGCGGGATTTTTGGAAGATTTTTGAAGTTATGGGCAACGTTGTCAACGCGGTTTTTCAAGTTGTTTGACTTGGTCAACTTAGTTTGTTATTTCGGAAATATAGTGGCTAGATTTGATTTGCAAAATATCTAAGATTTAGACTAGAAATCAGATTACAAAATATATGGTGCAAGATTTGTATCCGGTTTTGATAAGATTTTCTTGTTATCCTAATCTTAGTTTGTTATACCATATATCTAAGGTAGTTAGGATATGTTTAGAATTCTGAAATATTATGTGATATGTTTAGCCTATAAATAGGATGTAAAGTACATCAATAAAATTCAGATTAGATCAATTGAAAAACACTTTGTTTTCCGGTTTTAATTGTTTCACGAAGTAAAAAAAATTTTGAGAGTTTCTTGTGAGAAATTCGATTGAGTGAGTGGTGTTTGTGCTTTATCTCACGTGAGGATAGTTCTTAGGATTTGAGGGTGCTTTGCTTTAATCAAATTCTACTAATTATTCGCCTTAGAAGTTCAGATTTGTGGTGCGTGGCTTTATCAAATTTGAAGTCTAAGTTTTCTTTGTGTGAGTGGCGTTTGTCTATAACAAAATTCACATCAACTTTTGGTGCTCTCGTTGAGAGATTCGTTCAATCTCAAGTGTTCAATATCAATTATCATGGCTCAAGAAGGTGGAGATGAAAATCCACAAGGATTCACGAAAGGTTTGAGCTTGGCTCAAGCAAAGGAGCTACGTATGCAAGGGGAGATTGACGAGTTAAAGGCTCGTTTAGATGAAGTCCTAACCATCATGGCTTCTACCAAGAAAACTCCTACTAAATCTAAACAAGAGGATGGCTCATCATCAAGTTCAAGTGAGCAAGAAAGTGGGAGGAGTGTACGTAAACCAAAAAAGGGATACTCATCAAGTTCTAGTGACGATGAGGAACCAAGATCAAGGCATAAACGTAAGGGAAAGATGAGGGATGATGATCGAAATCTTAAACTAGAAATTCCTGAGTTTAATGGAGGTATGGATCCTGAGAAATTTTTAGATTGGGTTCGTAGAGTTGAAAGGATTTTTCGTTACAAAGAATATGATGATCATAAGTGCTATAAGTTGGCGGAATTAAAACTCACTTCCTATGCAAGTCTATGGCTTGAGGGGTTACAAAGAAAAAGAAGGAAAGAAGGTAGGTCAAAAATCTCTT
>PYUH01003991.1:288960-303455 GCA_016808085.1 Suaeda aralocaspica
GAAGGATTTTTGAAGATTTGGGCAACGTTGTCAACGGTGTTTTTCGTGTTGTTTGACTTGGTCAACTTAAGTTTGTTTTTCGGAAATATGGTCCTTAGATTTGATTCTCAAAATATCTAAGATTTAGACTAGAAATCAGATTACAAAATATATGGTGCAAGATTGTATCCGGTTTTGTTAAGATTTTCTTGTTATCCTAATCTTAGTTTGTTATACCATATATCTAAGGTAGTTAGGATTTGTTTAGGATTCTCCAATATTATGTGATATGTTTAGCTATAAATAGGATGTAAAATACATCAATAAAATACAGATTAGAGAGATTAAACACAAGTTGTTTCCGGTTTTTATTGTTTCACGAAGTAAACAAATTTTTTTGAGAGAATTTCTTGTGAGGAATTCGTTTAAGTGAGTGGTGCTTTGTGCTTTATCTCACGTGAGGATAGTTCTTAGGATTTGAGGGTGCTTTGCTTTAATCAAATTCTATCAATTATTCGCCTTAGAAGTTCGAATTTGTGGTGCGTGCTTTATCAAATTTGAAGTCTAAGTTTATCTTGTGTGAGTGGCGTTTGTTTATAACAAAATTCACATCACTAGGTTTTCTTGTACTTTGAGTATGATAACATGTTTTAAAAGCTCGTGCTTTATAACTTTTCCAACATGCTTTATCGCTATCCATATTTACATGATTGCGGTTGTATGTAAGCCAAGACGACGACTTTTCACATAGATTTAGGATAATAAATACCAGGTTGAAGTAATCACATAAAGGTACATGAGTCGTAAAGACTCGAACCTTGAATTGGCCTAGATATGACATAAATTAAGTAATAACCAAATCTAGTTAACAATGTGTGCATTAAATAAAACCCGCCTAGTAAACAGTCAAGTAGTGCACTCAAGTAAACACTCAAGTACAGGACAACTCGACTTGGGGGTACCTCATCCTCGATCCCACTAATCTAGAGCACGACCTAACCTTGGAAAACCGACGCACCCAACCTTGGCCAATGGGAACACGACTATTTGGGTCCATAAGACTCTACGAAGTGTAGTTGTTGGCCTTTATTGGAGTTTCATTCCAAGCCAAGCGTACTCACCCTACGTGATGAACCTTCCCATGGTCTAAAGAACAATATTGACTCATGGAAATGACCTTCGTGGTTCAACATCCACAAAAATTTGGGATGAAAGCAAGACATAAATTGCACAAAATTTTTGACTCAAAAACACTTAAATTTTTATTCATTATAGCTAAACAATCTAACAAACTGTATCAAAATCCTAACAAACTTCTAATAACCTAAATACCCTAAAAACTCTAGAAACAACTTGTTAAGTCAAGGAATGCAATCTTATAATGAAACTAGCCAAATTGCTTGGCACCCAAGGAAAATAAGCTTCCTTGTTGTCTGGTTTTTGTGCAACAACCTAACAACTGTAGATTTCTATCCTAACCACTTAACTAACAAAAACTAACATATCCTTTAATTTTCCCCTAAAAGCAAGGATAACACACGTTGCCTAATTTCTCTCA
Source organism: Suaeda aralocaspica (assembly GCA_016808085.1). Taxonomy (NCBI): domain Eukaryota; kingdom Viridiplantae; phylum Streptophyta; class Magnoliopsida; order Caryophyllales; family Amaranthaceae; genus Suaeda; species Suaeda aralocaspica. The sequence goes on from PYUH01003991.1 coordinate 290,498, forward strand.
AAAACACGCCAAAACATGCTCCTTGTTGATCATTTTTGCACAAGTTTGAATTTTGACTTCAATCTTCAAGAAAACCATTCAAGAACAAATCTTTTAATCTTTAGGTAAAATATGATGGATAATAGCCCACTATGACTCAAAGTACCTATCAACTAAAGTAAAAAAAAAAAATCCACAGGTAAAGCCAACTTATTCCCTAATTTCCATGGATGATTTCTTAGTAACTAGCCTTCACCTAGATCATCTCATTCAATCTTACTAATCCATATTTGTCTTTTGTTAGCTTGATCATTAGGCGTATTGGTTCATCAATTAATTCTTCACTAAAATTCACATCACATCATACGTTATGTTAGGATACATCACGTGTTTGACGTAAGACTAGGGTTAGGTGGAAAACAATTTCAAAGAAAACAGTTTCCATGGAAAACATAAATGGAAGTTAGTTTTCCATAGCCTTCACCTAGATCGTCCTGTTCATTCTTACTAATCCATGTTTGTCTTTTGTTACCTTCATCACTAGGCGTATTGGTTCATCAATTAATTCTTCACTCAAATTCACAACAATGCATATGCAATGTTGGATATATCATGTATTTGACGTAAGACTAGAGTTAGGTGGAAAACAATTTCAAAGAGATCAATTGCAATGGAAAACATAAATGGATGTTAGTTTTCCATTGTTGAAAGAAACAATGTGGAGAAAAAGAAAATTAGAGAGGGAAGCACGATGGTGGACGTGAAAATAGTAGCAAAGAAATAAGTAACACATGTTTTCCCCTTATTTAGACCTAAGATTTCCCCTCATTAAGAGCTCATCGAAAACCTATCTCTTGTCAAACAAAACATTAAAATAGCAATGGAAAGAAAATCAATTTTTCGGGAAAGTCTTTTGCACCCTATTACAAAGGTCAACCCACAATACCCCTCTAATTCACATTCTATTTTCATTATTACATCCTATGTAAGACGTTTTGATGCTTATGTCATTAAAAAAAAGTTGGCCTGCCATGAAAATGAATAAAAATGTTGTAGTGCATCAATTCATTAAAGCGACAATATTAATTTTATATTCTAAGCCGTTCACATGAAAGCACTTTTTACATCAATTATGGACTGCGGTTACACCATAAGCTTCCTCCACTTAGCACTAGATACTCCACTTTGAATACGACGGTGTGGATGTGATTTAAAACCCTAGCCTCCTTATCATGCAGGTTTAAATACAATGTCAAAGAGACGATTTAATCTTAAGTTGATGATCTAGTTTATATTCTTACACCTCCAGTTTGATTCTAAATTGGGACCTTATTCCACAAGATCTAACACAATGTTAAAGATACAATTCAACCACAATCTTTTGTTGATGATCTAGATTAATATTCTTACACCTCTGCCAATAATTTCAAATTGCATGTTTTTGAAGGGTTCGTCAATAATTAAAAATTTGCTAGCTACTAGATTTTAACCCGTGATGCAAGAGCTTGTCTATGACTTCAACTAGAATTATTCCAGAGAAGGTTATTTCTTATATACACTTTTCTTCTAGGTGTCTGCTTTTGCATCTTAGCAAAGCTTACGACTCCATTGAATGACCTTTTTAGGAGATGGTTGTCCAAAATGTGTTTTTCTAAAACATATCTTTCATAGAATATGGCTTGTGTCACTTCTATGTAATATTTATTTAATAGAAAATGATTGTTGTCACTTCTATGTATTATTTCATTTCAATCAAACGTAAACCATGTATTCCTTTTGAAACTAAGAAAGGCTTCTACTACAAAGATCACCTTTATATTAGCTTGATTGTGTATTTATTTCCTAATAATTTCCCCATGCCCTACTATATGCTTCCAAATCCAACCTTAATTTTTCACTATCTTCTTTTACATCTAATAGAGTTAAGGAGGCATTAAGTATATATTTAGTAATGGAATAAGAGTATAAATAAGATAGAAGTTGTTTGGTATGATCAAGAAAACAGAATAGAAACACATAAGAAGAGTAAGAAAGTCATCCAAGTAATAGGATTGCGAAGGGTAACATTATTTTTTTAGATTTTCTCTCCGTTTTCATTTAGATGTAACATTTAATTTTTCACATATGTCGAGATACACCTTTGACTGTTAATATTTCTAGATGTAAAATGGTAAAAATTATAACATGTATATATATTTGAAAAGTGTATATCAAGATGAATCCAACAAGATCACATATGACTATGCTTTTTCTTAAGTATACATAACAACTGATGGTCAAAGTGTATTGGATGAATAGTGCCCAAAGTCAATATAATACATCTAATAAAAAACGTAGGGAGTAGTAATCGAGTGCCCCTTAGATTTGAAGAAAATGTATCATACACTCAATGAGCAATAAACATCTACTTTGATCTCTTATATCACCTAAAAATCACTCCGCAGCTTTCCTAATGTTTCCAGTATCCCATAGTACTCCAATCAAGTCTTCTCGGCAATAATATTGGCACAAAATATACCTTTTAACAATGGTCAAATTATTCAATGAAAAACATTGACACAACAGCTGAGGGGCAGAGCAATCACTGGTAGCCTTGTTTAAAGTGTCCTACAATTCACAAAAAAGAGTAAACTAGCCTCGAGGGTTGCTCTGAAGAAAGCCCCTCCAACGCTCAAGTCAGTAAATGATGAGAGAATGTCGTGCAAGAGAGGATTTTTTTTTTTTTTTTTCGAGTTGTGTGGAATTACCTCTTCACCGTGAACTTTTATAATGGCTCATCCTTTTGGAGGAAAATGTTGCGTTGCATTATCTTGAGTAGGATAGATTGTGTGCTTGGATTCCTGGACATGACCCCACATGTCCCTTATGTGACAGAGCTGCTGAAACTGTAAATCACTTGATTTTTCAGTGTTCTTACTCTGCAGCTGTTTGGTCTAGAGTCTTAAAGGTGCTGCAGGTTCCCAGAAGGCCCTTACCGTATCAGTAGGAGCTGCAGCAGGCACAGAGAGCAAGAAGGCAGAAAACCGCCCAGCATAGATTATGGGTGATGCTTTTTGCTGAATGCATCTATGGCATCTGGCTGCATAAAAGTATTCACAAATTTTCACTGCAAAGTGGAAGGATCCAGCTAGTGTGTTTAGGGAAGCTATGTATAGAGTTGCTTGCAAGTGTCTAGAATCAGACTTGCAGTACTTAGTTTTAGGGGTGTTTGTTCCCTTGTTGCTGCATAAGATTGTAAGGGCTGGTTGAACCCTTCTTAGAAGGTGGCAATCAGTTTCTTTGTGATGCTTTTGCAACCTGGGTTTAGGTGTCTTTGTAGGCATATGCTATTGGTGCTTGTATTTTTGCTCTTTGGTTATAAAATCTTTATTTACCAAAAAACAGAATTATCTTGAGTGGGTTTAAGCTCCTTTTTTGCCTCTTGTTAGCTAAGGCCAAAATATGATTGGTTTCCTTAGGCCTGGACCTGCTTAAAATGGAGCATTGTGAGGGACCCCTGACTGGTCCATATTAGAGCTCTTCAGAGCCTACATTGAGGAGGGCTTCGAGCTTTTGACCTCTAACCACGTGCTCACTAATGAGCCACCTGCGCATTATTCCCTAGCCTGCCTCGGATATTAGTATCTATTGAATCATGGCATTTGAGACCTCGTTTGTGGGTTTAACCAATTCGAAAGAGGGAAGGTCAGTTGGCTGGATTTTAGGTATGAAGGCCTTTTGAATTTGAACAATTCTGGTGCTTCCAGTAACCATTAAGAACGTGAGAAGTTTCATTTGTGAGTGAATGGGAGAAGGGAGAAGTGCTTGCAGAAATTGAGGAACGTGGTCGGTTGCCATTTTTAGCTATAAAACCCGGTTAAACTACCAAAATTTAATTACTTGTACCTCTTTATTCTCATAGTTTTACTTTCTCCTTTTCCTCCATTTTGCTCTTACTTCACCAACTTCTTTCTTCCCCAATTATGTTTGCTTCAAGTGAACAGGAGAAAACTAAGGATAAGATTTCAACTGAGAGTTTGACGAGGGTTATCAGTTCGAGGCGCAAGACAACTTAGGCTTAGGTCCCGGGAGAATTGCAGTGGGATTATATAAAGGAACGGTATGTACCTAGACCAGCAGAGCCAAGAGGACAAGGAATGAGAAGGACAATGAGGGTCCTATACATGCCACTCCAGAACATGTTTTTGTGGAGGGTGCTTTAGACAACCACTGGGATATTTGTGCTTCTTTTCTGTACCACACTAAATCTCAGGATGATTACTGCTGGGAGATTCCTCAAATCTTTGGTTGACCCTCCTATAGATAAGATTCCTGAATGTATATCTCATTTGACTATGGGGGTTAGATCTCCATTACACCATTTCATTGTGAAGCTTTTAGAAGATTATCACCTACCCTGGCTTAGTTGACTCCTCAAATCACTCAGAAGATCACTGGGTTCAGTTATAGCTGTTGATTTTTAGGACTACATATGACAGTTTAGGTCTTTAAGGCCATTTTTAAGTTGAAAAGGTTTGCAAGGACCAACAACTAAGCCTGGGTGGTGGCTTGTTGAGGTGGGCTCGGTCAAGCCCAGTTTCAACTTTGGCAATGTTATTCTGCATATCCTAAACCTCATCCTAAACCTCAGGCTTTGAAAAATGAAAGAGAGTTTCTGTGGTTGAGGGTTTCTTTGTGGTACAACCACTATATAACTTGTATAAAGCTAGGACCCAATTCACTAAGGCAAAGAATTCCACAACCATTAACTTAGAGCCTCTAAACTAGAAGGACAAGGCTACATATTGTCACTTCCTAGCTTCTAAAACCAAAAATGAGAAGAGTGAGGTGAAGTATAAAACAACTCTCAAAACTCATGTTAGTTTAGGGTTCTTATTTGAGAAGGATTTATGTGTATGAATTTTTGAAGGATGGACGAATTATGGGATGGAAGTCTATTTTAGAAATTAGGATAGTATCAAACTTATTAGCCTCAAACTTGTGATTTTGGTTTCACAAACCTATGAAAGCCAACCTAAAAAATCACATGACTCCAAACTCAAATCTGAATTTTATTGAAGAAAATCATAAGTATATATAACAAACTAATTCTAACAAATTCTAACTAACTAACAAATCCTAACCAATTAAGACAATCCTAACAACCTAGGAGAAATCTAGCACATTTCCTTGTGCAACACGGAAGTTGTATCGTGTTTTTCTTTTCCTAACAAAAACCCTACTAATAAACTTAAGAAAATAACCTAGCAATTTAACTAAAATATTATCCTAATAACTAAGCTAAATACAGGAAAAACCCCTCAATTGAGATAGTAAAAAACCCATAGGCTAAAATTCTATTTGCAAGAACTAAAATGATGCTATGGAATAAGCATCAAAGAGTCTTAGAGAATACCAAACCATTAACTTCAAGTCTCTGAACTATAAGGAGAAGTCACATATTGTCACCTCCTGGCTTCTAAGACCACAAATGAGAAGAACAGGGGACCTGATCTTCTAGTCTGCCTCATTATGTTGGAAGAATACTTGCTGTTGGGAACTTGAGTAACTTCTCCACTGGAGATATATTATGTACTGATGTCTGATGCTTTGACCTATCATCCTCGGAGAGATAGGAAGGTGTCTGATGCAGAGGCTTGATGCAAAGGCTATATTAGAAGGAGTTCCTCTACAAATAGATAGTAGTATTGTTGTGAGCACCTGTATGACTAGAGGTGATAGAGGTAGAGGTGCTAGGTCTTCGGTTGTCAAACAACTCCAAGAGGTTTGGACAAGAACAAGCCCTAGTACTGGGCAAGTAGTGTTGTTGTGAGCACCTCTAGGACTACAGGTGATAGAGGTAAAGGTTCTAGGTCTTCAGTTGTCCACCTTCTCCGAGAGGTTTGGACAACAAGCCCCGGTACTGGGCAAGTAGTGTACTGGACAAGTGGTCATGGTCAAGTGCCTCCTGTGCCTGCTCCCAGACCTTTAGCTTGCTATTCAAGTTGCTCCTTCCTTTGTTGGTTCACCTGCTGAGGATTCTGGCATGGTGAGACCTATAAGCCCAGCAATGATTGATGATGAGGAGGAAGAAGTGGAAGTGCTTTTGAAAACGCCTTGAGTTGAAAGTCATTCTAAAGTGATCCACATAAAGAGGGTTACTGTTGAGCACTTGAGCCCATTGATGAAAGTGGAGCTAAGAAAGATAATCAAGTTGAGTCCACATGCATTGGTGGTGGAAATAAGGGTGCTGGTAATGATCATACTCTTTGGAGACCATTCAACCCTCGGAGGCTATTTCACCCTTTGAGACCATTCCATCCTCTACGACCATTGAAGTTGGTAAAAAAAGTGTTGGTGCCCAGCCGCTAGCTTGAGTGGTGCTGTTCCATTGCTCAAACTACAAAGGTTAGTGGATTTGTTATTGGGAGCTTGGCTGGTGGAGCTGGTGCTGATATTCCTCAAGGATACTGATATTACTCATGGAAAGTCAGTTTCAAGGTTTTCTAGCCTTGATCACTGGCTGGTGGCTGCCCATGCTGTTCTTGGAACTTCTTTTGCTGCTAATCCTACTTATCATCCTAAACTTGAGGTTCCTAAAGGGGAGAGAACAGGAATAGCTCCCCAACGCAGTGAAATGCCTTTTGTTTGCATAGCAGAGAGCACAAGGGAGCAGTATGACATGCCTCCAATGCCTTAACACTGCTCCTCTTTCTATGATTTCTGTGGTGGATGGAGATCATAAAGCTCTCTTGGGTGAAAGAAGCGGTTGTCAGACGGATAGCTCATCTATCCTTCTCACATATCATTTAGTCCAGGTAATCTTCTTCTCTATCATTCTATTTTCTTTTCATCTTTGTGCACCTAGTTGATTTTTACACATCTCTGTCTTTATTTCTTTAGAACATGAAGTATGGTGCCATTCCTTCTGATATGCTAGACCACCATGATATAGCTATATAGAGAGTTTCGAAGGGTAAGTGATCCAACCCATGAAGGATGAAGAGCAGGGCAATCCAAGGCTAGGAATCTCACAGCAGAGAGGGATGAGCTAATATCAAAGCATCAAGCAGGACTGAGGAGGAAGGATGAAAAGATGAGGACTGCCATTACTGCTAAGCTTGCTGAGGCTGAGAATGCCTCAAATAGTTCTTCTCAACTAAAGAACTTAGTTGCTCTGAAGAAGAAGGATCTTGAGAACACAGGACTTTATCTTTTGCTAAGGATGAAGACTTGGTTGCGGCTCAGACAAATTTAAAATAAGATGGAGAAGATGAAGACCACCATGGAGGAGAATAAGACCATGTCTGAAATGTAGTCGTCTAAACATGGATTACTTCTATAATATCTGTCTCACTGCTTTTAGGTGTGTTGTGTGACTGCCACTTACCCCGAGGTTGATTCGTCTGTTGTGGACATGACATACAAATGGAGTGGGCTTTAACTAGCACGCGAAATACTCCCATTACCTATTGCTGAGTATTTGCTGAGTATTGGTCCCTAAGGTCTGAGTATTTGCTGGTCAAAACAGATGTTGGGGAATAATGTGCACGTGACCTCATTAGTGAGCAGTCTGAGCACGTAGTCAGAGATCAGACCACCAAGTCCTACAAAAGCCTCAGGACCACCTCCATAGGGGTCCTCAAGAGAGCTAATAGGGACCTAACAAAAGTTCCGCACAATGCTCCATCTAAAGGAGGTCCGGAACTTAAGGAAAAACAAGAAGCCCAAACGGAACCTAGGCCCATTCAAAGAATTCAAGGCAACATTTCCGGTTAGCCATTATAAAACACACATAATTTTCTTTTGCATAACAATATCTCTCAAAGTTATTTTTCGCCTTATGGAATGTTTCCTAAAGTCATATTGATTTGAGGAATATTTCCTAAATCCAAATATTCTCTATGATGACTAGTTGAGTTATACTTGGAGAATACTCTAGGGTTATATTAGGGTTTCCTTGTGACATAAAAGAACTCTTTAGTTGATCAATTTGATTATACCATAAGCCATTAGTATTTAGGACTATGTGTGTACTCTTTTCTTTTCTCCATCATAGTGAAGAATCTCTCGAATCCCCCACCTGTGGATGTAGGTCTAATTTGAGCGAACCACGTAAATCTTTGTGTTCTTCGTTGATCTTGTTTATTGTTGTTTGTTCTTATTATTTCATTGAATTGTTATGCATTAATCAAACATAACCACACCTAATTTCCTAACAAATTGGTATTAGAGCCACAAATTTTTTAAGATCTTAGGGTTTGGGTGTTTATAGACAAGTTTGATTTAATTAGTCAATGAAATTCGATATTGAGAAATTTGGTAGGCAAGTGAATTTTGGCCTATGGCAATTGATGATGAAAGCCATTTTAGTTCAAAATATTGTCATACGGCTCTAGAAGGTGTATTCAAAAAGCCTTAAAGTATGACAAGATGCGTGGGAGGAGATCGATTTGAAAGCTCTTTCGAATTTTCAATTATGTCTCTCTAATGAAGTTTTGAGAGAGGTTGCCAAGGACTGATGCGGGTTTGTGATTGAAATTAGAGTCACTTTATATGACAAAAACTGTGACCAACCGTCTACTATTGAAATTAGACTTCATGATCTTCGTCTAGAAGAAGGTAAACTACTTGGGTCTCATTTAGATGAATTCTTCTCTATAATTATGGATTTGCAAAACATCGGTGTTGACATCGATGATAAATATGGCTATTAGGTTATTATGTTCTTTACCACCTTTGTATAAGCACTTTCGAGATACTTTATTGTATGGTGGAGATGATTTGAGTTTGGAGGAAGTTAAGGATGCCTTAACCCAAAAAGATTTGATGGACAAGAAATTGGTCAATTGCATAAACTAATACTTTGGTTGCTCATGGGGGTAAGAATTTTGGTAAAGAAAAAGTTTGTAACTATTGTCATGTGAACGGCCGTATCAAAGCCGATTGTTGGAAATTGAAGAAAAAGAAGACCAACAATAAGTCTAATAAGGACCAATTCGCAAATATTGCCAACATCAACCTTGATGATGATCTTGCACTTTAGGGTTACAAGTATTAGGTCTGCGGTTTCTACAATCTCTTTATGCTAAGTGGCTCTTGAGATCTCTTGGTTATATGGGAAACCTTGTGGATTTTTGCTACGGAGTCTATGATAGGCTGCTTTTGAATTTTTGTTTGTAGTAGCATTCTTGGTTATGCATTCGATTAATGTTCTATTTATGCCATTTCTTATCTCAATTAGGCACTTTATGGTATGTTAAGTACAATTGCAATTTAGAAATATTGATGTACTTTTTATTTTCTAGAATTGCTTAAATTTTTTGGCTTAGTTTTGAGATGAAGAATTGTTCGAAAAAAGTTTGGTCAATTATGATAAGCATGCTTAACGTTGTGACATTATACTCTCAAGTTAGGCCATGTGATGGTTTTGTGTTCAGAGACGCTCCGGTTCACAAGTTATGGAGGATGTCTGTTTGTTGATCGCCTAATGTTAGTAGGAGATTGGTTATTTTGTTACTTAAAATCGAGATTGTATTAAACAATATTTTTCGTTTCATGGAATGTTTCCTATAGTCATATTGGTTTGTGGAATATTTCTAACTCCATATATTTTCTATGACGGCTAGTTGAGTTATACTTGGTAAACACTCTACGGTTTTATTAGGGTTTTCTTGTGCTATATAAGGACCCTTTAGTTGATTAATTTGATTATACCTTAAGTTATTAGTATTTAGGACTCCTTGCATATTTTATTGTTTCTTTTCTCCATCATAGTGAAGAATCTCTCGAATCCCCCACCTCTAAATGTAGGCCTAATTTGACCAAACCACGTATATCCTTGTGTTCTTTGTTTATCTTCTTTATTGTTTTTCTTGTTCTTATTATTTCATTGACTTGTTTCGCATTAATCAAACACAACCACTCCCAATTTCCTAACACTTCGGCTAGTTCACCCTTTGCGGTGCGGTGCAGGACAAGCTATCGCGTTGTCCCTTACTTCATGGTCGTGATTCACTCTGAAACATGTACTTCCAAAGCTTCGCAAAAAATGAGGAGAAACTGATAAGTCCAATGTGTTTGTGTTACCCTAATTTTAGCTTTTTCTAGTCCTGAATTAAGGCTATTCTAGCAATTTTTGCTTAGTATCTTGTTCTTGCGAATAAAAACCGGCTTAATGCGTATTAGGTGTATTTTGGTCTTAATTTGTGCTATATTTGGTCATACCTTGGTTCTACCATGTGCCTCGAATCACCAAAGCATTGTCAAAGCTTACTTCTCCCCAAGGAACTACTTCTAATTCTTCTACTCCTTCCCAAGTGAATGCCTTTGCTTGTGAGATTTGTGGTGGCACAAATCATGATACATCTATTTTGTGGGGGTTTAAATCCCGAGCATGTGGCGGCAATGGGGTACAGTTGGAATGGTTCAAGAGGGCAACACTTCAATCAAGGCTACAACATGTAATTTCAACATCAACCTCCTCCACAAGGATATCAACAGCAATAATTGGGGTATAATGGTTCAAGCCTCAACAACAACATGCAAGAATGGTACAACACCACCCAAGGAGCTTAAAGCAACCAAAGAAAGTTCATCCCCCTTCATCAAAGACAAGCTCAACCAAGGCCGATAGGTCCCCCACCTCCTCAATCTTCTCAAAAATCTCAAAAGCCGCATGTTGATCCCAACACACAATTGATCCTCAATCAACTTCAAAGATGCAACATGACATGAATGAGCAAAGAGCTAGACTGCAAGCACAAGAAGACGACAAGAATGCAACAATGGCTCATTTCAAGATGCTTGAAACTCCAATTGCTCAATTGGCCCAAGAGAGAGGATAGAAAATAACTTCCAAGGTTGCTTCCATTATAAGTGAAAAATCTAGCCAAGTGAAGAGAATCGAGTTGAGGTCCGACACTCATTATGAAAGGCCTAAAAACCCTTGTTGGATGAGGATATTCCTAGTGTGATTGATGATGATGCAATGTTTGAAAAAGGTTGAGATCTAAGTTGATGAGAATAAAATCAAGAAAGTTTCTCCTTAGGGACAAGGCAAAAGATATGGCTCCCAAGTCAACTCGCAATTTTGAGCCACCACCTCCATATCCCAAAAGGATAGAGAGGAAATTGAATGATAAATTTGCAAAGTTTTGTGAGTTGATGAATGGCTTCACATTAATGTCCCATTTCTTGATGCTATTCAACACATCCCGTCCTACACTAAGTTCTTGAAGGATATCTTGTCTAAGAAAAGAAAACCAATTGAAGAGGTGATCCAAGTTCCGTACCATGGTTGCATTGATAGAAAGCCTCCTAAGAAGCAATCGGATCGGGGATGCTTTATTCTTCGGGTATTCTTCCAGTGAAAATTGGTGACTTGGATCGAAGGGTTGCACTTGCGGATCTTGAGCAAGCGTTAGCCTTATGCCTCTTTCAATTGCTAAGACTTTGAAATTTCCTCTTCTTTCTACAAGCAAAACAATTCAAGTGGAGGATGAGATGGTGAGATGCCCAAGTGGAGGGCTAAAGGATGTGCCAATTCAAACTAGCCATGTGATTATTCCATGTGATTTTGTTGTGATGGATATGGAGGAAGACCCCGTCACTCCTTTGGTTCTTGGTAGAGAGACCTTTAGCACCATGGGGGAGGTGATAAATTATAAGAAAAACACTATCTCTAGAAGTTGCAGATGAGAAGGTAGTTTTTGAACTTTCTCAAACGGTGAAGAACCCCATGGTGGTAAAACTCTATAGCGTTGACTTTGTGCGTGAGATTCTTAATGGTCTAGGATGTGTGGCAACTCCACCCTGAGGCCCAGTTGTTGAAACTATGATGGATGATGGTCTTGCTTGTAAACGGGAGGAAGCAAAAGGGATAGAAGCTCTCCTTAATGAAGCCCTAGTTTTTACACCGGAGGAGGATGTCTATGAGGTTCTTGAGGACCATGATGGAAGTGAAAAGAAGGAGAGTTCCATACCTCTTCCCAAGATAGAACTAAAACCCCTTCCGCCTTCCCTAAATATGCATATCTTGATGATGATGGGAGGCTTAAGCCCGTGATAGTCAAAGAAAATTATGATGATCTTAAATTGAAACATTTGATTGATGTATTGAATAGATTTCAAGGGGTCATTGGGTATTCTATTGATGATATATATACTACTATGCACCGCATTACTCTTGATGATGAGCATGCCTCCTCAATTGAACCTCAACGGAAGCTTAACCCCACCTTAAAGGAGGTGGTTAAGAAAAAAGTTAAGAAATTGAAGAAGGCGGGAATTATCTATGCTATTCCTAATAGTAAATGGGTAAGTCCCGTTCGTGTGGTACCAAAGGGGAGCATGACCGTTGTCAAGGGCGATGATGGTAAAGATACTTCAATAAAAACAACAATCGGGTGGCGCACGTGTATAGTTTATCAGAAGTTGAATAAGACCACCCGAAAGGATCACTTCCCTCTACCCTTTATTGATGAAATGTTGGAAAGGCTTGTAGCTCATACGCACTATTATTTCTTGAATGGTTATTCAGAATTCTTCCAAATCTCCATCCATCCCGACGACAAAACCACCTTCACATGCCCATTTGGCACCCATGCATATAGAAGAATGCCTTCTGGTCTTTGCAATGCTCCTTCCACCTTTCAAAGGTGTATGGCCACAATCTTTTCCGATATGCTTGAAAAAGAGATTGAAGAGTTCATAGATGACTTTAGTGTTGGAGAGTCATCCTTTGATGTTTGCTTGTTAAATCTCGAGAAAGTGCTCCAACGTTGCCAAGAGACTTCGAAAATGTTTTGGCAAAAAAAACCGAAAAAGAGCATTGAAGTTGACCCGGTAAAAGTTTTGGCAATTGAGAATCTATCTCCACCTACTTCGATGACAGGGGTTAGAGCGTTTCTGGGTCATGCCGGTTTTTACCACAAATTTATAAAGGAATTTTCAAAAATGTTTAACCTTTGACAGGCCTTCTCCAAAAAAAAAAAAAAAA
>PYUH01003991.1:305054-351339 GCA_016808085.1 Suaeda aralocaspica
AAAAAAAAAAAAAAAATGTGCCTTTTCTTTTGATGAATCATGTTTGCGTGCTTTTATTGAGTTGAAGAAGGCTTTGCCTTCTACCCCTATTTTGCAAGCACCAAATTGGAGCTTGCATTTTGAACTAATGTGCGATGCAAGTGATTTTTGTGTAGGGGTGGTACTAGGCCAAAGAGTTGATGAAAAGCAACATGTCATTGTCTATGCAAGTAGGAATCTGGATAAAGCTCAAAGGAATTACACCACCCTCGAAAAGAAGATGCTAGAAGTGGTTTTTACTATTGAAAAATTTCAGTCTTATTTGATGTGCAATAAGGCGGTGGTGTACACGGATCATGCCACCGTTCTCTATGTGATGACAAAGAAGGATTCTAAGCCAAGGCTTATATGATGGATTTTGCTTCTTCAAGAGTTCAATCTTAAAGTCAAAGATAAGAATGGGTGTGAAAATTTGGTAGCGGATCATCTATCACAAATACTAAGTTTTCACCGTGATGAGAGTGAGAATTACAAACTAATTGATGAAGACTTCATGGATGATTCCATCATGGTTATTGCTGAAGGAAAAATTACTTCGTTTGCTGATATTGCAAATGGAATTGAGCCTTATGAGATGACAGGGGAATTGAGCCTTATGAGATGACAGGGAAGCAAAGGAAAAGATTCTTCAAGCAAGCACAACACTATTTTTGGCATGATCCTTATCTATTCAAGAAGTATGCGAACGATTGTTCCAAAGATGTGTGACTCAAGAAGAACTTCCCGAAATTGTTAGGCAATGCCATGATGGAGCTTGCGGCAGGCATGGTGGCCCAAGGAAGACGGTGGCCCATATTTTACAAAGTGGTATTTGGTGCCCAACTCTACAAACGGATGTATATGATATTGTGAAGGCTTGTGATCGTTGTCAACGCAATGGTGGAACTACTAGGAGACATGAGATGCTATAACAAGACATTCTTGAAGTTGAAACCTCGGGTAAGGGTTTATGACAAAATTTGGGGGTTTTGATAATTGTTGATGAATATTTGAATTTTGGGGTTTGTTGACTTTGATGTTGCTTGAATGTTGACTTTGGTCACGTTGACTTTCTTGTATTTTTGGTTTGCAACTCTTTGTCTATGAGTTGTTTGTGAATCATTTCTCTTGCTCATGGTCATGAGTGAAAATATTATCAACAGATTGGGCGTTCGACCTTCAGTTGACTTAGACTCCCTAGGTTTAGGTGAGGTTTTGAAGTCGATGGAATCATTTCCAGAGGAGGTTCGATTGGTGAATAAAATCTCCAAGTTTAGATCACTCCGAGAGGAGGTCTAGGCAAAATTCATAGGAATCCCCTTTCCCCTTGAGTCAAATGTTATTTGAGAGTTGCTGATTAAATCCCCCAAATTGAAGTCATGAACTCGTAAATCCATAGATTCTAGGCGTTTTATTTATTGAATTTCCTCTAATTTTAGTTTAATTGCTTGTAGTTCTCTTTTGTAGTTCTAGTTAATTTTTCACAAAATTTCCAAAAAATACCCGAACCTTAGTAATTTTAGGTAAGGCTAAACATTAGCTCTCCGTGTTCGATAATCCCCACATTGCTACGGTAAGTTGTGCGTCCCAATATCTCCTCGTCAGAAACAAAACAAAAGAACATGTCCTAAATATTACAGAACCTTATTAAATGCATAATAGCTTCAGTGATTTCAGTTGAAGTTGTTAAAAATGGCAGCAAATGACATAATTACCTTTCTAAAAACACTTATACATTGGCGAAGTGGCTTCTCAGCTTCCATGACCAGATAAGTATCCTGTTGACAAGATAAATAGTTAGCAGATTAAATAATTAGGCATCCTTATTTACTATTGTTAGTATAAATATACCAACCTTCAATATAAGTGAGTCTAACAGAAGCAACCCACCCACCCCAAAACAAAACTTCAAACAAATAGTACTTTGAAGCATGGCTGATTGTCTGGGACTCATTATTTTTCTTAGGTTGTTTGCTTCTACAAGTAAAAAAAGTCCAACCTCCAATATAAATGAATCCGACAAATAGCAACTCCTAAACCACAACAAAAAGTAATTTGAAGCATGGCTGGTAGTCATTTTTTTCATGGGTTAATTACATCTATGAGTATAAAGATTCTAATTTTCAATTATAGTGACTTAGACAAATAACAACCTCCTAGCCCACAAAAAAAAGTACTTTGAAGCATGGCTGGTACTCACTTCTTTTCTTGGGTTAGTTACATAATTGCTTCTCGCTTACATTTTCAAAATCATTTTGCATATATAAATATATAGTTCAAGTTCAACATTGCAATTATGTATGCGATTTGTGTTTGTACTGCATATGAGGTGTTACATAATTGCTTCTCACTTACATTTTCAAAATCATTTTGCATATATAAATATATAGTTCAAGTTCAACATTGCAATTATGTATGCGATTTGTGTTTGTACTGCATATGAGGTATTACGCTAACAAAAAACTAATTAATGAAGGTGATTTCAAATAAAGTAAACAAAATAACACAACCTGTGGTAAAAATACAGATACAAGCACAGTCTTTCATAATTTCCAGAAGTAAAAACAAGATATAAATGTAAAAAAAAAAAAAAGGATGATTAAGAGAATGATAAAATGTACATAAGGTAAATATTGAAGCAAACAAAAGACCACAATCATTGGAAAAAAAATACAATAGCAGATACTAACCCCTTGTAGTTCTTGCTTAGTCAACTCCAGATAAGCAAGAGCTTTCAGTGACTGTAACTGCAAGTATGGATAAGGTGTCAACAAGTTGCACTTCATTATTAAACCGACACTAACAATTAGCTAACAATGCTTAAAAGTAGCATATTCATCCATGGCATTCATTATTGCTGTCATTGTGTGCCTTATAATCATTTTTTTTTTTAAAAAAAAAAAAAAAAAAAAAAAANATCATTGGAAAAAAAATACAATAGCAGATACTAACCCCTTGTAGTTCTTGCTTAGTCAACTCCAGATAAGCAAGAGCTTTCAGTGACTGTAACTGCAAGTATGGATAAGGTGTCAACAAGTTGCACTTCATTATTAAACCGACACTAACAATTAGCTAACAATGCTTAAAAGTAGCATATTCATCCATGGCATTCATTATTGCTGTCATTGTGTGCCTTATAATCATTTTTTTTTTTAAAAAAAAAAAAAAAAAAAGAAACATTGTCAAAAACTACCTAACAAATGTCTGATTTTGAAAACAACTATCTATTCAACTTTGCGCTGGGCCCATATCTAACCGATTCTTCCTTTTTACAGTTAACGCATAACACAAATTTACCCTTTGAAATAAATTTCCAACTAACCCTTAATTTACCACAACTCCCTCTCACTCAAATTGAATGCTGCAATGCTTTGCCCTGTTAAACTTTCTATCTTCTTTCCTCAATTATTCAACTTTGCACAAAATTCTTTAACTGAAATTCAACATCAATTTCACATTTTTTTTTTCAAAACCCTTGCCTATCTGCGTAATTGGACAACTTTGAGGTTAAACTTATTTGTTTGATTGTCAAATTGTGCGTTTTTAAAACAAACATAAAGTGTGGTTATTTGATTTTTTAAATTTTATCCTTGTATGTATGCTTATTATGAATCTAGTTATCAAATTAAGTTGTCACGTTGATAAAGTGTGATAATCAAATTCATTTATTGATAAAGTATATGCTGATTGTGAAGGCTAAAGTTTGGGGGTTTTTATTGTTGAGTATAAAGGGGGCTGAGAAAATAAAGAGAAGAGAATGAAGAAACAGAAAAGGAGATGAAGTAACTAACAAAAAAGGGTACATGGGTGAGTTTAACTAAATAGAGAGGAAAAGGTTATAATCATTCACCAATGAGTACAGCATAAATCAGGGTTTGAATTTTTGGATATGGACATGATGGCTGCAAATCCACTTTAATGGCCAAGCTGCAGTAACTGCTTGTTATATCAAGATAGCAGTTAACTCACAAAAAGAAAGATCATCCTAATTATAGATCAAGATACTAACCAATATAAGTAATGCAATATGCTCATCATTTTTGCTGAGTTGCCCAGAATTCCACACCCTTTTCTTGTCTTTAGAACCATCCAAAACTAGCTGAGCTATCCTGCCAAAAATAAAGGCTTAAATTCTATATTAGAAACTGACCTAGATACGTTGCAGAGCATTATGCCAAGTTATAAATAATATAGGGGAATAGAAATTTACATCAGAGAATAGTCCTCAAGTTTGACAAAACGATGAAGTAAATAATGGAATGCATGGCGGGAGTTTGGAAGAAATATTCTAAGTAATATGAACTATATTATTAGAATGACATTGTATCACAAAATTTTACTGGTCAAGCATGATAAATTTTTCTAGCCAAGCAAACAGATTTACAAAGAACTTTGGATCTGAAAGTTATCATGAATGAGATACAACTTTGGATCTGAACGGGTAGTAAAGATCGAATTGAATCACAAAATCGACCTATCCTACAAGTATTTTTTATAAACAAAAATTATTAAATTTATGTTCAATTAAATATATTCAAAAACAAATCTCTTCAGTAAGCTATATTGGTACACTGCCTAACCCACTATATCAATGACAAATTCAAGAGATAACGAGACAACTAACGTTAAATTAAAAACAGTTTTTTCACCCCTAACGTATCACAAAATTTACGAGGTATCCCTATAGTTTCCAAATTGCACAAAGTTCCCCTGATCTATACAAGTATTGCATGAAATACTTTTAATGACTGGTCTTGTTAATGAGACATAAATAAACTTGAACTTAACGCACCAATTGCCAACGAGGTTTGTAGCAATTATTCAAAATATCCTTGTAAAAACTAGTTTTTGAAAAAAGTTATTTGCTTTGCTTATAAGGCCTACATAAGGACACTATATTCAAGAAACAAAACAGTATGTTTCATGACATTCTTATGTACAACAGAGAAAATACAACATTAAATTATCTGCATTCGTCATAATTGCAAGTATAGTCTTTGCGGATTCATTAATGTGACTAAGAGCTCTTTATTAAGACATCTTCCTACATTTGCATTCTTGATTTGGGGCTCTAAGAAGTCTCAAAAAGTAGAAGTGTGAGAATGAGAGCTCATTGTTTGCTTAAGTTGTAAAAATTGAGTTGCATAAATGAGAAATATGGATACAGTATACTTATAGAGCAATAAAATTGACGCAATGAAATTAATTTCTAAAGGTAGCCATAACTTCTTATATTAAAAAATTACTACAAACATCAAGGAGGGGTGGGTACCTAGTGCTTCGTGTTTGGGTTCATTAACATTTCATTAGCAGTGTCTAAGGGTATCTTGTACAATATCATACATCTCTAAGGGAACCTTATGCGTTTTGGAAACTATGCATGTAGCTAGTGAATTTTGTGGTACCTTGTGCGTTTTGGAAACTATACGGTGCCTTATAAGAATTGGGGACATAAAACAATTAATCAATCAATCTAAGCCTTGGGACTGACTAACATGAAACATAACTGATTATTCCGTGTGGTCATTCACATAAATTTCCTCCAACATCCCCTACGATCGAGAACCTAGTTTAATTGCTTCATATGTTTTCTAAATCATTCCAACCAAGTCGGTTTTGGTTTTCCTTGACCCTGTTTGAGATCTCTCTGGTCCCACTCTTCTAGTGCTATGACTCACTTGTCCAAACCAACGTCGACGGTTTTCCCTTAGTTTGATTGCAATGTCTACGACACCAACTTTCATGTGGATAACTTCATTTCTAATTTTATCTCTTAAAGAATGTTCCATCACACATCTCAACATCCACATCTCCGTGACCCTCTCTTGAATGTGCTCTTTCTTAGAAGCCCAACATTCTACACCATAGAGCAATACTAGCCATATGGTTGTATAGTAGAATTTCCCTTCAAATTTAAAGGGATGCTTCAATCACAAAAGACTCTCGTGGCTATTCTACACTTAAGACACATTATTCTTAGGAGTCACGTCTTGGTTAATATCACCATTTTTTTGAATGATTGACCCAAGGTATTAAAACACTCCCTCAAGTCTAGATCCTTTCCGTCCAACCTTAACTACATCGTTAGCATCGTTTAGCCCTCTCTCTGTGTCCAACAACGACATTCCAAATACGCAACTTTACTCCAGCTTAGCTTAAATCCTCTAGACTGTAACCTTTGCCTACATTGCTCAAATTTGGCATTAAACCCATTTTTAGTTCATTCACCAATACAATATCATCCGCAAACAACATACACCATGGTACCTTCTCTTGGATTAACTTTGTTACTTCATCTACAACCATTGCAAGAAAGGGCTTAATGTCAACCCTTGATGCAACCCAATTATTATCGGGAAATCTTTTGTCGACCCACCACAAGTCCTCGCATTTGTCGACACATCCCAATACATATCCTTAATCACATCAATATACCTTCATGGGCTACCTTTTTTCAACATTTCCCAACAAATTACCTCTCTTGGAACCTTGTCATAAGCCTGCTCTAGATAAAGATTGATATGGGACATAAAAACTTGGAATTTCTAAATACATCCAAAATATATTTTTGCAATGTGCCTCCTCAGCTCAAGTAGGATATTCTTATCAATACAGGTTTTTAGAGGGAACTTTGCCTATTAGATACCAAGGCCTCATTTTCAGAACTAACAAGCTTTTTATTGATAATTGTCAGTTGCTGGTTGATAAGATGGTACGGAAGATTAAAACTTGGGGAACTAGAAATATGAGCTGCACCAAGAGTACTGCTGGTCAGCTTATCACCTTGCATTTACACTACGCTTCTATTTTTATTATTCAAAAGAAGGTTCTGGATGGTTGATGGTGTGGCTGCTATGTGTAGAAATTTTATAAGGGATGGGAAATCTGTTATTCAAGAGTTTCTCTTGTTGCATGGGAAATGGTTTGTAGAAGGATGGAAGAAAGAAAGTGGTTCGGGAATTCACAATATATATATGCTTGGAATAAGGCTGTTGTGGCCACAACGATATGGGATATTGCTCATCACAGGGAAAGTTTGTGACAACAACGGGTTGATCATGTTTAATATAAAAGTAGGACTTGGAAAACGTATAAATGTCCTAATTCTACAAGCTGGAATAAAGGATGTGTTTAAAGAAAGTATTGCAAGTGGGTATAATTGGTTAACAATGGGTTGATCATGTTTATTTAAAAAGTAGGACTTGGAAAAGGTATAAATGTCCTAATTCTACAAGCTGGAATAAAGGATGTGTTTAAAGAAAGTATTGCAAGTGGTTATAATTGGTTATGTCGCCAGCTAGGTTTGGAATGAATTGAATGTTTCAAATCATAGAATTATTTGCGGGATGGCTACGTTGAATAAGCTCAGACTAAAGTCTAAGACTTGTGGTTGTAGCTAATGATATATGCTCATTGTGTCAGATTGCATATGAGACTAGGGAGTGATGTGAATTTGGGGGCAAATTCTTTTCAACCTGGGGAAAATGATGTGAATTTGACTATAAGTGAGATATCATATATTGAACCAATAGTGGGTGAGCCAATTAACCTTATACTTAATCTTATTTGGTTCGATAGAGATAAATCACAGGTATCGGTGACCATGGTGAAGATTGATGACACTGTGGATGATAGTGGTGGTTTCCTAAGCCAACACCATTAGTCACTTATACATTGCACTGGTAGAGTAACGAATTAATTTTAATATGCTAATCCGTCATTTGAATATGTTTGATTAGATATTGGATTAAGCACTTTACAGGATGGATACGGATGGTGCTTCCACGGAATAAGTTGGTTTGGTCCATGAGTTTTTTCCAACTTCACTTGATAAGGTTTTTCTCATTCTGGACATCATTGCTTTTTAGTGTGTGAGTCTTTTTAGATAGAGTTTTCCTTCAAAAGTATCTTTGGAGCATGGTGAATGGTTTCTTGGAAGTTTCTTAATTAAAAGATTCAATTTTGGAAGGTTTCTTGATTTAAAGATGCATTCTTGGAAGAGTTCTTGAAAAATCAAGAAAATGGTGAGGCTTCTTGATGCGTGATTTTGGCGATCTCAAGAAGATGCTTGGGCTTCATTTTGGTGTGACTCTAAAAGGATAAAATTGAAGATTTTATTTTGCTTATTTAATTTCTAGATAGAGTTTGTTAGAGTAGATTTTTGTTTGTTAGGATTTGTGCAAAATGATTCAAGATAAGGATCAAGTTGTGAAAGTGTGCTTAGGTGGAAGCCGGTTTTGTGGATAAAGACAAAGGTGGCGTTTTTTTTTTTTTTTTATTGGTTGCAAGTTGTCTTAGTTAGTTAGGGTTGTTATTAAGTTGTTAGGATATTTTCCTATAAATAGCCTAAGGATTCTATGTAACAACATAAGTTTTATTCATTGAAATTCAATAAAAATTTCGTTATTTATTCCTGCGCAATTTTGTGTTTAATTGTTCAAGATTCTTTCTTAATTTCGTGAATTCAGGAGTGAAAGATCGAATTTAGATCCTAATTAATTAGTTTCACGAGTCTGCTAATTAGTTAGTCTCCAATTAAATTCATCCAGAAGTGGGAGTTCAATTGATTCAAACGTGAGTTTTGAGTGTTATTTGCGAGTACCACTTAATATTTACATCAGGGAGCATTTGTTTTATGCATTTCCTTATAGTACATGATGTGGAGATATCCAAATGCATCAGTTTATGCTTGCTGGGAAGGTTCAGGAGATGCACCAAAGACTTGTCTACAATATCTAGAGACAGGAATAACAGTGGGTGGAATATATGTCTTCTCAGTTGGTGCACACCTAATCAAGGAAGTTCATGCTCAAGTTATAGAAGTGATACCTAAGAAAATCCCAGCAAGGGATGTAGCTTGGTTTACTACTCTTAGGGGTGTCCACATTCTAGCTTTTGGGCAGCTTTTTCACTAGGTTTTGGCTTTTGGCTTATTCAGTTAGTCAAACAACCAAGAAATCTTTTAGGATTTTGGCTTTTCTTGACTGTATGAAAAGCTGGATTTTAAGCAATAAAACCAAAAGCTAACAAGAGCAGCATGGCTTTTTGATACAGCTAATATTAATAATAGTTACATTAATAATTAATTATTAACTTTTATTTTCGTAATAAATTATTAATTAATAATAAATAATTTAATTATTAATACTAATGAATAATTTAATTCTTAATAATTATTAATTATAATTTTAATTATTATGTCATAAGAGGTGACTAAGTTTTACGCTGATTGTCACTGACCTGCCACCACCCTACTCCTGTATCTAGGCTTGAGATTGGAGCACATTCAAAAAGTAGGAGTTACGGAGATACGGATGTTGAGATCGATGTGCGGGAACACTGTAAGGGATAGAATCAGAAATGAAATCATATTCCTAAAAGTTAGTGTCGTGGGCATTGCAAACAAGTTAAGGGAAAATCGCTTGCGTTGGTTTGGACATGTGACAGAGACTTAATCAAGCCACCGGTGCGACGAGTAGAAGTGTGGGACATGGAGATCTCAAACGAGGTAGGGGGAGACCAAAAATGCCTTAGTGGGAAGGGGTAGAAAGGATATGAATCTTTTAAATTAATAGGAGAATGAGGTTCTCGATCGTAGGTGATGGAGGAGGAAAATTTATGTGGATAGCCACATAGAATGATTTTTTTTGTTCATCTAGCCGGCCCCAATTTTATTATATTAATTCTAAAATTTGTATTTAACTATTATTCTATAATTATAATTATTGATATCAAAATTAATAAAACACCTACACTCAATAAATACAATTAATTGATTAAATTTATAGAAAAATAATTATTAAAAAATTATTAATCATTTTAATTATTAATTGTTTTATAAAATTTAATTAGTTATAAATAATATATTATCATCATCATCATCATCATATTTTTTTTGCTTATTTTATTAAACACCTACATATTTTTTTTAAGGGTCCTACAAAAATAACATGAATATGCTTATAAATGATAAATTTGCTTAGCAATATATAATTATTGAAGAAATAAAGAAAATAAAAATAAAAATTAACTAGCAATCGTAGGGAGTAATTAAGGAAGATGTCACACACCTTATTGAATTTGTTAGATGTTCTTTAGCTCTATCAAGCGCCATATTAGTTTCTGAAGTCTCAAAGTTTTTCATTTGCTTGACATTCAACAAAACCAAATTTGCTAGGCCTAGAAAGTTGGCCCCAATCTGTCAAAGAAGCATACAGAACAGCAAGATGCATTAGTCAGGGCCACAACATAGACAAGAAAACCTTAGTCCTAAAATAATTTGCTATTGGCGAAGCATACAGAACAGCAAGATGCATTAGCCAAGGCCACAATAGTTCTTTGACCCTAGTTTTTAAATATGGGAAGCCAGTCTTTGCCACCTATGATCATTATCAACATTAACCCGCAAACTAGATTTTTAAATATGATATACTACCTTCTTCCCCTTTTGTTCTTCCAATTTCCAGAAATGGTGTTCCTAAAAGCTCTTCTCTTTTTGAATAATTTCTTAGTGGGTCATTAAATCCTTCATCAACTGATGTAAGTGCAAGCAACAGTGAGATTAATAATATTATTGATATCAGTGCAATTGATAATATCAGTGATATCACTGCATTCAACAACTTCGAAAGTGGTAATATTAATTGTAATATCAATAGCAAGGATGCAACCATGGGTGAAATAATGGTTTATGGTGATATAAGCTATATGGGTGCATCAAGGGTAGAGATTTGTGTGTGCATGGTCACATATCAATAAGTGGCACGCAGATCAAGGCAAAGAATGGTGGATTTTGGGCAACAAGATGGTTTTTGCCTATGAGTTTTTTCCCACTGGGTTTTTCTCATTTCAGGCTTTGAGTCTTTATTTCTTGGTGAGTCTTGATCATCATAATTATGCTAAAATACATAAAGGACAGATTCTTGAAAGTTTCTTGATTAAAAGATTGGATCTTGGAGCATTTTTTAAAGTTCTTTAAGGAATCTTGAAAATTGCACACAAAATGGACGGTTTCTTGAAGCATGTATTTTGACGATTTTCTTGGTTCTTAGGCAGCAAGTATTCTTGTAATTTTTAGCTTAAAATCTGATGATTATCTTGTTAATTAATTATTTAGTCAAGTTGTTAGGATATTTTCTTGATTAGTTAGTTTGTTAGAGTTTGTTAGGCAAGATAAGATCAACATGCAATGATGAGGTGGCATTCTTATCTTGTTGTGTGTTTGTTTTAGGAGGGCCGAATTTCTGTGTTTGTGCGTGTGTTTTGTTGTGTTTAGCTAGGATTTTTGTTGGTGATTATACCTATAAATAATCTCAACATTAAGTTGTAAATTAATTAAGTTTGAATTGAATAAAAGTTTGCTTGTTTTCTAGAAAACATAAGTCCGAAAATTTTAAGGGTTGGTGGAATTTTCCTTTATACTCTTTTGTAGATTAATTAGAAGCTTTGAGGGTACTTAGGCTTTAATCAAAGGACTAATTGATCAACCTAAAATTGAGAATTTTGGTGGCTTGGCCTTTAGAGATTCGAAATTTTAGTACTATCCCTTTATGAGTTTTTGATTCATACGAAAATTCACATCATCAACCTTCCTCTTTTTATTTATATAATTTGCCACAATTTATTATTTTTTCTCCTTTTCATACACACTTCTAACACAATCCCACACTAACAAAGTGTCGAATACATCAATTCAAATTTTAAGCATCATTTCCTCTTCTCAGTAACTCCACTAAACCCACTGCCAGTCCCAAGCCTGGATAAAGGAGGAGGGTTGTGATAGGTCGATGACAGCCAACGTGAAACTTAGTCACATCTTATGACATGAACCAAAATGATGATTTCGTGGGGGCGCTCCCTACTCAGCGACACGCTGCACTTCCCAGACCCATGCGATTAGGGCGTTCCCTACTCAGCGACGCGCTGCACTTCCCGGGCGCGAGTGTAGTGTTAAATATGCAAGGGTTGCTAGGTCGTCGCCCCGAAGCAACACGCCACACCGTCAGAAAGTGGTGTCAAATGAACACAGGATTGTAAGTGGTGCAAGGGAGCATAGGAGGAAGGGGTCTACTGTTGGTTTACGGGTAGGTTCTTGGAATGTGGGGTCTCTAACGGGGAAATCAGCAGAAGTGGTGGAGGTAATGAAGAGAAGACGAGTAAACATCCTGTGCCTTCAAGAGACAATGTAGACAAGACAGGGGGCTCGGTGCTTGATCTTGGGGTATACGGTGTTGTATGCTGGACAAGACAAGGATCATGGTGATGGAGTTAGGAATGGAGTAGGTGTAGTCCTTGATGAACGACTTTCGAAAGAGGCAATCGAGACTTATTGGAAGAGCGACTAGTTGATAAGGGTGAAGTTGTTGTGTGGTAATAAGATTGTAAATGTTATCAGTGCTTATGCTCCCCAAGTTGGGCAAGTGCGGAGGAGAAACGACATTTTTAGGAGGATTTTGATGAGGTGGTCCAAGGTGTCACTCACACGGAAAAGTTATATATTGGAGGTGACTTGAATGGGCATGTTGGGAACCGTCGGAATGGTTTTGAGAGCGTTCATGGGGGTTTTGGGTACGGGCAGAGAGACGATCACGAAGAGACCATAATGGATTTTGCTCACTCATACGACGTAATTTTGGCTAATACTTGGTTTAGGAAGCGAGATTCCCACTTGATATTTTTTCGTAAAAGAGCAAATGCAACTCAAATAGACTTCCTGCTCACAAGGAGGGAGAATAGACAAAGTTGCATAGATTGCAAAGTCATCCCAAGAGAGAGTGTGGTTACCCAACACCGGCTATTGGTGATGACTATCCATTTAAAGGAGAGTGCGAAGGATAGATGTAGTAAAGGGGAGCCAAGGATAAGATGGTGGACCTTGAGGGATGCAAATGCTAAGGTTTTCACACAGAAAGTAATCAAGGAGGCGAATTGGGATAAAGAGGCGGATCCAAAGGTAGCTTGGTCACAGATGAAGAGTTGTTTCTTTAAAGTGGCCAAGGAGGTCTTGGGGGAATCAAGGGGAAAGAGTATGATCCATAAGGATACTTCTTGGTGGAATGAGGAAGTGAAAGCAGCGGTAAATCACAAAAGAGATTGTTATTTGGCATTGGGAAAATGTAGGACCGAGGAAACCTTCGCGGAGTATAAGGAGGCTAAATGTAAGCTAAAGGTAGTTGTGCGGCAAGAGAAAGAAAAGGTTTTTCAGGAGGTTTATGAAAGGTTAGACTCTAAAGAGGGAGAAAAAGAAATCTACAGAATGGCAAAGAGAAGACAAGAGGCGAGGAAGGCTATTGGCTTGGTAAAGTGTGTCAAAGATAAGAACCATAAGGTTTTGGTTCAAGACGAAGACATAAAAGACAGGTGGCAGGGGTACTTCGATGAATTGTTTAATGGCAATCAACGAGAGGTCACAGGAGATACGGTAGTGTGGATGAGGAGGAAATTAACATGGAATATGTGCGGAGGATTAGAAGGGTAGAGGTGCAGACTGCTTTGAAAAAGATGAAACCAAAGAAAGCAGTTGGTCCTCATGGTATACCAGTGGAGGTGTGGAGGTGTTTGGGTAAGGTGGGTATTGATTGGCTAACAGATTTGTTTAACAAGGTCTGGAAGACTTCGAGGATCCCACAAGATTGGCGAAAGAGCACTGTGGTTCCAGTTTACAAGAACAAAGGAGATGCCCAAGATTGTTCTAACTATCGAGGGATCAAACTTATGAGTCACACTATGAAGTTGTGGGAGAGGGTGATAGAACATAGGTTGAGGGCATGCACAAGCATCTCTGAAAACCAATTTGGTATTATGCTTGGGAGGTCCACTAAAGAAGCAATTCATTTGTTAAGGCAAATGATGGAGTTTTATAGGGCGCGAAAAAAGGACCTCCATATGGTTTTTATTGATCTAGAGAAGGCTTATGACAAGGTGCCAAGAGATGTTCTTTGGTGGGCAATGATAAAAAAAGGTATACCACGAAGGTATATTGACCTCGTTAAGGACATGTATCGGGAGGTGTCCACAAATGTTAGGACTTGTGGTGGGTTGACTAAAGACTTTCCTATAACAATTGTGTTGCACAAAAGGGTCAGCGATAAGCCCTTTTCTTTTTGCAATAGTTATGGATGAAGTAATAAGGCCAATCCAAGATGAGGTACCATGGTGTATGTTGTTTGCGGATGATATCGTATTGGTGGATGAAACTAAAGAGGGGGTTAATGCTAAATTAGAGCAATGGAGACAAAGATTGGAGTCCTAAGGGTTTAAGCTAAGTCGGAGTAAGATGCAATATATGGAATGCCGCTTGGGGACTAAGAGGGGGGTAAGTGATGCAGTGGTAAGGTTGGATGGAAAAACCTAGATATGGGGGAATGTTTTAAATATCTCGGGTCATTTATCCAAAAGAATGGTGATATTGACGAAGATGTGACACATAGGATTAAATCTGGGTGGCTTAAATGGAGAGCAACTACGGGAGTGTTATGTGACAAAAACATCCCGTTAAAGTTGAAGGGGAAATTCTACCGGACTGCGATAAGACCAATGTTGCTCTACGGTACAGAATGTTTACGGAGATAGGGATGTTGAGATGGATGTGCGGGAACACTCTAAGGGATAGAATCAGAAATGAAGTAATACGTCGAAAAGTTGGGGTTGCAGACATAGCAAGCAAATTAAGGGAGAATCTTTTGCGTTGGTTAGGACATGTGAGACGGAGACCTGAGGGAGCCCCGGTGCGACGAGTGGAAGGGTGGGATCATGGAAATCTCAAACGAGGTAGGGGAAGACCGAAAATGACTTGGTGGGAAGAGGTTAAAAAGGATATGAAGCTTTTAGATTTACAAGAGAATGAGGTTCTTGATCGCAGGCGATGGAGGAGGAAAATTTAGGTGGATGACCACATAGAATGATTAATTTTGGTTCATGTACCCGACCCCAATGTTTTGGGATTAAGGCTGCGATTGATTGATTAATTTCCTCTTCTCAGTAGCCATATTATTAACCTTTATCTCCCTTACATAATATCTTTTATTCATTGAATTAGGTATTTATGTAACATTTCGTTTTTCACTTCTAGCTGTTACGTTAGTTGTCATTTGTACTCAGCTAGAAATTTTCATAGCAACAGAAGATAGACAGTCTTGGTTTCTTAAGCATCCTAACCAAAGATCATCGGTCTACATAACCTCAATTTGCTAATGATAGAGATGGTGTGTGACTTGTAACTGAAGGAAATGTCCTTCGATAAACAAGAAATTACTAAATATAATTAGGAATAAATTATGGAAATAATAAGTAAGGTTAGATAATCATATTTACTTGCTAGAGAATAAATGTGACTAGTAGGCCAATATGATTGACTTACAACTATTATTAACTTAATCTTATGAGGTCACACAAAGAGTAAGAGATTGGACTTAAATAAAAGAAAGCCCAGTAACAATGTGATTTCGCTTTTACCAACTTTATGATGGTTATATAAGATAACCATAAATTAAGAGAAGTCAGAAGAATGAAAATAGAAATTTCAGTTTATCACATAAAAACCAAAAACGTTAAAAAGTTATTGTTTTTCCTCCCACCAAAAGCAAGAGATTTATCTATTGTACTAGCACACGTGGGTTCCAATCTGTTGCCCATGGACTAATTAGAGGAGCAAACATCATGGTGCACATAGTTTGCAACTTCCAAAAACAAAACATGGTGCAAGTGATACAGAAAAGAAGTTGAAATTTTGGGTTATAATAGGTTTAAAAAATACTACAAAAGTACTTATAAAATACAAATACAAAAGTATTTATAAAAACATAAAATAAAATAAAATAAAAAGGCTAAAATATCAAAAGAGAATTCACATTGCGATTTGTTATATTTATCTGTTTGCCTATCAATGTGAATTCACAATGCATATATTACGATCGTATTCATGATTTTTTTTTCTTTTGATACTATTGGGTCATTACAGTGGAACCATTCAAGGACTTCGCGAATAAAATTTATATATCCCCGGATCTATCAAAGGCTCGAAATGCTCCATCAAAAGATAAAAGTACATTGTGAATACGCGATTTAAAATTACAAGAAGTCACAGAATGATACATTAAATTCATCTGCTACTAGTAGTGGCATCTGCAGCAACGCAAACATAATTGCGATTGTGTCCATGATTCTTTTTCTAAGCCAACAGCAATCAAGTTAGCCAAGGAGTCACCTCCTTTTAAAACAAGGAAAATCATTTTTTATTAGGTGCCCAAAGTTGTACTGCATCGTGCAAGAAAAGGCGCAAAAACTTGGTAAACTTACAAAAGAGACGGTGGCTACACTATTGCTACGTATACAATATGTCATCTCGCACATTCGTCATAACTTAAAGAATTGTGCCTCAGTTTAAAGAGTTGTGAGCACCATGCTTCATTCTTTGTGACTAGTACCTAGGGCACTTATCACTTCAGTGCATCTTGACCCTTTTTAAACACTAGCAGACTACTTGGTGATACTAACATCTTCACAAGAGCAAACTCAAACAACCTTTAAATACACCTAAAGGGACCAGCTAGTAAAACAAGACAAGTAAACTAACCAACATCTTGACAAAAACAAACAAGATAAAAGAAATCTTAGCAACTTACTTCAATAAGAATAACAGAGATCTTAAAATCAAAAATTTGACCTGAATGTTATCTTCAGAAAGTAATTTCCTTCGGACTTCAAGACACCTGTGAATAGAAGAATCTTACTTCTGTTTCCACTTAAGATCTTTGAGGCTGAAAATCAACTGTGAATAGAAAAATCTTTTGTATCCACTCAAGATCTTTTGAGGTTGAAACAGACATCAACTCACCTTTCCAGTAGGTCTTCTGCATCACTTAACTTTCCCAATGATTGCAAAGTTTTGGAGAGGCTTTCAGCAGCAATTACAGTGTCCACAGAATCCCATCCCTGTGCCAAAAACAAACATTGTGAATTGCCACAAACAAACAAACGTGGAATGTAATTATCTTTTATAGACTTAAAGTCCAAAGCAGGTAGAGTAAGAGTTAAGATATGGTAATAAAAAAAAATCAAATCATCCCATCACCAGAAATCAAATAAAGCATGTTGCAGTGATAAAAATAGAAAGTGTTTTACATTATTATACAAATGAGACAAAGTAGCAAAAGAAAGCCAAACTTCTTAACCCCTAAGAAATGGAAAGGGGGCACCCCTGTAGCAGGGGAGTAGGCCAATAAAACAGATCACATAGATCTTGCAGCTAAAGAAAATCTGTGGCATAGTGAACTCGCAAATTACATATATAAGCATCTCAAACTAGTAATATATGATAATTAGTCATCTCTCAAACAAGCAAGCACCTAATGATAAGTTTGCTGGAGAGAAGAATGGGTATCAAGCAATAAATTAAAGTCTTAATTCCAAAAACTGGGGTCTGCTACATGAACCAAAACATGATTATTCCATGCAATCATCAACAAAGATCCTCCTCCTCCATCCTCACGAGTATACGACTGAAAAATCATAGAATTCAGGTAACTCAAGCCACTGCATCACTTGTGGTATAGAAAGATAATTTACAATAGCCCAAATGACATATGTAAGCATCCTTATCAGTGTACGGATGAGATATAACTTGAAGTTGATACTCTTGTTCTGTTAATTATATACATTAGTACTGTTAATTATACCCTTGCTCTCTTATATTTATATATCAGTATGTATGTATGAAAGAACATTGCTCATCCATATTGTTCGAGAACCTCTAACCTGATTATTTTTCAGAAAAAAAAAAAAAACATAAAAAAAAACAAAAAAAAAAAACGATGAAAATAAACTAAAAAACAAAACAAAACACAACAAAACAAAACAAAAACAAAAAAATTCAGAGAAATAATTCTGAATGTTTAAGATTTTACTGTTGTAGCATTTTAAGAAACAAGGAGATTATTTATGCAATAAAAACGAGAGCATTATTTCCGCATTAACATAAAAGAAGGAAAATGAAGCGGGTATGACAAAAGAGGCCACAGAAGCAACAAAAAAGAGGGATTTGAAAGCATTGTAAAACCCAAAGTGGATACTGGATAGTACCTTGTTCAATTCCATAATGTGCAAAATCTTTCGTTGTACATTCTCAACCTCTCCAAGTCGGCTAGTGGACTTTATATAGATCTGCAAACAAGTTTGAGGTAGTAATTCACTGTTCTGCAAGATATAGATCTCATAAAACAAACATTGACTTGAGCAAGGGTTTCCTGCCGAAAATTAGGGTCCCCATACTGGATGAAATAGTGCAGTAATAAACCTCAGAACTTCAAATTCCTCAAGAGGAATAAGAAAATGGTGATTTTGGATAAGTTTGGGGACACAAATGCAAAGATCAACTTGCCCTAACCCTTGTTTGGCAATTAGAATTAATGTGGATCTTGCTCAATTTTGGTTTAACTTGTCCAATTAATGCATGCTTGAATTAAACGTTGAAGTTTTGCAGGTTCATAGATGACTTGATTTTTGATTGAAATTTTAATCAAATCAACCTATATTTTTATCTCTTCTCACAAATCAACTATTGAATTAGTCTTTGAAACTTTCTCAAACAACGATCACTAACATTCCCAATTGTTAAAAACTATCCTACAAAACCCAAAAAACAAATTATAACTACATGGACAAAAATATATATTTACTAAACTACCTTATAAATCTATTTTGGTCATTTGGCACTACCATAAGCCGAAATTTCCTCGGTTTTTCAGTTGTGATTTCACCTTTTTCCTCCTTGTTTTCACTTTTTTCATTGTGGGCCCTACTATCCTTACTAAACCACCTATATGAAATCACAACTAAGAAAACAAAGAAAATTTGACTAAAGATATTTCCAAATGACCAAAACAAATTTATAAGGTAGTTTAGTAAATAATTTTTTTTACAGGTAGTAATTTTCAAATTTTGGGTTTTATAAGGTAGTTTATAACAAATTTAACTAAAAATTATGAAATTTTCATTGATCAGTCTTTAGCTAAAACTTTAATTTTTTGAAGTCAGTAAACCAGATCTGCTAACAATCAACCAATCAGAGCCTTAACCCCAAAAATTGGGGTCGGCTACATGAACCAAAATAAATCATTCTATGTGGTCATCCACATAAAATTTACTGCTCCCTCCCTTACGATCGAGAACCTCATTCTCTTGTAAATCTAAAAGTTTCATATCCTTTCTAACCCCTTCCCACCAAGTCATTTTCGGTCTCCCCCTACCTCGTTTGAGATCTTCATGATCCTACCCTTCCACTCGTCGCATCAGGGCTCCCTCACGTCTCCGTCTCACATGTCCGAACCAACGCAAGCGATTTTCCCTTAATATGCTTGCTATGTCTGCGACACCAACTTTTCGGCGTATGAATTTATTTCTGATTCCATCCCTTAGAGTGTTCCTGCACATACATCTCAACATCTGCATCTCCGTAACTCCTATTTTTTGTATGTGCTCCTTTAGAACTCCTATTTTTCTAACTCCTTAAGCGTGCTTGAGCGAGAGTAGGGTGCGATCATACCAGCACTAATGCACCCAAACCCATCAGAAACACCTGCTAACTATAGAATGAAAATCCTTTCCATATTCCTAAAAGATAACTACTTACAAGGTCAAATTATCCCTTAACAAACTAAAAACCCAAAACAATTAATTCGTGTTGCCCAAAATCGAACAACTCAAGCTAAAAAGACACAAATTACAAAAACAAACACATTCGGTTTTTTTTCTAAAAGGCTTCCCAATTTCCAAAATTCATGAATATAAAAATTTCGTGCAAAAAATTGAAAATTTTAAAAATGAAATTTCATTGGTCAGTCTCTATATGAAAATTTCAATTTTTCCAAGCCACTGGAAAACTAGAACCCCCAAAAATAGATTTAAAAACCTTTCCATCATCCTAATAGATAACAACTACTATCTTCGTATCGCATAAGTTGCAACAAAAAATGCGACACGGAATCCTGGGCAACAAATGAAAAAGGGGGATTAGCAGGTGTAAGGGTATGGACTATTTTTTTGAGGAGAAAGAAAGTGGGGTCATGGTATAATATAGTACGGGTAGAAAATTATTCCACACAAAAAAAGGTTAGCTAAACATGGCATAGAAATATTTGTTGCAACTATTGTGTTACAACCCAAAATGGTAAAAGTTGTAACTAATGTGATACAGAGGTAGTAGTTACAAGATAAAATATTCCCGTTACAAAACCAATATAATGAATTTATGTAGTCCAAAACCGAACAATTCAAATTTAAAAGACACAACTTACAAAAAACTAACAAAACCATTCAGTTTTTCTGACAGCTTTCCTAATTTCAAAAATTCAATAACTAATAATCAATCAGCTAATTAATCAACTACTATTTTCAGAGATTAAAAAATAATTAATTATATAAACTATTTTTTCAGATCTAACAAATACTCAATCTGAAATTTATCAGCTAATTCATCAACTAGGAAGATACAAGAACCACTTAATTGAAAGAAGAAACTTGGAACCAGTAGCGATCTTTCTAATCAAACGTATTAGCTGGGGCTTAGCAGAGGATTTGGTGGCTCGACCAGGACCTTCAGCTGTGGATCAAATTCAGCTGTAGAAACCAATAGTACAGGAGCTAAAGTGAAGGATTCCAGAAGAAGATGAGGATTTAAGCAATTTTAAAGGGGGCGGTATGGCAGCTTTGACAATGACAGAGACATCAGCTACAGAACCTGATTTACGTAGTATTTTTTTCCTTGTAAATTACTTGATTCCAGGATTGACATGAAATAATGTTCAAGCTTAAATTATAGAACTTTCTATACCCACAATTCAATTTTGTTATGCTAAACTTTCTTAAAAATTGGAATGCTCAAGTTACACATTTTGATGTGAATCAGAAAACAGTTATAAACAGAGACAAACAAGGCAATAGATGATACTCCGGCCACAGCATATTTGAAGAACAGCTTACAAATTTTAAAAGGTAGGAAACCTCTCCAATAACCCTTTCACTATATTTCTCAACGAAATCTGTTACATTAAAAAATCTCTTATTGATAGGGGAATCTTTTCTGTAAGTCTGTAACTAACTCCTAAACCAACAGACTTACAATAACAAACTTATAATATATCATTTATTAAATATATTTCTAGGGCTGGAAAAATGGGTTAACGGGTCAGGTTGAACAGTTTATGTAACAGGTCATTTTTGACTCAACATGAACCCAACCAGTTAAATCAGGTTCAAATTTATGATTTGGTTTACTGCCCAATTAATTTATGTCACTTTTTTCCAATTATCCTTTACTAGCTTAAAATTTTGGTATCTTTGTCATGGATATGTAACAAAAGTTTTGTTTGAATTATGATTAATTTAGTTGCCCCGTTGTCATCAAATTGATTTATGAAATGATTCTGTTTTCTTATTGGTTGTATTTCATTTGCTCTTAGTGAAGACTTTGCTGTCTTCTGACCAGATATTTTATTTTATCGTCAAGGGCTATGCACATGCAGGTAGAGGTGAGGTGATAAAAGAAGTAGAAGTGGAGGACCAACATCTATATCACGGTCAATGCAGCACTGATCAGGAATCAATGAGGGTCAAAGATATGATTGTCATAATCAGTTTGTTCAACGTTTGGATATATGGCTTATTTTGCGAATCAAGAAGTCCACAAGTGTTGATTCATTTATTCCATGTTGGGACGACGTGAATTTGAGGGCAAATTCTTTTGAACAGGGGGTGAATGATGTGGTTCAATAGGGGTTCAAAAGATTGTCCATGGAAAGAATGGTGGAATTCAGGGAATAAGTTGATTTTGCCTATGAGTTTTCTCCCACTTCACTTAATAGGGTTTTTCTCATTCGAGGCTTTAGTTTTATGTTGTTTATTTCATCATACTTGGTCTAAAAAGCATTAAGATCATGTTATTGAAGGTTTCTTGATTAAAAGATTCGTTTTTCAAGAATTGTCAAAGTTATCATGAATAATTCCAGTTTTTGGATTTTGCAGTTTGTCTCACTTGCACGATTTTTCATGGATAATTAGCTTTGAGTTAGAAGTCGTATGAGTATGCATTGGAAAGCTTAATAAGTCTACTTTCAAGGAAAAATATCAGCAAAAATCAATAAAATTCAGCGAGCGGTTGTTTTGGTTATTTACCTCAAACTGTGCAATCTGGAAATTAGATTTTGATTAGGTTTACTTTGCTTGGAACCCAATTATTGTGAAGCACGAGTTGAAGGTTGTTTGTTTTATTTATTTTGCTTGCCTTACAAGTTTTTCACAAGTTTGTTAAGATTTTTTTAGTTTGTTAGGAAGTTGTTACGAGGTTATTAGGGTATATGTTACTATATATAGCCTAAATTCAATGTAACAACATATAGTTTGTTTAATAAAAAAATTTCGTGTGAGTTTATGTTTTGTTCGAAATTATTGAGTGAATTTTGTGACAAATTCCTTTCCTAAATTCATGTGTTTTAGTATTGAACTCCAGTTAGAATCCTAGTTAGTTGAGTTCTGAATTGAATAAGAAATTAGATTGCAACAAACTTAGTCCAGGGTTGGAGAGTGTGTTGTAAACCCTGTGAGTTTTGAGTGATATTTGAAAGTACCACCCAAAATCCACATCAATCACGTGAATTATAGGTATTACTCTTCATTAGTGCCTAAAATCCACATTAAGCACACAGCCTGTTATAAGTCTGGATGAAGAGAAGGTATTTTCCCTTTTTAGAGAAGGATGCATATCTCAGCAAACCTATCTCCATGCATTAAATGATATAACAATTGAAAGAAAGACTCAATGGGAAACTGTACGTGGACGTGAGCTTATAGATTTATTAATGGAATCATACGAACGGCTACGCCTCCGCCTCTTTCTTGAACGCCGATGCCGATGCCAACGCTAAGGCTGATAATCCTTGGTGAGATGCCTCCATAATTCATTTTTTCATGATTTTTCTTGTTTTATTAGTTCACGAATGTTTTTTAAAGACATTGCTACGATTGTATCACTATGTGCATAATTATATTGACGCATGTCCATGTGTCCATCTATGTCCTTTTGCTATACTGGTTGACATAATTTAGTAATACTTGGTATTTCCTATGATGGTTTTATGTGCAGTTTGGTCTTTATTCCAAGTCTATTGCGCCCTTAGTATCGTCTTTCTATTGAACTTGTATACCCCAATTGTCCTCCGTCTCTCAAAGACCTATCTTAGACACCTACATAAATTGAGGTGTTATTTCTAGAACTTATGTTATCGAGAGGTGAGTAAATGAGCTGTGTCGTGCCGGGTTTGGCCAGGTCAAAAGTTAAACGGATTGATGAAACCCTACGTTTTGCAAGAACCTCATAATTTGTTACGGAGCCCTAGGTCCTGTTACCTTGATCGTTGGCTACGATCTCTTGAACCCTCAATAATACATAAAGCTAACCAACATATTGCCTCTTATAACTTCCTCCTAATAAATTCAATAAATTTTGAACTGAGTCAATGGATTTTGTTGAATTTATTCTTGTATTAATTGATGTGGATGTTTAATTTATTTCACCAAAAGTGTTATTGCTTTTCTTCTTTTTTTTCAGAGCATAGAATAAGTTAAGACAATTAGTTTCAAGAGTTGTCTTATTTAATTAAACCTACATCCAACGCGACTTGGAGCCCATGTATAGCAGCCAGAGTTTCGACTTCCTCAACCTCACCCTTTCCTCCCCCAGCATCAGAATTTCATTTAAAACACCCATTTGATGGAGGAGACCATCTAGCAAGACTTTGTAGCACAGGTCTTCGATCCCTGATCACCATTGCCTTCTCATACTTCCCAACTAAACTCACAACTTATGCAATCTCTCCTTGACTATAAGCCTATGTAGAGTAATCACCCACCCAATATATTCAGCTTCAATGTTTCTATTTCGTTCTGGGTAAGTGGACTGTTTGGTCTTAGTGGATTGTTTGTAGTTTGTAGAGTAATAGGATTGTTTCCATTTTGGCTTAGTGGGTTGTTGAGTCTATGAGTCTATCATACGCCACTCAGGTGTGGTGAGGTGGTATTTTGGTCCTGCAGCATGCTTAGTTGAGTTGATACTTAAGGCTTGGTCGAGTTTTTAGTTGATAGACATTTGCAGGTCTTCTGTTTTAATAGACTGACATGAGGTCAATTTGCTTTATTGAGTTAATAGCTGACTGACATGTGGTCTGTTCCTATGTTGGCCACCAAGACTAGATGTGGAAGTGATCTTTAGCTCCTTCCACCTTATCCTTGTTAAAGTTAATGATCCTTCTTTGTCGTTGTATTTGTATCATGTTTTTCAAGTAAAAATGAATGGAAAAAAGGTAAATGGGTCAACCTTAACCTGACCCGTTTATAAATGGGTCAGATTAGGTTTCAAAATTTGAACTTGTTTATTAGAGACTCAAGAAAGCTGACAAAAGAAAACAGGAAGGGCTTACTTATGGTGCGTTTAGTAGTAAGGCTCCACTCTAAAAGGTCGATGCAACTTTTCCTTTTAATTTTAAAAAATACTTCCACCATTTTTTATTAGATGCTATAATTTGGAAAAAACAGATCCCTGGGAAATTTTTTAGTGGGTAAAAGACAAAATTACCCAGCCTAGCTTAAAGTAATCTTTCCGCCATCTTCTTTAGTAGTGGAAAGGTGTTGCTTACAACTTCCCGAATGCTTAATCTGGCTTCTAGAAATGGCATAAGGAAAGTGGCTTTGACCTCTATGGAGACTGTAGTTGATCGAGGTTGGAACAGGGTCACATTGGAGGGTGTTGCTCTAACGGTGATGCGTTTGCTGATTAACGAAGTACCCAAGAGAGGTAATGTTTAACTCATATTGATGATGCAAAAGACTTGATTTTCAGCATACATTTTTATTTACCTTTTCATTATCGGTTTCTGGGAATGCAATGAAGTGGCACGCTAACTTGCTAAATGAATAGGTTTTTATTTTCCTTTTCACAATCTTT
Source organism: Suaeda aralocaspica (assembly GCA_016808085.1). Lineage (NCBI taxonomy): Eukaryota > Viridiplantae > Streptophyta > Magnoliopsida > Caryophyllales > Amaranthaceae > Suaeda > Suaeda aralocaspica. The sequence goes on from PYUH01003991.1 coordinate 330,064, forward strand.
TTGGGGAATGAAATGAAGTGGCACACTAAATTGTTAAAGGAGCGAAGAGCAACTTCTAATTTTGTTTGCCTTGATAAGGTTCCCCTTTGAATTTCCAATCTTGAATTCAGAATCTCCTATCATTATTTCTCGTCAAAGCAGCATTGTCTACCTTTTTATTTCATAAAAGAACCCTGATCTCAAACGAAGGTCGTAAGTACAATAAATTTGCAAAAGGTCATTTCTGTTAAGAGTCCATTGGATAACTTCCCTATGAAACAAAAGACAGAGATTTCTTCATAATAGATTGGACCCTAGGCGTGCATTAATGGTGCCTATATATCTTCCATTCCCCAAGTATGACTAGGAATAATAGCGTCATTACAACTATAATTAAAATCACCATCTTTGCAACAAGAAATGAATCATCACAGCCTGACACAACCCAGGTTAGGGGAGCACAAGATAACGCGGGCAAGTCAAAGAAGGAACCAAGCAGTTTTGCAATGAAAAAGATGCATATAAGATAAAGCATCCAATTATAATTAAACCAAGTTAACGGAGAACATTAGATACCTTTGCTAGATAGCGTAGTTTCCTTACGCAAGATAAAGACTCTCCTTGACCACCTTCCTGCACAGAAACAACAAAAAAGCAATATATCATAGAAACTCACAAGAACAAATCAATTGATTCACACACAATAGATCATCAGCACTACAAAGAATCACCTCTAATATCCGAATTGAATCCTGAATCAGAGCTTCTGCATCCTTAAAACTTCCTTGAAGATACAGCACCTGGAATATACACATTATCAACCATAAAAACATGCATACAGGCTCTTACAGGAAAGAAAAATCCTCCTTGTTCCACAAGGACAACAACAACAAAGCCTTAGTCCCAAATTAATTTGGGTTCGGCTAGACATGTATCAATATGAGGAGTCGCAAAAGTCATCAACACAAATCCTCTTCCTCCAATCCTCCTTGTTCTATGACAAATATAACCGACAGGGTTTACAGCCTTTTCACTAGACCAAAAATCACAGTAGTAGGAGGCATTGAACGCTTTTAGATGATACTTCAAATCTCACCGTGCCAAGATGAAACATTGTCTCTGCATAATCAGCATGACCAAGTCCCAGGACACGTCCTTTTATCTAAATCACAAAGTTGTGTTAGGGACAAAAGGAACTTACAAACATCTGCTCAAGAAAGGAAACTATGCTTTCTAGCAAAGGTGTCTAATACTTACCTTCAACGAGCGCTGCTCCACAATGCAATCATTCACATAAAATAGAACAAATTATCAGCAAGCATGCAGACAAACAAAACAGGCATCAGAAATATTCTTGCAGGTCTCATTTCTCAACTATGTTTATCTATTAAATAATATAATATATTATGAAAAGAAGGCACAAATATAAATTGTTCTGCAACGTTAAAACAATTTTACGACATTCATATATAGAAGAGCATACCCTCAACTATCAAAACTTGTTTTCGATTGAAACCCACATGTAACAGACTGAATCCATCGATGATACAGAAACAAGATGCAAAGTTTCACAACCAAGAAATCTAACAAACAGAGATGATGTGATGATGGTACAGCAAAAACAGTTACATTCGAGGATGCAATCAATTGGTTTTTTGTTATATCGCAAAAATTAGAGATTCTTACAAAATAACTTCAATGTATACCATAACACACTAAAGTAGCACAGTTTGTCTCAAACATCATCTTTACCTCGTAACACCTTCGAGCTTCTTCAAGTTTCCGCTGCACTATATAAAATTGACCAAGGTTGTGCAAAGCAGCACCTACACTGTTATTCAGAAATAATGTTCTGACAATAAATACAAAGCCGTGGAAAATGAGGCAAAATATTAAGGAAGTGCATTAAGGTGGCAGAAAACAAATTTGGATTGCTACAAATATCTTGAACAAGAATTGTTGTACCAAAAAAATATCGTTAAAATTCGGATTGGATTGGAACCAAAACCATAACACTGAATTTAACTGCATTAGATTGGACTGAAATTCAATATGGATTGGATTGGTCTCAAATTTCAAAGACCAAAAAATATGGTTTGGATTTGGATTGAGCAATAATCCAAATCATAGACCGAATTTTCACCCCGAATTAGAACCGTATCTAATTGTATAGTCAAGACAACCTATTGACCATGTCCTAATATCGACTAAAAATTTTAAAATAGGGTGTCAGATTCTAGGATAACTACCAGGGTTCAAAATTGCCGTCGCATCATCGCGTATCGGCCAATGTGATGCAGTTTTCAATTTTAGCGAAACGAGCTTTCACGATATGTGGCGGGTTAGTAACCGAGCGATTTTTTTTAATGGTTCGCCGGTACGTGTTGGAATCGCCCGATGTATGCCATTACATAGCCGATTTCAGGTGAATTTTTCCTTGTCATTGACGGATTGTAAGGTACTGCTGAATTTATGTAAATTATAGCTAAAATTGTAGAATGATTGGTTTTTGATTGATAGTGAAAGTTGAATGATAACAAGTGACTTGAGGTCACTACTCTCCAACAGTGACTTGAGGTCACAACTCTCCAAGTTGATTCTTAATTTCTGCATAACTCCTCTAGCTAGTTTTCTTGCTACTTATATTACATTCAATTACTCAAAATAGCAGAACATGCCTTAATTACTACTACTACTACTCACTTGGAGCATTCTTAAAATAACAGGAGAAAGTAAACTAATAAGTTAAACTAGAATGAGCCAAAATAACAGCTAGCGGTTAGGTGAGTAAGTTGTTGATGTTGTTTAGTTGTGTCTGATGTTCTGCCTTCTGTTGTTTGGGCTTCTTCCTTCTGCTGTACTTGTAAGTAAGTGGTGGTGTGGGACGATCCATTACATCAACCGCCGCCCAAAGAGCCACCTTGTGCTCAAGGTGGAAGTTCGAAAATTGGAGGTTCAATGACTCAGCTGCCTCCCATGTGGCCTCGAACTCCAGCAGTCCTTTCCAAAGAATCAGTACCTCACTTGTACTTCCTTCCGCTGTTCTGACCCCCAACACCTTCTCTGGTTCCACCTCCAATTCCAAGTCTGAGGAGAGCTGAGCTGGCAGCGCTTTAAGTTGTATCTCATCACCCACAGCCTTCTTCAGTTGAGATACGTGAAATACCGGGTGGATTTTACAATCTGCTGGCAGCTCCAGCTTATATGCCACTTTACCAATTCGTTCCACCACCTCGTAAGGCCCGTAGTAGCGCGCGACCAACGATTTTTGTCGATACGGCTGCAATTTAACAAACACCTTGTCCCCAATCTCAAGTTCCACCTCGCGTCGTTTCTGATCAGCATATGCCTTCATTATCTGTTGAGCACGAAGTAGATTACTTCTAATTTCATCCAACACGTAATCCCTTTCCAATAGCGCCTCTTCAAGTGACCCCACTGGTGTTTGCCCCTTCCCAATTCGTACCACTTGTGGTGGCTTCCGCCCGTACAACACTTGGAAGGGAGAAAGCTGAGTAGATGAGTGGATAGCGGTATTGTAAGAGTATTCGGCCCAAGGGAGCCATCTGGACTATCCCTTGGGTTGTTCCCCCGCGAAACACCGTAGATAAGTCTCTAAGCCCTTGTTCATGATTTCCGTTTGTCCGTCGGTTTGAGGGTGGTACGAAGTACTTCGCTTCAAATCCGTACCATGCAATCGGAACAATGATCCGAACTTCTATGGCTCCTATTTATTTCCCTACCTACCTCACTACAAACAAAAGACTTCCTATGATGTACACCACATCACATCACAAGGTTCCGGTTACAATTTATAGAGTAAAAGACCTATGTGCCCTTTTTGATCCTCCTACAATAACCGAACTTAGCAGGTGCATTCTGCTGAGGTGGCGTCCCATTTGGTAGTGTTGTAAGGGAGTATAAGTTACTATCATATGATCAAAACTATATTTTGTATCTAACCAAAATAAAAAGGTTACCTACATAAACTACTCAAGTAGGTTTCAAGGGGCAACATGCTATCTTGTGATTGCAGTTTTCATAAAAATATTTCTCTAAGATGAAGGTGTATTCTTTCTCCTCCCACGATTTTTCCCACTTTACTTCCATTCATCACTACCAACATAGCCCTTTAACTCTTGAAGTCCACTACTTTATTTCCCGCCATTCTAACTTACCCTAAACTCCAATTATAATCCACCACAACCATCTTTTAACGATATCATTGTTTTTAGTATGAGTGAATAGGCGGAGCGAATCTAATATGAGCGATAGCCCTTAGAGGAGTTTTGAGGGAGTCTAAGTTCAAGAGAATTAGTAAGCCCTATTTCATTTGACTTATTGATTATTGCTTTTCAATTTCATTGTTGTGAACCGCCGCCCCAATCTTAGTTTAATTTAATCCTACTTTTATTTATGCAATTAATTCCCTAGTTAATTACACTTACCAATGCCCTTTATACAGTTTAGACTTTTTAGTATTAACGGAATTTCATAGCTTCTTTTGAGGATTCGATCCCTACTTCCCTAATTATATTAGTTGGAGTTATACAGTATTTTTGATAGGTGTGTGTTAGTATATTCACTCACACATGTTTCAACACAAGCTTCGAATTATATCATAGTTCTAATACAAAATTAGATGGTGAGAATTAGAAATTACATACAGAGAAACTTACCGTACATCATTAAGACCGAAAGCTTCCTCAAGTATAACAATGGCTTCCAAATAAAGGGGCTCTGCTCTATCAAATGATTTTTGAACTCTATACAACTCTGCCTGTGAATCAATAGAAACACTTTGTTTCAAAAATTTCACAAAATCAAGATTAATTTTCGCATAGAGCATGTCATTTGCTATTTGTTGTGGAATACAGGCATCAATTTTAATTGCTTTCTTTAATTCTTGTTGTGTCACATTTTATCATGAGATTGAGTTGCGTTAATCCAAAAGACCCGCATGATTAAGAGGATTAGTGTTATTTTCGAGCATATATGGTTTAGAAGACATGAGAATTACGTTCTTGAAGGTTTCTTGCTTAAAAATTTCAATCTTGGCCATTTTCTTGAAGAGTTCCAATTTACACATTCTGCAAATCATCTAACTTGTACGATTTTTCACGGACAGCTCGCTTTGATCTAGGAGACTTGTGAGTACTTGTTGGAAAGATTACTGATTCTACTTTCAAGGAAAAATATCTCAAAAATCCAGGAAAAATCGGAAGATATTACTTCATTCCGCGTTTTGTTCGACTGTTAAAATGGAAATCAGTTTTTGTTAGGTCTGTTTTACTAGGAGTCCAAGTATGTTTAGGATAGTTGTTTGGATAGTGATTTGGTGCGAGTGCATAAACCCTGGTTTTGCACGAGTTTAAGTTCAAGATTATTCTTGTGAGTTAAAAGGTAATCAATTCATAAAACCCTTATCTTCAGGTGAGTGAAACCTAAAATTAAGTGAGATTGATTTCAATTGTGAGTTAAGCAATTTGAGTTCTTCTCAATCTATCCATTAATTCGTAATTTTGGCAAGTGAACCATAATTGTGAATTAAGATCCTTAGTGAATTATAAGTGAGTGAATCTTATTTGAAGCTAAGTTAATTTTAATTACACTAAAGACCTAGAACCCCAAAAAATACACATCACTATTTCATTCTTAAGGTTTATTTTTGTTTTATTTTCTTTCCTTTTTATTTTTAAGGTAGTTTCTTCTCTATTTCCTTATTATTAGTTGTTAATAGCTTGAATTTGCAACTATTTACTTAATATGCAGTTTCATCAAGAGAATCTCAATATTATGCTTTTAATTAACTTTAGTTATTGTTTATACCATGATCCATGATTAGTGAGTAGTTCCTCCTCTAGAGAAATGATGTCGTAATTTGGAATAATTAAGGGTTTAATAATGACTAATCACTATATAGATATTACAGATGTTTGTTGTTCAAAATGTTGATAAAATTACAGTTAGGTATTGACCAAACTATTCCTTCAAGAAAATGTTGTCTAGACATTTCCTATTGGTGTGGTTGTATCTATGAGATTCCTTCAAGTAGCTATCATTACTTTTCATTAATAGTTAAATTGTGCTCTCACCAAGACATTTGGCTTGGGAACTTCACTTGAAGGTTCTAGGATACTAATACAGTAACCATGACTAATTTTTAAAATTGAACTTGTGATGCTCAATAGGTATTTGATGAAATGTTTAATACAAACATAATACTCGAGAGTTTAGAGAGAGGTGTGAGGTCTAGAATATGATTTCCAGCTTGGTAATTGAGAGAGAGTGAAGAAGTATTGTATTGATTTGCTTCCCCATTCATGTAGTAGGTCGCATATAATTGGTCACAGTAAGTAAATCCCCCAACATTATCACTGTTTCATGTTTCATTTCTGTAGAGTTTTCATTTTATTGCTTTCTTGATCTCTTAGATATGTTTGGTTATTTGATGTCTTACACACACATCAAAACAAACAAAAAAAGACAAAAATCCTTGAAAACATGATTAGCTTGGGTCATGCGTTGTTCACCTTTGTTTGCTTCATTTGGGTTTGATACTATCCCAGTATAGTATTTAAAAGTTCATAGATAAGTTCACGGATACTTTGACTGGGGAGTGGTCACGACACACTCCCAGTAGTGTTTTAAAACAAAAGTCCGAATGCCGAGAAAAACTTTATCTCCACAAAATTACATATATTGCAATTTAAAGTAAACCATTTCGGTAAAAAAGGGCCATGAACTCACTAAATTGTTGGATGCGGAAGCAACGTGTGGATCCCGCTCACCAAAACCTTTCTTAGCTTCATCCAAGGCAGATAAGAATAACTTTTCCGCTTCATTTAGTTTCCCCTAAATAGAAACAGAAGTAAATCAGTGTAAGAAAAATCAATTGAATCTCCTAGCCAGCTAGGGATGAAAGCCTACAAGATGCTGCTTACTTGCAGGAAAAAATCCCTCCCACTATCAGTGAATATTCGCCATTTTGAGGTATGTTCATTTGATATAACTGAGCCGTCCTCAGCTCTTTCTAAGCCAGCAGTGGTGAGCTCTTCAGCACCAACTTCAGAAGGTTTTCCATTTAAATTCTTGTCAGCAAACACAAGAGAGCAGTTTCCCCCAAAAAGAAGTGCTGCACATGTATAAATTATTGAACAGCTAATGATTTTCTAAAATGATGACTCATGATCAATAGTCGTGGGAGAGTCAAGGAACACAAAAACACATTAACACAGATGCATCAAGCTGACAAACATCTTCACAAACTAAGCCAATTATACAGTATATAAAGACAAAAGGAGGTGATACAATTGTGTTAATTAGCAGATGGATATAACAGCTTACATGATAGAACTTTAACTAAGCACAGGAAGGAGTTTTGTCCTTCTAAAAAACAGACAGTAGTAATATCTTTCCTTAGAAGTGCAACAAATTTCAGGTTTAACTTTATATTGAACTAGTTAGAGATATAATGGCATAGAGGCATAGAGCAAGAACAAATAAGCAGTGCTGCTTTACTACTATAAAATCTAGAACCAACCATTGAGCACAGTAAATTAAGCAAAAACCCCTGTGAGCACAAATGTTGAACATTTTCCCTTAATATTGTCGGGAAGTTTCACAATTCCAATAATACTGTTAAACTTTTATAAATTCCCAATTTACCGTCCACGTCATCATTTCAATTATTTATATTTCTTTTTCAAATTTTATAACAAAACCGCTATTTTAAATAGCGGTTTACGTAGAAAACCGCTACTTCAAATAGCAATTTTGTGAAAGTTGCTATTTGAAATAGAGGTTTCCTAAAGTAGAATAATTGGAGAGCATTGGAGCGCCACGCAGGATTTTATTACTTTTAAACCAATGATATTTGAGATCATTAATTTTTATGTTTTTTTTATTTAATTAATTCTCATGCCACATAAGTAAATCATATTTGAGGTAAAAAATCAAATGACACATAAGCAAATTTACCCAATATGAAAGATAATAAATTGATAAAAATAATTCTACCAAATAAAATAAATTGATCAATAAAATAAATATTAAGAGATAAAAAAATTATGCAAATTAGATATTAATAATTTATATATTGAGATGAATCTAACAAGATCTCAAATAACTATATTTTGTCTTACATATATGCTGCAATAAGGGTTAATATAGGACTAGTGAATAGTGTCAATTACAAAAATTTGATGGGATGAAAAATAAAATATTCTATATTTTATTTGTTAAATCACACTTCTACCTTATAAAACAAAATATTGTATTAGCCCGTGCATCGCATAGGTTTCTACATTTGTATAGTCAAAATAGGATATGATCCAAGAGATTGCTTTCCCAATCATTAGATTTCGAATGAAATTCTCTTTATAACAGACTTTGTTATAGACTAGCTCCCTAGTTACTTCTTTTCAAACACGACTAACTTATTCATAGTGTCAAAGCTGGTCTTCCAGACTTTTAGCATCTTCCTTAAATTAATTACCCAGTGATCCCTTTTACTCGTGGTTACTTGTGTAGCTACAAGTGACTAAGATGAAAAGGTTGGATGATTTGCAGTCACCCAAATGGACAAATATGAGTCACAAAACTATGATAAAGGTATTTCAAGAGTCATTCAAGTATAAAATGCCAAAGCAAATTATGGAGGGCACCAAAATCCTTCTATAATTGTCTTTATTTGCTTAGACATAAGACCCATATATACAGCATTAATTTACATTAACCTACAATATGAACAAGTAATCACTTCAAAGCTTCATAGTGATCATGGATATGTAACAAACCATTAAGGGCTTCCTCCATTCCACATTCTTTGTCCATTTTGAATACTTCTTCCGTTATATGTTTTACATGCAATATTTTATTTTTTTACATTTGCTGAAGCATATTCTTGACCACTTATATCTCTTGTTAAGCAAATGGTAAAGTTATTAAAAGAAAATGTAGGAAAAATAGACAAAAATAATCCCAACTATCAAGTGTATTCTCAATTTCATCCAAACTAAACTTTAAATATGTATAATCCTAACTATTGGGGGTATCTTCTTTAATTAGTCTCACCCCTACATTAACCTAATAAACAGGTTAAGAAAATCACTTTGTCTTCTTCATTTCACCTTTCTTTCTCAATTCTTTAATGTTCTCTAATTATTCAATTGAATCCCATTTCTATGTAAACAATGCTCCCTCAAATTATTATGATATGAAAACTATTTCTCAAGTTCTCTATAAACTGCAATTAAGTTGTTAATTCTTGTTATTAAATTGCTGAGAAAAGAATAAAAATGAAGTTCACAGATAGGAAATTCAGTGAAGAACGAAAGAGAAATGAAGCAAAATCAAAAAGAAGGTATGAGGAACAAGATACGATGCATTTTTTTTGCAGATGTAAAACAGTTGAAAACTGATTCAATTTAACCCATTTAAAATTAAGACCAAACAAAATGGTGATCAAACATTAAGATCTATACCAAAGTTTATATCTTATAGTCATTAAAAAATTGAAATTTAATAAAAACCCAGCAAAGAATAGCAAGTAACCATAATCTTCGGCAACGTTGGAAACCGGATTGGCCACATTACAACACCTTGATTCGCAAACAAAACACCTCCAATTTGATGATGAAACCAATATTAACTTTTTTTTCTTCTTTCAAGGAATTTAGCAAACAATTAAAACCAAACACTAATATGTTGATTGTTTCAATTTATTATGATCTCTGTGGACTACTTGTTTGATTTTAATGATGAAGCAAAGTAGCATATGTATTAGTTGATTAGGTTAGTAGGAAATGAAAAGAACTAGATTTGGTGCAACAATTTGACTGCAGTCATGGTAAACAAAGATGGAGGATTTTGGGAGGAATTGCATTGGGAAAAAGAAAAGAGAAGCTGAGATGCATATGCATCTATGGGACCCACTTGTTTTTCTTCTCACCTAAGAGCAATATCAGAAGCTACCCTCAACAGTTAGGATTACACAGAATTATACCTTAGTTTAGATTAGATTGAGAATACACCTAATAGTTGGGATTATTTATGTCAATTTTTCCAAAAATGTATGTTGATAATAATATACATATTGAGATGAATTAAATGATATCCAATATGAATATTTTTCTTTACGGATTGATCATAAAAATTGGTCAAAGTGTGATGGATGAATAGTAAAAAATTTATTTAAAAAAAAAAATCTTCCCAACTTCTAATTTGATAAAAGCATAAATCATGCCGATTATCAAAACTAAAAGGTTTGGACCAAATTTAGGAAATAGAAATAGAAAAAACCATGAGATCCTGATAAAGCTTTCTTTAACAAAAAGTCTAAAACTCTTAAATTTATCTAGTGTGATGAAAAACTGTGCTTGCAACATGGTTACATAATTAAAAAAACCGGATTGTATTTTGGTTAAATTTTAACTAAAGTTTTCAATTCGACCCATTCCGGAAAAAGAAAAAAAAAAGAAAAAGACAAAAAAAGGTTCCAATTCAACCAAAAAAAATGAGGAAATCAACCTAATAACCGATACGAACATTATCTAATGAAAATAGGAACAATTTAAATAACAATAACAAGTCATCAATGAAAAAGTACTTGTATTACTTGTAAAGTACAGAGGGAATGAGATTAGAAATAGATGACAAGTGAAGTGAGTGAATGTGTCGAAATAACTAAAGGGTACTTATTTCCAAACTTGCAAGTTTGTTCAAGCGCAAGTGAAGATCCCAGCTTTGTAGCTCGTGAACTACAAAACTGAACTTTGTCTTACAGCAGAAAAGCATAAGGCTAAAAAGCTATAAACAAACAAAGTTGGAGCTGAGAAAAACAAGGCTTAGACGCACAAAAGAAATTGCTAAGTCACCAAATTTCAGATGAAGAAAAAAAATATATATAAAAAAAAGGCATTTACAAGTTACAAAAACTTAATCATATCAATGTCCATAAGAATTCTCAAGAACTAAGTAGCACTGAACTCCAATAGAGCATGAACCAATGTTCCCATGAAACACCTAACACACTGTATGGAAGTCGGCAATATATGGTGGTAATGGGAATGGGTTTTGAATGTAATTTACCAAGGATAATTATGAAGGAAATGTACTTCGACAAATTAGCAATTACTAAATATAATTAAAATTTAATTATGGAAATAATAATTAAGTTAAGTTAGATAATCATATTTACTTGCTAGAGAATAAATGTGACTAGCAGGCCAATATGATTGGGCTTACAACTATTATTAACTTAATTCTATGAGGTCACTCAAAGAGTAATAGATTGGACTTAAATAATGAAAGCCCAATAACAACATAAGTAGGTTTTACTGATTAATGATGGTTATATAAGATAACCATAAATTAAGAAAAGTGAATAGAACAAAAATAACAGATTTTTCGATTTTCACGTAAAAACTCAAAAACCTACAAGTTACTGTTTTTCCGTTCCATCAAAAGTAAGAGATTTATCTCGTCCGTACTAGCATATGTGGGTTCCAATCTGTTGCTCGTGGACTAATTCGAGGAGCAACATCTAAGGCTCTATTTCCTGTTCTTGGTCGAAATTCAAGCACGCATCGAAATTGATTTTTTTTTTTTTCACAAATCATACAAATTCATTCCCATTACCATAATTTATAACCACCTACCAATCGACTAGTAAGAGAAACAGCATAAACAGGCAGCAAGAGAAGAAATAATATACCTGCTTGACCATATAGTAACATCGATAAGAAGCCTCCATATTCCGTTTTAGCATGTTTAGAACCACATTGCGGGAAATGAAACAACTTTCCTAAATGTGAAGACAATTAAGTCAATTCGAACAATATATGCATATATAGATTACTACCTTGAGAAGGTCTTATGAGTAAGAAAGGTGAAAGGGGCTCCATCCAATCATGTGTTGTTTACTAATCTCTACTCTTTAGTCTTTCGTGCCAAACATTAACCATGCATTTTTACATACTTCATAATTCAATTGCTCTAGTCTCAAAAGGATATTGCAAATCACAAAAGACAAATACTAAATGCTTGTTTGGTTACCCTCAATTCCAACATAAATTTACAAATCTCATGATTTGTGGAATTTTTAGGTTGCCCTTAATTTCTCAACATGTAGGAATTATAAACTCCTTGGGAATTCCAAATTCCAATAAAATGGGATAATTAAAATACCCAACCCCTTGATGCTTGGAAATTCCTGTGAAATTATAATTCCCATATGGCAATCAAATAAGTTATGACCAATTCCTAGAATTTTATAAGGGAAATAAGGGCATGTTAAATTCAGCTTTATTTCAACTCAATTCACCTCCAATCAATTCAGTTTTTCTTCTATTTTGCTAATTTATTTGTTTTATGTTACTTAGCTAATGATATTGGATATGGAAATTTAATTCAGACATGATGTTGAGTTGCGGAGAATGTTGGGCTTATAAGAAGGAGCACACTCAAAAGGTAGGAGTTACGGAGACGCAAATGAATGTGCGGGAACACTTTAAGGGATAGAATCAGAAATGAAGTCGTACGCCGGAAAGTTGGTGTCGCTAGCGTTGGTTCGAACATGCGAGAAGGAGACCTCAAAAAAGCCCCGGTTCGATGAGTGGAATGGTGGGGTCATGGAGATTTCAAATGGGGTAGGGGGAGACCGAAAATAACATGGTGGGAAGAGGTTAGAAAGGATATGAGACTTTTAGATTTTCTCAATCGTAGGGGATGGAGGAGGAAAATCTTATGGATGACTACATAGAATGATTACTTTTGGTGCATGTAGCCGACCCCAATTTTGGGATTAAGGCTCTAATTGATTGATTGATGACGTAGGACCACATTATACTTTTAGCTAATGATAATGAAATTGATAATGATATTTTTTATGATAATATTGATAATGACAATTTGTCGCAAGATATGTTATCAATAATGATATAGTGATCATAATAATGATAACAATAATATTTTTGATGAAACAAAATATATTTAGAATATCATTAGACATTGTCACTTACTAAATTGTCATTATCAATATCATTTGTTTCATAATATTTCTTTTTTTATAACGTATACTTTTTATTTACGAAAATGTTAATGATTATTTTTAAAACATTAATCATCATTTTTTTTTCATATATACATTTATTAGTTAATAATCTTCACGAAAAAATATTATGAAACCATCATTCACGAAATGTAACATAAATAAAAGTGGATTGACATTACAGAAATATACCATTCACAAAATATGAAACTACCACATAAGAAATATTTTCGGATATGGCAATTTAGTTTAGTGGAACTACCACGGAATGTATTATTGGTTCTTGTTTCATAATATATAAACTATTATAACAATTTTTTTTGTTTCTTAATTATTAATTGATTTATATCAATATTATTACAAAGTCATTACTAATGCATGGTTAAAAATCATTAATCCATACTATAAACTTTCATTTCAGTTCAACTCCACTCCAAACAGTTCACCTCCAATCACTTCAGTTCAGTTTCGTTATTTACGGTAAATGTAAACAGCCTTAAATTCATGAGTTTTCAAAATGCCCGTGGGAATTTAATTCCCGTGGCAACCAAACGAGCACTAGAATAGTCTAAAACTATTCTTTTGAACTAGAGAAACAGCTGAATACTAGACCGACAAGAGCGGAGCAAAGCTAAGCTTAATAGACCTAAATTGCTTTAAAAAATACTACATACCACCATAACATATTACTTACAACGATTGACATTTTTCCTCTTAACTTACTAATAGATTGTGGAGGTGGTAGAAATTAGAAAATTAGTCTGGGAGATGTGTGCCTAACCATCATCAAACCACACTTCATAATGTTTAGCAGAATAGATAATACGAAATTTTGAAACAAAATCCTAGAGCATAGAACATGACGAAAATATATCAAGCTTTCATCCACTAAACAAAAGCAATATTTAACAATGAAAAACTATATTGTTTACGAGTCCTTTTGGTAGGGTGTAAAACATTTTTGGATGAAAATAGTTATCCATGAAAAGTCTTTTACATTGGAAAACTCATTTTCATGAATAATTTCCGTTGTTTGGTTGCATGAAAAATAAATTTTACATTTTAAGCATTTTCATTGTTTGTTGAACGGAAAATCAATTAGTTCAATTGCAAGGTGATGGAAAATATTTCCCTCACAATTTTGGGAGGAAAATTTTCAACATAGGGTCTGTTTGGTAGGGTGCAAAATATTTTGGCATGAAAATAGTTTTCCTTGAAAAATTACATTGGAAACTCATTTTCATGAAAAATTTTCATTGTTTGGTTGCATGTAAAATGATTTTACGTTTTAAGCATTTTTCAGTGTTTTGTTAAATGGAAAATCAAGTATTTCAATTATAAGAGAAAATGTTTCCTTCAAAGTGCGATGGAAAATGTTTTCTTTCCAAATTCGGGGGAAAATGTTTTCAACATGTTGGAATTCCACCCCAAGTTTTACATTATAAAATTTTATAGGAAAAAATACCAAAAAAAAACTTTTTGAAAATTTTTTGTGAAGAGAAACCTTTTTAAAATTTTTGCCACAAGAAACCTTAAACAAAAATTTTTTTTGCCAAAAGAAACCAAATGCCTACTTTTCAATGTTGACGATGATTTTCCGACGTGGACTACTCTATTTTGCTTTATTGCACCGTCTATTGTTATATTTGCACCCTTTTCTCCATTTTCCACTTAAACCTAACCACACAACTTATCTCATACTCTCCACTACCTTCTCTACAACCCTCACCATCTTCATTACCACCACAACATCTTCGCCACCCAACCTCACCACTTTCACCGTCTCTATCATTAATTCTCATTAATCAAGGAAAGAGATTTTTTGTTTGGATTTGGAAAACTAAGAGTGAGTTGGATTTCAATTGGATTTGAATTTGGAATTTGATTTTTAATGTGGTAATTGGGGTTTTTTTTACTTCGATTTTAACGGTTTTATTTGGTTGAGATTTGTTCACAGTTTTGGGGAATTTTTTTCGAATTTGAGGATTTGTTAGAAAGATTTGGGGAATTTGGTTTCAAATTGTTTCGGTTTTTTATTTGTGTATTTGATTGCATCATAGAGTTTAGTTTTGTAAAAACATGAATTTTTATCTCATTAATTGAAATTATACCCCAAAATAGAACCAAATTATACCCTAATGCATTGGATTGAATCCAAAATTTGGGTTAATGAAGGAAGAAGGGTGCAAATAATAAAGTCAAAGATGGTCAACACCGAATAGTAGAAGAAAGGTTTCAATCATAAAAAACATTTTAGTTTAAGGATCCTGCTAGCAAATAAATTTTTAAAAGTATTCTCTTTGCAAGCAAATTTTTTTAAAAAGTTTTCTTCAGCAATTTTTCCTATTTTAAACAATGTAAAATAGCAAAATAGTTTTAAGCCCTACCAAACGGACACGTAGTGGTAAATAGTTTTCCACCTCAAATTTACATTTTAATATTTTACTTTAAACCACAACTTGGGATAATAGTTTTGAGAAAAACGTTTGACGCCCTACCAAATGGACCCTATGTTCCACATTCCTCCCACACCCAAAAACTCCATCCAAAATCAGATGTTGCAAAAACCATTTTTAAACAAATTCAATGTTCTATAAAAACTTACAGCAACAAATTAGCAAATAAGAAGAAAGAACAAATTTAGTAAATTAAGATTTGTTAGTTTCTTACGTGTTGTTCTTGAGTGTGACGATCCTTTGCATGAGAAAGTAGTGAGTTGAGAAGCTCCATTGAATCTCCTTAGCAGCGACGTTAACTGACGACCTAACATCACCGCACAAAGAGTGTTGAAGAGGACATACGACTGTGGGTTGACACTAGAATGAGTTATAGGGCTCCACCCGAAAATAGACCTAAACTATGCATGCGGCCTTCACGGAAACGCTGTGAGCCTGTGACCTTGTTTGGATTTTCGCTTGTGAGCCAGTTAAACAGTAGAAAAAATTTAATTAGACATTGTATAAGGGTAACAACATCAGCGTGTTTGCATTACCTCTCTTCCCAAAATACTCTCAAAAAAATAAAAAGTTAAATCTCAAAAAAAAGGGGGAAAATTGAATTACTCAATTCGAATTTGTTCGAATTTTTTGTTCGATTTTCATGCTATTCGAATTTTTTTTTTAAGTATTCGCATTAATTTTTGGTTAAATTTGATTTAAATAGCATGGTATTTTTTCGCAAATTCGAAACCTAATTAGATTAATTGCTTAATTTGTGCTGATTTTCGTTCCCACAAGCCCCAAATTAAATCAAAAAAAAAAAATTAATAACTATAAGAACCCTAATTTTTTTTACCAATCGAATTAAATTCGAATTTATTATAAATGGAAACTTACTTATTCGAATTCCTCAACCAATTGTTGGTTGATTGAATTAAATCTCAAAAAAAAAGGAAGGGGGGGGGGNCGTTACGGTGGTGTGACCACCGCGGCACCGTCAACAACTCCGATTGCAGCAAGATGGCTGCACTGAGCGACGGAGCAGCCCGCGGCGGCTCGGCTGGCGGTTCGTCTGCGCCGGCGATTTTGGCGGTGGTTGGCAGTCGCGCATATGTCGGTTTTGGCCCAGTTTTTTTCTTTTTTATTTTTGGAAATATAAGTTTTGTTTAAATGTAAGCTATAAGTTAGGGATAGTAGTTGTTATTGTGGAAAGATGGTCGTTACTATTTGATTGTTTTTTTTGTTTTTGAAGAATTACTTAATTAATAAAGCAATTAAGTAAAAAAAATTTTGTTAATTAAATAAAAATCAGTTTTACTTAATTGATAATAAGATTTTTTTTGAGCAAATAATTTTATTTTTTTAAATAATGATAATTGATATCACATAATATGATTATGTCATAATTAGTTAAATTAATTAAATCAAAATAATACATAATATTTGATATTATATATATGTTTATATTGTTGCCAAAATTGTGATATGATATGATATATATATATAATTTATGGCAATGTTTGTTTACATTTAATGACCTAAAGCATTTTATCATGTTCGATGTTATATTTGATGACTAGTATGGCCCAAACTAAGTTAGAAAATGCTATATGCGTATTGTTATGTATTTTTGTATCTCAAATACAGACTCTTAACCGTTCAGTATTTTTGTAATTCAAGATTTATAGTTTTAATTTTAATTTTTCATGTAAATGCTTGTTATAAAAAAAAAGGACGGGGGGGGGGGGGGGGGTATGACGATTNNNNGGTATGACGATTCAACCATGAAGAGCTCAAGAGGAAGTCCATGAAGATTAGATCTTTAGGATAAGGGTCATACTAGATCATATTTGCTTTAAATTATGCATTAATAATTTTAAATGCATTGTTTACTTAAGTTTTTTCTAAGTATGGTTTTATATGTTATGTGTTCACTTTACATGTAAACCATATTTATAAACATGTTATAAAATATTGTTATTTGGTGGATGTCCATTATACCCCTTAGGTATAATCTAGAACATTCTGGATACTATGGTTTACTCTAAAGGAAACCCTGCTTGTATATATATATATATACTTTGGTACTGAATAAGAAGATAGATTTTATTCTCTCCCACAAATACTCTCTATTATACCCTATTTTCTATAACACGTTATCAGCACGATTATCTAATAAAATTTATTGGGCAGATTTGAATAAAATAAAATAAAATTCACCAAAAAGATCTACCGTCTCACAGCGTATCAATAATCTTTTCTTTTTGTTTTGCTAGTTTTCAGGTAAACTTCCATTGGTGAGTAATTACTTCTTTGTCTCCAACATCTATTACTTTTGTTATAAAGATGTTTATTCAATTACTGCTCTGATAATTTCGCTGAAGAACTTTATTGATTTGGTTTCGATAATTAATCAGTCATGCTGCTTGTTTATTTTTCGATGTTTAATACGAATCAAGTGATCTAGTATTTAATAATACTTGTCGATTGCTCGGTGTTTTTTTTGTTTCAATCACAAAAAAAAAAAAATATATATATATATATGTATATGATTCTTTTTGAAATCTGATATTGAAGCATGCCAGTATGCCATCATCTGTTTTTTTTTTCCATGAATAATCGATTGATAGGTTTTATGCTCTGATTTTTGTGATTTGTTAGCTATTAAATCCTCCATTGATTCATGAACAATTGACTCCAACAAATAGGAAAGTATGAGATAATAAGGGTTAATAATAATCTCACTGTATTATAATTATTATTAATAATACGCCTGAGATAATTCTATATTACCAAACTTGAGATTGTTGATAAATATACAACACTAATTCTTATCATTCAACAACTCACGTTATCATTGATATTTCTAAGGTTCTACTGTTGGATGATGAGTATCGTGATATTCATGTTACTCTAAGGTTTTAAACTTGATATTTTAGATGATTCTGGATAAGGAGTACTTCATCCCCTATTCATTTTATCTCAATCAAACTCTATGTTCTTATATTGCGTTATTTATTACGGTAGTCGGTACAACAACATTCAAGTTTTAGAGTTACTACATGTTGTTGTTACTAATTGACACATGGTTATAGGGTTTGTTTATTCAACCTGTGTTTTACCATTCCTAGAGAGTTTGTTATGGAAAACAAAATGGGTGATGACATCATCTAGTTTAAACTAATATCATACTAACCCATACGGAGTATATAATAGCACTTAATGAGTTTCAGGAAGTTAATATTTTGAGGTGATACTTGTTGCATTTTTTTTTGTTGTAACTTCTATCAGATTCACCAATTCTTGGTTTTTCCTCTGATTTTACATTGGGATAATTGTTATAAGATTGTTAGTTAGTATATTTATTTTGTTCAATATTGTGTAATTATGTTATTGATGTCAACTGATGAGGCTATCGCACACCTATCAAAAATAAACCAAACGACGCTAACTAATGTAGCTAGGGAAGTAAGGATCGAATCCTCAGGGAAGCAATTGAACTCTATTAGTTCTAAAAAGCTTAAACCGTACAAAGAGCCTTGGTTGAGAAATGTTGACTAACTAATTGACTACTGACTAACTACTAACTAATTACGGGAAATGACGAAGATTTAAAACCAATAAATTAAGCCTAGGGTCATTCGGGTCACCAAGAACAACTAATGGATTCACTAACAAAGATCGTTCAACCTCACAATTATTGTCAAATTAGGGCTCACTAATTCTCTCGAATCTAGACTCCCTCGAAACTCATCTAGCGGCTCTCGCTCATGCCTAGACTAATTCCGCCTATTATTCAGTGGTCTTATTGTGGTATTTTTACCTCTCGGCATCAAATTCAACAATTACCAAAATTACAACTAAATCTGCGCACAATTCAATTGTAAACGAAGAAACCAATAATAGGAAATTGACTACTAATTGTGGAATTGAAACAACCTAATTTAATTAGTCCATTAATTAATCAAGGTTTCCCTAACCCTAGAAATTAGACTACTCACTCATGATTATGAAAATTAAAACAGACATAATTATAAAATTCATAATTGAATTCATAAAGTAATTGACAATTAAACTAATTAACATCAACAATTAACTAAATTAATTAGACTAAAGAGACTAAAAAGCATAAATTAAACTAAAATAAAGAACAAAAGTAAAAGAATTACCAAATTGGAGAACAAATTGAAGACTTGAATTGAATTGAAAATTAATGTTATGAACAAAACCCTAATTCCCCAAATTAATTTGAGAGAGAAAAAGTGCTTAATAATAAAACCTAAGAGAGTAATTCTAAATTATGAAAAGCATAAGTTCTTTTGCCTAGGAAGTCGTGCCTATTGTACCCAAAGTTGGGCTTACAAAGCCTAACTACGAAGAAAATAAAAGAGAAATAAATTTCCGGAAAATCGGCGGATGCGGGCGCATAAGAGATTTATGCGCCCGCATCAATCTCCCAGAACGCCTTCTAGTTTGTTTTTCTTCTTAAATGCGCCCGCATGTCTTCCTTTTCTTCTTATTTCTTCATGATTTCTTCAAGACTTGTTTACATAGCTTCTTGGCACACATTTCCATGCATCTTCATTCTTATCCCGTCCAAGCTTTCCGGCTTCGTTCCGAGCCTCGGTTTCCGTGCCTGAAATTACAAAACATACCAAAACCGAGCATAACAACCGCGGATGATAAAAATCAAACTAAAAAGCTCTAAAATTGCCGGAAATCAACCAAACTTAGCGAGACACTTCAAATTAGCTAAAGAACATCAAATGAGCTAAAATAAAGTCAGAATAACAACCACTAGGCATAAAATTGACTCGAAACAAGGGGAAAAACACTATAAAAACCACACATATCAAATTCCCCCAAGCCAAGCCTTTGCTCGTCCCGAGCAAAGATAACGAAATGACTTTCACCCCATAAAAACATATGCATCACAACTCAAGGATCCTTCCGAGTTTACTAAGATCAAAGCAAGTCAAATGCTACACATTCCTAAGCAAAAGTCAAACAAAGCCAACCAAGCAAGTTTAATGAATCGATGACTAGAATAGCTCACGGGTTGTCACTCCACACAATTGAGCATCTAATAATGTAGCTCACCCTCACCACCCAACCATAAGAAAATGGAATGCAAATGCAATAGTGTTTAAATGCAAGTTTTGAGGAATCCAAATCCACAACTCACACCTCATGCAAGCGTTTAAAGGTATACACTCAATCCTAAAGTCAACTCAAAATGCAATTAATACTCTACGACCTTGCCAAAAGACTCTTCCACAATCAACCAAAACATGCACATGAAGATCAAAGAGGACTTTATAAGCTTGTAACGTAAGGCTAGGGTGAAGGGTAAGGTAAATTTGAGATAATGTAGCTGAAAATGCGGGGTATACGCATATAAAACATCGGAGACTCACCAACACATCATACAGTAATATCAATGTCTCCCATCATCCAAATCCAACTGAATTAAACCAAACTTTTCAATTTTCATTCACTTCACACCTTTATTTTCATTCAAATCACAAGTATAAACCGAATTCAAGCCTTTCATTCATCTACTTCAATTTCAACTTGTTTTTCTCTTTTTTTCTTTCTCAAATTTCTTCTTTATTTTCTTTCTTCTTTTTTTTTTCCATTTCATTGCTTTTTTTCATTTTAGTTTCACGACTCTTAATAGTTAACTAAGACCAAACTATCACACGTACATAACTGGACTCCAAATCACATTTAGAAACCAACACATTGTTTTTTAAAACACAATTCCAATCATTGGTACGCAGAGCCTTAATGTGAAACTTATAGAAC
>PYUH01003991.1:359271-438846 GCA_016808085.1 Suaeda aralocaspica
GTGATGAGGACACATTCTCAACAACTCCTTAAACCGTTCCCAAGCATCATATAGTGACTCATCTGTCTCCTGATTGAAGTTAGTAATTTGGCTCCTCTATAAAGCAGTTCTCTGTGGTGGGTAGTACTTCCTCTGAAAAGCAAGAGCTAAATCCTCCCATCAATTAATGGTAGCCATATTGAGATCATTCAACCAGGTTCTAGCCTTGTCTTTCAACGAAAATGGGAACATTCTCCTTCTAATGTAATTCTTAGAGACATTCATTTGCTTGATAGTATCACAGTATTGAAGGAAATTCTGTAAGTGTAAGTTCGGATCTTCCTTCAATGTCCCTGAAAACTGATTTCGTTCAACCATATTTTACAGAGCCGTGGTTCAGTTCAAAGTTAGCACATCGGTATCGGGTACTGAATAACCTCCAGCCATAGACTCCGTACTAGGCAGAAGGAATAGTCTCTCAATGAAGGGCCGCAGGTGGCGGTGGTGGAGGTGGTGGTCCTCTACCCTGTCCTTCTCTCGGCAGCCATTTCACCATTCAACTCTAAATACCCTTCAAACAGCGGATTGAAGGTGAACTCGAAAAACTGAGACAAGTCAGAAACAGTTTCCTCCACAGAACGGGAAGAGAAAAATTCGGCGTCTACTACGTCTCAACCGCTTCAAAACACTCGCTCGGGCTCAGGGAAAATGAAAGTATCAGGCTCGTGGTCGTTTTGAATCCTATGAACCTGCACACAATAGAAACTCCAAGAAAAGATAAGAAATAGCCCCCCAAAGAACTGAATAGTCTTTGAGACTAAGAAAAATAAAAATAAAAACGTTAAAACCCGACTAATAGAATTAAAAATTGCCTCCCCGGCAACGGCGCCCAAATTTGATGAGGCTATCGCACACCTATCAAAATAATAAACCAAACGACGCTAACTAATGTAGTTAGGGAAGTAAGGATCGAATCCTCAGGGAAGCAATTGAACTCTATTAGTTCTAAAAAGCTTAAACGTACAAAGAGCCTTGGTTGAGAGAATGTTGACTAAACTAATTGACTACTGACTAACTACTAACTAATACGGGAAATGACGAAGATTTAAAACCATAAAATTAAGCCTAGGGTCATTCGGGTCACCAAGAACAACTAATGGATTCACATAACAAAAGATCGTTCAACCTCACAATTATTGTCAACTTAGATGGGGCTCACTAATTCTCTCGAATCTAGACTCCCTCGAAACTCATCTAGCGGCTCTCGCTCATGCCTAGACTAATTCCGCCTATTATTCAGTGGTCTTATTGTGGTATTTTTACCTCTCGGCATCAAATTCAACAATTACCAAAATTACAACTAAATCTGCGCACAATTCAATTGTAAACGAAGAAACCAATAATAGGAAATTGACTACTAATTGTGGAATTGAAACAACCTAATTTAGTTAGTCCATTAATTAATCAAGGTTTCCCTAACCCTAGAAATTAGACTACTCACTCATGATTATGAAAATTAAAACAGACATAATTATAAAATTCATAATTGAATTCATAAAGTAATTGACAATTAAACTAATTAACATCAACAATTAACTAAATTAATTAGACTAAAGAGATTAAAAAGCATAAATTAAACTAAAATAAAGAACAAAAGTAAAAGAATTACCAAATTGGAGAACAAATTGAAGACTTGAATTGAATTGAAAATTAATGTTATGAACAAAACCCTAATTCCCCAAATTAATTTGAGAGAGAAAAAGTGCTTAATAATAAAACCTAAAGAGTAATTCTAAATTATGAAAAGCATAAGTTCTTTTGCCTAGGAAGTCGTGCCTATTGTACCCAAAGTTGGGCTTACAAAGCCTAACTACGAAGAAAATAAAAGAGAAATAAATTTCCGGAAAATCGGCGGATGCGGGCGCATAAGAGATTTATGCGCCCGCATCAATCTCCCAGAACGCCTTCTAGTTTGTTTTTCTTCTTAAATGCGCCCGCATGTCTTCCTTTTCTTCTTATTTCTTCATGATTTCTTCAAGACTTGTTTACATAGCTTCTTGGCACACATTTCCATGCATCTTCATTCTTATCCCGTCCAAGCTTTCCGGCTTCGTTCCGAGCCTCGGTTTCCGTGCCCGAAATCACAAAACACACCAAAACCGAGCATAACAACCGCAAATGATAAAAATCAAACTAAAAAGCTCTAAAATTGCCAGAAATCACTCAAACTTGGCGAAACACTTCAAATTAGCTAAAGAACATCAAATGAGCTAAAATAAAGTCAGAATAACAACCACTAGGCATAAAATTGTATGTGCATATATGTTTCTGTGTATATTGAGACCAGAGGTTTAACACTACCATATAGTATACTCCATAATTCTTGTGTATATTCCATAATCATTGTATGTGCATATATGTTTCTGTAATTACTAAGAGTTTCTAGGATGTATATAACTTCTATTTTATTTTCCAACAATCACTTATTCCATATTTGTTATCAAACAAAAGCAAATCCACTAAATTTGTTATCATTGATTTCTTAACTAAATTTTCACCGTTTCTTAACATATATGCATTTATTATACTATATAATAGTTCCTAATTTGCAATATTATTTTGATATAGTAAATTATGTCAAACCTAGCAAAACTTGAATTTGCGGCCCTTGATATTACTGGAAAGAATTATTTGTCTTGGGTATTGGATGCTGAAATTCATCTAGATGCAAAAGGTCTTGGAAAAACCATCAAAGCAGGAAATCAAGAAAACAGTCAAGACAAAGCTAAAGCTATGATATTCCTTCGCCATCACCTTCATTAGGCCCTTAAGACCGAATATTTAACTGTGAAAGACCCAATGGTGCTTTGGAATAATTTAAAGGAAAGGTACGACCACCAGAAAAACGTTATCCTCCCTCAAGCTCGTTATGAATGGCTTAATTTAAGATTACAAGATTTTAAATCAGTAAGTGAGTAAAACTCAGCCATGTTTAGAATCACTTCTAAACTGAAATTATGTGGAGAAAAAATAACTGATGAGGATATGTTGGAAAAGACATATACCACTTTTCACAAGGATAATCTCTTATTGAGTAAACAATATCGTGAAAAGGGCTTTAAAAAATATTCTGAATTGATATCTTGTCTTCTTGTGGCTGAAAAAAATGATGAGCTTTTATTGAAAATTCATGAATCACGACCAACTGGCTCTACTGCATTCCTTGAAGTGAATTCTGCATCCCACAATGGGATATGAATTAACAATAGAGGCCCTGCCAGCAGCAGTGGTTGAGGTCGTGGTGGAAGTCATGGCCGTAGAAGAGGTCGTGAATATTATAGAGGTAGAGGTGGTCATTTCAAAAACTCACATTCTCACCGGAAGTGGGACAATGAGGATGGTAGTAAAAAGCATGAGAAGGCTAAAAGTGAGACTATGTGCTACCGTTGTGGAGGAAAGGGCCACTGGTCTCGTATATGTCGTACACCAAAGCATCTTGTTGACCTTTATCAGCAGTCTCTGAAAAAGAAAGGAAAGAAAGTGGAGACTAACTTGGTATATGAAGATTTCTTCACCACCCCTGATAATGGTGATACAACTCACCTGGAGGTTGCAGATTTCTTCACCACCCCTGAAGGGAATAATTAAGTCAAAAATAATTATGACTATTAGCAAATAAAGATTTAGTAGTTTACATTCATAATTTAGCTAGAATAATTTATGTTATTTACTTTGGCTTTGTTATTTTATGCATGAACTTGATAGTTTAATAGTTTGTTTTGTGCTTTAAGACTTTGTTACTTTAATCTTATTTTAGTTACTTTGAATATTTGGATATTTTAGGATATGTTATTTACTTTCTATTATTTTATTTGAAGAACATGAATGCTCTCCAAGCTCAATTAACAATAAATGGTGAAGAAATATGTCTAGCTGATAGTGAAACTACTCATACGATACTTAAAAATAAGAGATATTTTTCTCAATTGATGATGAATAATATAAGTGTGAATACTATATCCGGTAGTGCAAACATTATTGAAGGCTCCGGAAGAGCAACTATATTGATGCCTATGGGAACAAAATTCGAAATTGTTGATGCTTTGTACTCCCCTAAGTCTCAAAGAAATTTATTGAGTTTTAAGATATCCGTCAAAACGGATACCATATTGAGACAATAAGAGAAGGAAATAATGAATTCCTTCAAATTACGAGTATAACCCAAGGCACTAAGCAGGTTTTGGAGAGATTATCTGCACTCTCCACTGGCTTGTACTACACAAAGATTAATGTTATTGAGACATATGCTATTGTAAACCAGAAGTTTACAGATAGCTTTATAGTTTGGCATGACCGGTTAGGCCATCCCGGTTCNATTTACAGATAGTTTTATAGTTTGGCATGACCGGTTAGGCCATCCCGGTTCATCAATGATGCAAAAAATAATTGAAAATTCACATGGACATTCTTTGAAGAGCCAGCAGATTCTTCAAAATGATTATTCTTGTGCTGCTTGCTCCCAAGGTAAGTTGATCATTCGGCNCTGCTTGCTCCCGAGGTAAGTTGATCATTCGGCCATCACTAGCGAAAATAAATTATGAATCTATTTCTTTCCTTGAACGTATACAAGGAGACATATGTGGACCAATACATCCACCATGTGGACCATTTAGATATTTTATGGTTTTAATCGATGCATCGACTAGATGGTCACATGTGTCCTTACTATCAACCCGCAACCTGGCGTTTGCGAGGTTACTTGCTCAATTGATAAGATTACGNTAGGTGACTTGCTCAATTGATAAGATTACGAGCACAATTTCCAGATTTTCCTATTAAGAATATACGTCTGGATAATGCTGGTGAATTTACTTCAAAGGCTTTTAATGATTATTGTATGGCTATTGGAATAAATGTTGAACATCCTGTAGCACATGTTCATACACAAAATGGTCTTGCAGAATCACTAATTAAACGTCTTCAGTTGATTGCTAGACCATTACTTATGAAGTCGGATCTACCGATTTCTACTTGGGGACATGCTATTTTACATGCTGCAGCACTAATTCGCATCAGGCCAACCAGTAAACATAAATTCTCCCCATCACAATTGGTTTGTGGTCAGGAACCAGATATTTCCCATCTAAGAATTTNAAACCAGATATTTCCCATCTAAGAACTTGTGGATGTGCTGTGTATGTTCCAATTGCTCCACCACAACGCTCTAAGATGGGTCCTCAAAGGAGGCTGGGCATATATGTCGGGTTTGAATCCCCATCAATAATTAGATACCTAGAGCCATTAACAGGTGATCTATTTNTAGGGGATCTATTTACTACTCGTTTTGCAGGTGTCACTTTAACGAGTCAGTTTTCCCAGCATTAGGGGGAGAGAACAAGCGGCTGGAAAAAGAAATTAGTTGGAATGAATCATCATTAAATCACCTTGATCCTCGCACTAAACAATGTGAATTGGAAGTCCAAAAGATAATTAATTTACAAAGCTTAGCAAATCAATTGCCAGACGCATTTACTGACCTAAATAGAGTAACTAAGTCACATATACCAGCTGTAAATGCTCCTATCAAGATTGATGTCCCTGAAGGACAATCTCATGAGTCTAAGGCACGCCTGAAGCGTGGTAGACCAGTAGGTTCCAAAGATAAGAATCCTCGGAAAAGAAAAGGAGCAATGATAAGTAATGGCCAGATTGAGGAAGCAATAAATGAAGGATCTCCAGAAGAGACCATAGACATGACAAATGATAGTGTTCTAGAAGAACCTCAGGTACCTGAAAATGAAGAGATCTCAACAGATTATGTCATGTCTAGAATAACTTGGAACCGAAATGAAATCGACGTCGATGATGTTTTTGCATATAATGTAGCACTTGATGTTATGAATGAAAAAGAGGATCATGAGCCTAAGTCCATTGAAGAATGTAGGAAAAGAGATGATTGGCCAAAATGGAAAGAAGCAATTGATGCAGAATTGAAATCACTTGCAAAGAGAGAAGTATTTGGGCCAGTAGTTCGTATACCTGAAGGTGTAAAACCAGTGGGATATAAATGGGTCTTTGTGCGGAAAAGAAATGAAAAGGGTGAAATTGTGAGACATACAGCACGTTTAGTTGCAAAAGGAATCTCACATAGACATGGTATTGATTTTGAGGAGACATATTCTCCTTTGGTGGATGCAACTACTTTCAGATTCTTAATTAGTCTGGCACTAAGACATGGACTTGATTTACGACTAATGGATGTTGTAACATCTTACTTATACGGCCCACTTGATAGTGATATATACATGAAACTCCCGGAAGGTCTCAAGTTGC
Organism: Suaeda aralocaspica; assembly: GCA_016808085.1. Taxonomy (NCBI): domain Eukaryota; kingdom Viridiplantae; phylum Streptophyta; class Magnoliopsida; order Caryophyllales; family Amaranthaceae; genus Suaeda; species Suaeda aralocaspica. Next base: position 365,584 of record PYUH01003991.1, read on the forward strand.
CTGAAGCAACTGGTTCGCGTTCTCTAGAACAACATTGTATTAAGTTAAATAGATCCCTTTATGGATTGAAACAATCAGGGCGTATGTGGTACAATCGCCTTAGTGAATATTTGTTGAAAGAAAATTATAAAAATGACCCTATTAGTCCTTGTATTTTCATAAAGAAATTCAGGTCAGGTTTTGTGATTATTGCTGTCTATGGTGATGATTTGAATATCATTGGAACTCCAGAAGAGATTTCAATAACAGTGGAATACTTGAAAAAAGAGTTTGAAATGAAAGATCTTGGTAAGACAAAATTTTGTTTAGGGCTACAAATTGAGCACCTAAAAGAAGGAATCCTTGTGCATCAAACTACATACACAGAGAAGGTGCTCAGAAGATTTTATATGGATAAAGCACATCCGTTAACTAGCCCAATGGTTGTAAGATCACTAGATGTTGATAAAGATCCTTTTCGCCCTCGGGAAAATGATGAAGAGATTCTTGGTCCTGAAGTACCATATCTAAGTGCAATAGGAGCATTGATGTACCTTGCTAGTCACACAAGACCCGACATATCATTCTCTATCAATCTATTAGCAAGGTTTAGCTCATGTCCTACCCGAAGGCATTGGAATGGGGTTAAGCATATATTTCGCTATCTACAAGGTACGAAAGATAAAGGTTTGTTCTTTTCTAACACCTCCAAAGAAGAATTAGTTGGTTTTGCAGATGCAGGGTATTTATCAGATCCTCATGTTGCTCGATCACAAACTGGATATGTATTTACATATGGTGGTACCGCAATCTCTTGGCGTTCCATGAAACAAACCATTGCTGCTACTTCTTCTAATCATGCAGAAATTTTAGCAATTCATGAGGCTAGTCGAGAATGTGTATGGCTAAGGTCTCTAATTCAGCACATACAAGAAGATTGTGGTCGTTTATGTGGAAAACAAGCTCCGACTACATTATATGAAGACAATGCAGCCTGTATTGCACAACTCAAGGAAGGGTACATTAAAGGTGACAGGACGAAGCATATTTCGCCAAAGTTTTTCTTCACCCATGACCTTCAGAAGAATGGTGAGATTAGTGTCCAACAGATTCGTTCAAGTGAAAATTTAGCAGATCTATTTACCAAGGCGCTTCCTACTGCTACGTTCAAGAAATTAGTTCATCAAATCGGGTTGCGTCATCTCAAGGATCTCAACGGATGATATCATGAGGGGGAGTCAATGCGCGCTGTACTCTTTTTCCCTTAGCTATGGTTTTTCCCACTGGGTTTTCCTGTTAAGGTTTTTAATGAGGCAGCATTGCACATGCGCATTATAAAATGATGTATATTTGCTTTATAATGGACATCCAAGGGGGAGTGTTATAAAATATTATTATTTTATGGATGTCCATTATACCCCTTAGGTATGATCTAGAATGTTCTGGATACTANATATATTTTATTCTCTCCCACAAATACTCTCTACTATACCCTATTTTCTATAACAAAACATAATAATTTTAAATGTAATATTGAGTTTAATTGCTTTTCCAAACAACACCTATAAAGCCATAGATCATGAGTAATAGGTCTGCCAAAGCAAGGTGTTACTCATAATACTCATAATTCTGGGGATAGTAGGGTAGGTCTAGGTAACTTACATGTTAATGTTTGGTTTAACTCAACAAAATCATCAAAAAGGAAAGTTTTGGATTTTGATTTAAACATCATTTATTAAATCTTGCTTTATTATTTATTTTTTGTTGTAGTCATCATGTCTAGTAACAACAACAATGCTGCTGGTTTTAATTTGCGCTATGTACTTGAAAAAGACAAATTGAATGCAAGTAACATGTCTTATGCTTGCTTGCATGGAACTTTAGTTCCAAAAACGTTTTGGTAACATGGAGGCCTATTCCATAATGTAACAACTTACAATTATGTTTCATAAGAATGCTATATTGGAGAGGTTTGAAGCTAATTGTAAGCTATTGGGATGCAAGTTGGAAAGAGGGAAACCCGTCGGTCGACATGTGTTCAATATGATTGGACATTTTTAGATCATGGCAAAATTGGGTTTTCCTTATCCCAATGAGCTGGCAATTGGTATTGTGATCAAGTCCTTGCCCGAAACTTATCATAACTTTAAGATGAATTTGTATATGCAAGGAGGGGAGGCTACTTTGCAAGGGTTGCATGGTATGCTAGTTCAGGCTGAGAGTAATTTGCCCAAAACTGAACATAAGGATGTTCTAATGGTTAGGAAGGATAAACAGTTCAAGAAGAAAGGAGTTCCTAAAAAGAACAAGGGTAAAGCTGTTGCCACTACTGATGCTTCAAAGAAACCAAAGTCCACTCCTTAAGCTAAAGTTGCCATGATCTTTTAGCACTCATACATACTAATGTATGTGGACCTATGAGTTCATTAGCTAGAGGAGGGTATAGTTACTTCATAACTTTTACTAACGGAGTGAGCAGATTTGGATATGTTTACCTCATGCGGCATAAGTCGGAGTCCTATGAAAAATTGAAGGAATTCCAAAATGAAGTAGAGAACCAACTTGGAAAGAAAATTAAGGCATTGCAATCCGATCGTGGTGGAGAATACCTATTCAATGAGTTTAATGATCATTTGAAAAGTTGTGGAATTCTCTCACAATTGACTTCACCAGGGACATCACCACTAAATGGAGTCTCCAAAAGAAGGAATCGAACTCTATTAGATATGGTTCGACCTATGATGAGTCTTGCTGATCTTCCCATTTCATTCCGGGGTTTTGCGCTTGAGACATCGGCATTTACACTTAACAGGGCACCCTCCTAAGCAATGTAAAAGACACCATATGAATTATGGACGGGAAAGGTTTCGAAGATGTCTTTCCTCAAGATTTGGGGTTGTGAAGTTTATGTAAAACGTGTACTTTCTGATAAGCTTGCACCCAAATTTGATAAATGTTTCTTTGTGGGTTACCCAAAAGAGACTAAGGGACATTACTTCTACAATCCTAACGAAAACAAAGTGTTTGTTGCTCGTAATGGTGTTTTTCTTGAAAAAGAGTTCATTTCTAGAAAAACAAGTGGGAGTAGTGTATATCTCGAAGAAGTTCGAGATGAGCAACAATTAAGTGAGATTAACACCTCGTCAGAGGCGGTACAACATGAAAATGCTCTGGAGGCAGTACACCCAGTTGACACAGCTTCTACTAACACCCTGCACGAAGTTAGTCCATGTGAAGTCACTTAACCTAATGAGGTGGATACTTCATCTGTTGCTCCCCAACGTAGGTCTAGTAGGACCATAATTCCTTCAAAAAGATATATTGATTTCCTTTTGACTGAAAGTTATGAAATAACAATGTTAGAATCAGAAGAACCTACTAGCTACAAAGATGCTTTGAAAGAAAAAGACTCCGATAAATGGCTCGAAGCCATGAAATCTGAAATGGATTCTATGTCTGAAAATCAAGTATGGGACTTGGTTGACTTGCCTGATGGGTAACACCCATTGGATGCAAGTGGATTTATAAACTAAAATAGACAAGGATAGAAACATTTATGTTTTCAAAGCTAAGTTAGTGGCAAAAGGTTTCAAAAAAGTTCATGGTATTGACTATGATGAAACTTTTTCGCCAGTAGCCATGCTAAAGCCCATTAGGATTATTCTTGCGATTGCTGCTTTTCATGACTATAAAATATGGCAGATACTGCTTTCTTGAATGGGTTCTTGAAAGAGGATGTGTACATGACAAAACCTCAAGGTTTTGAAGATCTAGAAAATCCAAGAAAAGTGTGCAGGCTTAAGAAGTCTATTTATGGGGTGAAGCAAGCATTAAGGAGTTGGAATCTCAGATTTGATGAGTCAGTCAAAGAATTTGGCTTTATCAGAAATGAAGAGGAACCATGTGTTTACAAGAAGTTAAGTGGGAGTAGTATTACTTTTCTGGTCTTGTATGTGGATGACATACTTCTCATTGGAAATGACAAAACCATGCTTGAGTCAGTCAAGAAATGGCTTAAAAGTTTTTTCTCTATGAAAGGCCTACTAGAGGCAGAGTACATATTGGGAATAAAATCTATAGAGATAGATCGAGAAAGTTTATTGGACTTAGTCAAGAGACTTATGTTGATAAGGTTTTTGCTAGATTCAGATTGGAAAACTCCAAAAGAGGCTTTAATCCCATGCAACATGGCTTAACGCTTGGCAAGGCACACTTTCCATCAAGTCTTGATGAGATCAAGAGGATGAGTAATGTTCCTTATGCTTCTGCGATAGGATCCGTCATGTATGTTATGATGTGCACCGGACCAGATGTTGCATATGCTATGAGTATATGTTGTTAAGTACTTACCATCAAGTCTAAAGAATATGTGCTATGAGTATATGTTCTTAACATACATGACCAGATGTTGCATATGCTATGAGTATATGTGCTATGAGTATATGTTCTTAAGGCACACTTTCCATCAAGTCTTGATGAGATCAAGAGGATGAGTAATGTTCCTTATGCTTCTGCGATAGGATCCGTCATGTATGTTATGATGTGCACCGGACCAGATGTTGCATATGCTATGAGTATATGTTCTTAAGTACTTACCATCAAGTCTAAAGAATATGTGCTATGAGTATATGTTCTTAACATACATGACCAGATGTTGCATATGCTATGAGTATATGTGCTATGAGTATATGTTCTTAAGGCACACTTTCCATCAAGTCTTGATGAGATCAAGAGGATGAGTAATGTTCCTTATGCTTCTGCGATAGGATCCGTCATGTATGTTATGATGTGCACCGGACCAGATGTTGCATATGCTATGAGTATATGTAGTAGATACAAGTCAAATCCAGGAGACGCGCAGTGGATGGCAGCTAAAAATATTCTTAAGTACTTACGAAGAACTAAAGAAAATTTCTTGGTTTATGGTGGAGAGAATGAGTTGGTTGTTACTGGATACACCAATGCGAGCTTCCAAAGCGACAAAGATGATTACCGATCCTAATCTGGTTTCATATTTTGTCTCAATGGAGGAGCTGTGAGTTGGAAAATTTCTAAGCAAAGTACCATCGCGGATTCTACAACAAAGGCTGAGTATATTGCAGCAGTGGATGCAGTAAATGAGGCTGTTTGGATTCAAAGTTCATCATTGAGCTTGGTGTGGTTCCGAGAGTTAAGAATGGCATTGCGTTATTTTGTGACAACAACGGTGACATTGCTCAATCAAAAGAACCTAGGTCACATAAAAATTCTAAGCATGTACTCAGAAAATTCCCTCTTATTCGAGAGATAGTCGGAAGAGGGGATGTGAAGGTAAATAAGGTTCATACTGAGGATAATGTAGCAGATCCACTAACTAAACCGCTTGCTCAACCTAAGCATGAAAGTCATACTAGGTCTATGGGGCTTAGGCATATGGGAGATTGATTTTAATTTGTTTACTTCATGTTTACATTTGTAAAGATAATCGTTATGATGTTTATCAATGTATATGAAGTTTTTTTTTCTTATTTAATCATGGTTTAGTATTAAATAAAATGTCCAAATGATTTGGGATTTCTAATAGGATTATCAAACATGTTTTGATAATGGAACCCTATCAAGTGAACGGAAATCACATCTTATCGAAAGTCCCTAGTTAAAATCACTAAAGTGAGCTAAGTGATTTATTTTGACACTAGTATAAAATTAATTGATAGCGCAGTTCCATGGGCTATGGGAACATAGGGATGTTTAATGAATTATATGGATGTATGGTACATTGAGACTTGAGACCTATCTTTCAAAAGAAAAATTAAAGTTTTATATTTAGTGGATTCCTTAGACATGAGTATGTCTTAATAACCATAAGGTAATTAGCTTGACCTCGTGCCATAAAAGGAGGTCATAAAGGAGGTGAGTTAAGAATTAAGTGGAAGTTATGGTCATACAAAAGTGAATAAGTCCTTCTATCAATAGGAATGGTGTCTGGGCCTCTTGATGAGCGAAAACTGAGAATTAGCATGGCCATGCAGAATGAGTTTAAAGAGTTAAACCTTATTTTAGCAGTTTGAACTCAGCAATCAAGGAACACAATTTGAGAATGACTAAGTATAGTCAATTTAGGCATTAAGATACTTGAGGAATTTATAATTGCATACTTGATCTCGAACTAGTGGGAGATTGAAGGAAATGTCCTTCGACAAATTAGCAATTACTAAATATAATTATGATTTAATTATGGAAATAATAATTAAGTTAGATAATTATATTTACTTGCTAGAGAATAAATGTGACTAGTAGGCCAATATGATTAGGCTTGGAACTATTATCAACTTAGTCCTATGAGGTCACACAAAGAGTAATAGATTGGACTTAAATAATGAAAGCCCTGTAACAACATATTTAGGTTTTACTGACTTAATGATGGTTATATAAGATAACCATGAATTAAGAAAAGTGAGAAGGAAAATAAAACAGATTTTTCAGTTTTCACGTAAAAACTCAAAACTCAAAAACCTAAAAGTTATTGTTTTTCCCTCCCATCAAAAGTAAGAGATTTATCATTTATCGATTCCGTACTAGCATACGTGGGTTCCAATCTGTTGCTCGTGGACTAATTAGAGGAGCAACATCTGAGACTCTATTTCCTGTTCTTGGTCGAAGTTCAAGCACGCATCAAAGGTTGTTGTTCCTAAACTTTATTATGTCATACATATTAATAAATGCAAAAGGTCCTGTTTAGATGTTAAGAAATCGTTTCTTGAAATTCCACTAATTTCATCTAAAGTTCCAACAAATTAACATTACCATCCTCCATGGTGATCAGAATTAACATCACAATTCGCCATGGTGACGGAAGTTCATCCTTGTTGACTCATGAATTGAAAGTAAAGTTTTGATGATGACTAACACAAACAAGCTTAACTAATATATACTTTGAGTTCCTATGAGATTTCACAGGTTCAAAGTGTAAGGAACTTGGAGCAATATTGAAGGAACGTAACAAGCTAAACAACCAAGTTCATGGAGAAGTTCCTAGGCAGAATATTGCAAAGGAACACAGAAGAAAGAAAAGAAGTTCCTTAGTAACACAGTTATGTAGGAACAAGCTGCGAGAATAGATCTGTTCCTACGGGAACAGGCGAACAAAGTCAAGACATCCACATGAAGTGTCTTGGTAAAGAGAAGAGAATTTCCAAGAAGATTATAAGCATAATCTTCTAGGAACTTAGTAATTACATTGGAGTCTCAAATCAGATTGGAACATCAAACCTAAAAGCAAGTTACGAATCTATCCTACGAAGTGGTCTAGGTTAATTTATTGGGCTGATTTTGCTGAAGAATAAAAACGGCATCTAGGGTTTTTAACAAGTCAAGAAAAGTTGTTAAGCATCCTAGATTGTAGGAATAAAGTCATGGGTTCATGGGCAAGAATAAAGCGGTTAAATTAGTCAAGTCAAAAGGCCTATTCTCCTGGTCTACATACTTGGGATAGTGGAAGAAATCATGGAGTTGTGGATGAGCAAAGAACGTGGTTGAAGACTGAAGATTACAAGCCAGAACCATTCTATAAATACTCCAAGAAATTCAGAAGAAGAAGCGAAGAAGAACATCAGAGAACACATTGAGTATTTAACGAGTACATGTTTTGATGTTGTTGTTCCAGTCCAGTTTAAAAGGTCTTTTCAATGTATTAGAGTCAGAATTGAGTTGTAATTAGTGAGAAAAGGAGAAGTGTGAGAACTAGAGAAGAGTGGAGAAAAAGAGAAAGAGAAGCGAGAGATAAAGAGTGAGAATTGAGAATCAAGTTCCTACAGGAACTGACGAGGGAAATTAGAGAATTTAGGTTGTAATAGCTGTTACAGGCCTATAATAGAAGTGGAGTTTTCTTCCTTAGGGCCAAGGAAGTTTTTCTCATAAATATATCACTCGTACTCTTTAATTCGTTTAAATTTGTTTAAATTCCGCATACAAGTTCCACACAGCAATTCACCCCCCCTCTTGCAGTGTTCCTATAGAAACAACAGTTGGTATCAGAGCAGGAACTCGGGAAATTCAAGCAACCTTGAAGAGGGATCCTGAAGATGAACACTCACGAGAAGTTGGAGGAAGGTTACTCAACTCAAAGACCACCCATGTTTGATGGAAAGTTTTATACTTATTGGAAGAATCGAATGGAGATTTTCATCAAGGCTGAAAATTACCAGGTTTGGCGAGTGATTGAAGTAGGTGACTATGAGGTAACAAAAACTAACGCTAATAATGAAGCAGTTCCTAAGTTAATTTCTGAATATGAAAAAGAAGATTTTGAGAAAATGGAAATTAATGCACGTGCTATTAAATTGTTACATTGTGGTATTGGACCGCATGAACACAACCGTGTCATGGGGTGCAAAACCGCTAAACAAATATGGGATTTATTGCAAGTAACTCATGAAGGAACTAATGAAGTAAAACGATCTAAAATTGATTTGTTAATGTCTAAATATGAACGTTTTGAAATGTTACCTAGAGAGTCAGTACAAGATATGCTTACTCGTTTTACTAACATCACCAATGAGCTTTCTTCTCTTGGAAAAGATATACCCACTGATGAGCAGGTTAGGAAAGTACTGAGGAGTCTACCACAAGATGAAAGATGGAGAGCCAAGGTCACTGCACTCATGGAAACAAAGGATTTCACGAAGTACAACATTGAACAACTTGCTGGTTCCTTACTGACCCATGAATTGCATCTTGGAGGAACTGGAGAAAGTTCCAGAAGCAAAGGGCTGGCCTTGAAAGCTGAAAGTGACGAATCAGAAGAAGAAGATGATGAGGCTGCGTTGCTGGTCAGAAGATTCAAAAGGGCTCTCAACAAGAATCGAAGTTCCTATAGGAACACGGGCAGAAAATTCACTAGTAACAAAAGGGAATTCGTGTGCCATAAGTGTGGATCCTCAGATCACTTCATCAAAGACTGTCCCTTATGGGATACTGAAAAGGGGAAGTCCAAGGGCAATGAATATGTCAGGGAAAAGAAGGAACAAGTCAAAGAAAAATTCTACAAACCTTCTTATTCCAAGAATGATGTAAGGAAAGCAATGGTAGCAGCCTGGGGAGATTCTGAGAGCGAAGAAGATGAAGAGGAACAACCTGATGAAGAAGTTGCCAACATATGCTTGATGGCCAGAACTGATAGGAACGAGTTCCACAAGGAACCCGATAATAAGGTATATCCAAATTCTGATCTTCTTGATGCTTTCTCTAAACATGAACTAGTAGACCTAGTGATAAAATTTCACAAAAACTGGACTAATGTATTACGAGTAAAAACTGAATGTGAAAAAGCTCTTCAAACTCGTAAGGAACATAGTGAATGGCTAAGGCTAAATAGAACTGAAACTGAGAAAAGATTTTTCGACTTATTAGATGAAAATGCGAAGTTAAAGGCAAAAGTTGAAAATTTTCAAAAGGAACTTAGTCAAATCACTATGGAACTAAATTGCTACAAGTTGACTAAACTAAATGAGAGTTTCACTGAAGGAACGCAAAAAGATTCAGTCATCAAGGAACTTTCGAAGGAACTTGATAGTGTCAAAAAGGAACTCACTAATTTAAAAACCAAAAATGATAGTCAACACAAAGTTCCAACATGGATATTGAATGCCCAAACTAAAAGGACTGAAGGTCTCGGTTTTAATTATACAAGGAAAATGGGAAAACGGAATAAATATGTGGAACTTCCAAGTAGCAAGGTGTGTATGTTCTGTGGGAACACGGGTCATCTAAAAAACCAGTGTTCCATAAGGAACTCCAGTTTAGATGTAAATGCTAGACACATAAAACCAACATGGATTAAGAAACTTAATGATGATGTGTCTACAGAGGAACCCAAGGAAACCTGGGTTCCTACACCTAACATCTAATCTGTTTTGCAGGTGCTAGTGAGGGGGAACAACATGTGGTATCTCGACAGCGGTTGTTCCAAGCACATGACAGGCGACAAATCCAAGTTTCTCTCACTGGCAGCCTACTCAGGGGGAACTGTGACGTTCGGTGATAATCAGAAGGGTAACATAGTTGCCCTAGGTAAGGTTGGAAAGTCAAGTTCCCATGCAATTGATAATGTTTTTCTTGTTGATGGTCTTAAACATAACTTACTTAGCATTTCCCAATTCTGTGATAAAGGGAATTCTGTTTGCTTCACTAATGAGCATTGTCAAATCATCAACAATCACACTAATCAAGTTGTACTTGAAGGAAGACGCAAAGGGAACACCTACGTGGTTGATTTACTTAAAGTTCCCAAATGCACATTTTCTTGTTTAAGTGTGATTGAGGATGATCCTCTACTTTGGCACAAACGTGTGGGTCATGCTAGTCTTCACTTGCTTGATAAACTTAGGTCAAAGGAACTTGTTGTTGGTTTACCTAATGTCAAGTTCCTCTGTGACAAAGTTTGTAATGCATGTGCTAGAGGCAAGCATGTACGAAATTCTTTTAAAAGTAAAAAGCTTGTAAGCACCACAAGACCATTGGAACTTATCCATATGGATTTGTGTGGACCCATGAGAGTCCAAAGTAGAAGTGGTAAGCTATATGTCTTGGTCATAGTTGATGATTATTCTAGATATACATGGACAATGTTCCTTCATAGTAAAGATGAAACATTTGATGAATTTACATGCTTTGCTAAGAAGGTTCAAAAATCTAGTGGTTGTCAACTTATTCATTTGAGATCCGATCATGGAAAGGAATTTGAAAATTACAAGTTTGATGAGTTTTGCAGGGAACATGGCATGGATCACAATTTTTCCGCTCCAAGAACACCTCAACAAAATGGTGTTGTGGAAAGGAAAAACAGAACCTTAGAAGACATGGCAAGAACAATGCTCATAGCAAGTGGACTTCCAAGGAACTTCTGGGCAGAAGCAGTGAATACAGCATGTTATATAATAAATAGAGTCATGATTAGACCCATCACTAATAAAACTCCCTATGAATTATTTAGAGGACGAAAACCTAATGTATCTCACCTTAGAACATTTGGGTGTAAGTGTTTTGTCCATAATAATGATAAAAGGAACTTAGGGAAATTTGATGAAAGAAGTGATGAAGCTGTGTTCCTAGGGTATGCCTCTAATAGTAAGGCCTATAGAGTTTACAACAAGAGAACATTAAGTGTCGAGGAAAGTGTACATATTATTTTTGATGAAACTAACTATAATGTAAATAGTGTAGATACTAACATTTTGCAGGAACATGAGGACTTTGAAATAGGGCTGGTTAGAAGAGATCCAGATGAAGAAAACTTAACATCCAACAAGGAACAAGCAAGAGTTCCTGAAGATCAGTTCCACACTGAAGGACAGAACGAGGCAGTTCCTGAAGGAACAGTGAATGAAGTCCCACACAACATTGAACATGAAGAAAACATCACTGATCCAGAAGTAGTTCCTAGAGAAACTGGAGAGACAGTAGTTCCCATCAGAGACTTCCAGCCAAAACCTTGGAAACACCAAAAGTCTCATCCAATGGATCTAATTATTGGTGATATTACGAAGGGAACTCAGACCAGATCTCAAGTAAGGAACTTCTGTGCCTTTAATGCATTCTTGTCCATCATGGAACCTCGCAATCATATAGAAGCACTTGAGGATGTTGATTGGATCCAAGCAATGCAAGATGAGCTGAATCAATTTGAAAGAAACAAGGTGTGGCACCTTGTGACTCAACCGGAACACCAAAAGGTAATTGGACTAAAATGGGTGTTCAGGAACAAGCTAGATGAATACGGCACTATCATTAGGAACAAGGCCAGATTAGTAGTTAAAGGTTACAATCAACAAGAAGGAATTGATTTTGAAGAAACTTTTGCTCCAGTTGCCAGGTTAGAAGCTATTAGAATCCTAATTGCTATTGCTTCTTTTATGGGTTTCAAATTATATCAAATGGATGTTAAATGTGCTTTCTTAAATGGTTTTCTTAATGAAGATGTTTTTGTGGAACAACCTCCTGGTTTTGAAAATCCTAAATTTCCAAATCATGTCTATAAGCTTGATAAGGCTCTTTATGGGTTGAAGCAAGCTCCTAGAGCGTGGTATGAGAGGTTGTCAAAGTTTCTTTTGGAAAATGGTCTTAAAAGAGGAAAAGTTGATAAAACTTTGTTTATAAAATCCAAAGGAACTGATTTTCTCATTGTTCAGGTTTATGTTGATGATATAATATTTGGTGCTACTAACGAATCCTTGTGTCAAGAATTTGCTAATTTTATGAGCAGGGAATTTGAAATGAGCTTAATGGGTGAGTTAAATTTCTTTCTCGGCTTGCAAATCAAACAAACTGAAAAAGGAACTTACATTCACCAACAGAAATACATAAAGGAACTTCTCAAGAAATATGGCATGGGAACATCAAAAACAAACCATACTCCTATGGGAACAAACTCCAGATTGGATGAGGATCCCAGTGGAACAAGTGTGGATCAAAAGTTATATAGAGGCATGATAGGTTCCTTATTGTACCTAACTGCTAGTAGACCAGATATTGCTTACAGTGTTGGTGTTTGTGCTAGGTTCCAAGCAAATCCAAAGGAATCACACTTAACTGCTGTAAAGAGGATATTGAGATATTTGAAAGGAACTGATGACCTATCCTTATACTATCCTCACTGTGACACATTTGAGTTAACAGGATTTGCAGATGCAGATTACGCAGGTGACTTGGTAAATAGAAAAAGCACATCAGGTATGGTTCAGTTCCTTGGAACATGTTTAGTTTCTTGGAGTTCCAAGAAGCAAAACACAGTTGCTTTATCCACTGCTGAAGCAGAATATGTAGCTGCCGCTGCATGTTGTTCCCAAGTGCTTTGGATAAAACAACAACTAAGGGATTTTGGTATTATCTATGATTGCATTCCTATTTTTTGTGATAATACTAGTGCTATATGTATTTCTAAAGATCCAGTTCACCACTCACGTGTTAAACACATTCATATTCGTCATCATTTTCTAAAGGATAATGTAGAAAAAGGTTTGATAAAGCTTGAGTTTTGTCAAACAGAAAATCAAATTGCAGACATCTTAACAAAGCCATTAAATAGAGAAAGATATGAGAAGATGAGGATGGAACTCGGATTGATAAAAGTGCAACAAAAGCCATGAAGTTCCTCCAGGTACGTCATTATTTATAACACAGTTCCTATGTGCACTTCTCATCACAAATCTTGTGCGAAAGCATGTTCCCACAGGAACTTTAATATAAATCGCAAATGTCTATCAATATTATCCTTAGTGTCATGATTGCTTGTCTAAAGATGATTAATTAGATGGTATGCGATACGTTCCTTCTTTTCACGTAAAATATTTTTTCCTTAATTTTATTTTTCCTCATAAATTAATTTCCAGAAATTAATTTTTGTTTATGATTGTTTCATATTCCTACCCTATAGGATGTATATATTTATTTTTAATTTTTACATTCCATGAACAAAATTTTGCTACCAATTACACGTAAATAGGGGGAATGAATTTAGAAGGAACTTGCAAAATATACCAAATTTATTATCCCACTAACATGCACCACTTTTCCCTTAAATACCCATCTAATCAACCCAATATTCACATCACATCTCATTCTCAACCGTCAAAACCCTTTCTCTTTCTTTCACTTTCACTTTCTCACTCTTCATAACCCCCAAAAACTCAAAAACCTAACCATGGATACTCAACACTCATCTTCCATTGACACTGAAATCCAAACCCCCACAACCAAAAAGCGACCAACCGAAAAAACCACTGACAAATCTGAACCCAAACCTAGTTCCTCCATGACTGAGAGAAAACGAAAAAGGGACGAAGTCGAACCAATGGATGAGGAAGAAGACATTGATGCTGGTGACGACTCTGGAAAAACGACGGAGGTTGAAGCAAGTAAGTATGTTCCGGGTTTGTTTTTAGACTTAGATTGGTGTAGTTCGGTGGGTTATGTGGAATTATTAGATGTTATAGACAATCAGGGGTGGATTAAATTACTAAGTGAACATGGAATTGATGATACGTATCCTAGAGCAATCCACGAATTCTGTGAAAACTATGGATTTGCTAAAGGAACTATCACCAGTTCCGTGAATGATGTTGAGATTTCGTTTGATGCTGATTATTTGGCTAAGTTGTTTGAGGTTCCAAATGAGGGTTATGATAATTACTTTAAAGGGAGATATAATTTGAAGATTGGGAAAGTAAATAAAGATGAAATTTTGACAGAATTAGGAGGGAAGAAGGGAGTGAACAAAATTGATCATAATTCACTCTCGCCTCTTGGAAAATTAATGTTTAATTTTGTTAGGAGAACTGTGTTCCCACGAACACAGAAGAGGAATGAAGCTAACTTATTGGATTGTGCGGTTATTTATTGTCTTTTGTTCAATGTGCAAGTAAATTTCCCAAGCTTGATGATATCTCACTTGGATCACACAGTTCCAAGTGGATTGAAAGTTGGTTATGGAACTTTACTGACCAAAATTTTCAACAGCTTTAATGTACCATTAGAGGGATATGGGAAGGTTGGAATGAAGAAGGATCAGTACATTCATGTTACTCTTATGAATGGACTGAATTTGGGTGTTTTAAAAGGACAAACTCAGTGGTACACTGAGATTTTGAAGTTAGAAGAGAAAAATAAGAGGGAGGAAGAAGAGAGATCAAAAGTGAGGAAGAGTAGGAGACTCCTTAGCAAGTCTGAGAGTGAGCCACCTAAAATTGATCTTGATACTGAGGGGTTTAAAACTACTGAGATTGAGGTTCTAGTCCCTGGGAAGACAGAGCAGTTGGAACAGTTCCTCAAGAAACTGCAGGAGAAATTGCAGGATGTTGAAGGTCAAGTCTTTATGATGAGACAGGCCTTGAGTTCGTTTATGTTGTCTTGCGACAAGAAGCATGCAGAAGTAATGGCATGCCTTGCAGAGCTTAAAAGTGCGAAAGGAACTCCATCAACACCTGCTGAAACTGCTGCTGCTGAAGGCGAAGGAGGAACTCACGTTGAAGAAGATGCACCAGAAGACGAAGTTCCCAGCACTTCAGTTCCTATGGACACAGCCCCTACCTCAGTTCCTGACGAAACCTCAGCTGACCCTGTTCCTCTAAGCATCATCCCTGCCTCTTAAGCCCAATATGACCCATTCCTTCTTCATTGCACTCTCCTTATTTAAAATTATTCGATGTGGTTGTACTTTTGTTCTGGATTTTCTTTTTATTTTTTTCTTTTGTTTTCGTTGTTTCTCTTTTCTTTGTTTTAACAAAACTCTTATTAGTTATGGGTAGTGAATTTTTTTCTTGCTTTATTTTATATTTTTGAACGTATCAGTCATACTTCTAAACTTGATTCTTTAGATGCATCTTGATGGCTAATATTGCTAGATTGCTGCTGAGCTACGTATTAATATTCCAACATTGGGGTCTCTACCATTATATGAAATAATGGTGCTGTGATGGTCAGTTTCTCAGGGAACATAGTTCTAAATTTTGATGATGCCAAAAGGGGGAAGAGAACGGCAACATAAATTGCATAATAAAATCAAATCTGAATCCTAATTCTCTCTCACTCTATCACACTCTATTAAAAACCTGCAAAGTTAAAGTTCCTATGTATATACTTGTATATAATCCTAGTCATAGTTTTTGCTTAGTGTATATTTAACTTAAATCAGAAAATCAAAATCAAAATATGTTTCTTTATATGTTTATCTTTTTCTACGCTTGTTTGCCTTGGTTTGTCATCATCAAAAAGGGGGAAATTGTTGACTCATGAATTGAAAGTAAAGTTTTGATGATGACTAACACAAACAAGCTTAACTAATATATACTTTGAGTTCCTATGAGATTTCACAGGTTCAAAGTGTAAGGAACTTGGAGCAATATTGAAGGAACGTAACAAGCTAAACAACCAAGTTCATGGAGAAGTTCCTAGGCAGAATATTGCAAAGGAACACAGAAGAAAGAAAAGAAGTTCCTTAGTAACACAGTTATGTAGGAACAAGCTGCGAGAATAGATCTGTTCCTACAGGAACAGGCGAACAAAGTCAAGACATCCACATGAAGTGTCTTGGTAAAGAGAAGAGAATTTCCAAGAAGATTATAAGCATAATCTTCTAGGAACTTAGTAATTACATTGGAGACTCAAATCAGATTGGAACATCAAACCTAAAAGCAAGTTACGAATCTATCCTACGAAGTGGTCTAGGTTAATTTATTGGGCTGATTTTGCTGAAGAATAAAAACGGCATCTAGGGTTTTTAACAAGTCAAGAAATGTTGTTAAGCATCCTAGATTGTAGGAATAAAGTCATGGGTTCATGGGCAAGAATAAAGCGGTTAAATTAGTCAAGTCAAAAGGCCTATTCTCCTGGTCTACATACTTGGGATAGTGGAAGAAATCATGGAGTTGTGGATGAGCAAAGAACGTGGTTGAAGACTGAAGATTACAAGCCAGAACCATTCTATAAATACTCCAAGAAATTCAGAAGAAGAAGCGGTGAAGAACATCAGAGAACACATTGAGTATTTAACGAGTACATGTTTTGATGTTGTTGTTCCAGTCCAGTTTAAAAGGTCTTTTCAATGTATTAGAGTCAGAATTGAGTTGTAATTAGTGAGAAAAAGAGAAGTGTGAGAACTAGAGAAGAGTGGAGAAAAAGAGAAAGAGAAGCGAGAGATAAAGAGTGAGAATTGAGAATCAAGTTCCTACAGGAACTGACGAGGGAAATTAGAGAATTTAGGTTGTAATAACTGTTACATGCCTATAATAGAAGTGGAGTTTTCTTCCTTAGGGCCAAGGAAGTTTTTCTCATAAATATCCTTTTTTGTCAGTTTAAATTTTTCAAATTTTTTATCTTTTGTAAAATCATAAAAGATAAGTGTAAAGGATATTTATAGGCAGTAGTTGGGGAGGGTAGTTATTAGGCGCGGTTACCAAGAGGTAGTGGGGAGTTATTTCAAAGAGTGGGATTATTGCTCTTTAACTGCCGAATCGTCGAGTGAATAATCCGGGGCAAATTGTTATGGTCGATTTCCTCTGACTAGACTCGACCCCAGACGAGTCAGTAACCGTTAGTCCGAGATTCATGGAGACTGTTGAGCCGTTCAAATTAATTCTTCAGCAGATTCAGGGGGTTGAACAAGTCTACTAGGAAGGTACATTGAACCTGGACAGAGATTAGCTTTCGTGGAGAGAAAGAAGGAAACTACTCTCCTATTTTTTAGGAGATGCGGTTATTTACCTAAGAAGACCGTTGAAGATATTTTCTAGGTCTCAATGCTATAAATTCAGCTCGCTATTCAGTCCAAGGACACAACGACAGCTCACTGTAAAATACTCCTAAGCTAAATCACTCTCACATTGTACTCTAAGCAAAGCTCATCCTTCGTTCATCATAGTGAAACGGTGGAATTACCCCCACCCGTAGTTTTTCCCACTTTGGGTTTTCTGCGTCATCAAAATATCGTGTTTTGTCTACTTTAATTTCTTTCGTTTTTATACTTTGCACTATTAGTCTTTATTCATCGAATTGCATAATCTATCTAGCCGTCGTAGTCCCAACCTAAGATCGTTCTAAGCGATTTTTGGCATAAACACATACCACCGTAACATATAACTTATAACGATTGACATTTTTCCTCTCAACTTATTAATAAATTGTGGAGGTGGTAGAAATTAGAAAATTAGTCCGGGAGAAGTGTGCCTAACCATCTTCAAACCACACTTCATAATGCTTAGTAGAATAGATAATACGAAATTGTGAAACAAAATCCTAGAGCATAGAACATGACGAACATATATCAAGCTTTTATCCACTAAACAAAAGCAATATTCAACAATGAAAAACTACAATGTTTACGAGTTCATTTGGTAGGGTGTAAAATATTTTTGGATGAAAATGGTTATCCATGAAAAGTCTTTTACATTGGAAAACTCATTTTCATGAATAATTTCCGTTGTTTGGTTGCATGAAAAATAAATTTTACATTTTAAGCATTTTCATTGTTTGTTGAACGGAAAATCAATTAGTTCAATTGCAAGGTGATGGAAAATATTTCCCTCCCAATTTTGGGAGGAAAAATTTTCAATATAGGGTCTTTTTGGTAGAGTGCAAAATATTTTCGCATGAAAATAGTTTTCTTTGATAAATTACATTGGAAACTCATTTTCATGAAGAATTTCCATTGTTTAATTGCATGTAAAATGATTTTACGTTTTAAACATTTTTCAGTGTTTGGTTGAATTGAAAATCAAGTATTTCAATTGTAAGAGAAAATGTTTTCCTTCAAAGTGTGATGGAAAATGTTTTCTTTCCAAATTCGGGGGAAAATATTTTCAACATGTTGGAATTCCACCCCAAGTTTTACAATATAAAATTTTAAAGGAAAAAATACCGAAAAAAAAACTTTTGGAATTTTTTTTTTGTGATGAGAAACCTTTTTAAAAAATTTTGCTATAAGAAACCTTAAACAAAATTTTTTTTTTGCCAAACGAAACCAAATGCCTACTTTCCAGTGTCGACCATGATTTCCCGATGTTGACTACTCTATTTTGCTTTATTGCGCCCTTTTCTCCATTTTCCACTTAAACCTAACCACACAACTCATACTCTCCACTACCTTCTCTACAATCCTCACCATCTTCATTACCACCACAACATCTTCGCCACCCATCCTCACCAACTTCACCGTCTCTATCATTAATTCTCGTTAATTCTCATAAATCAAGGTAAGAGATTTTTTGTTTGGATTTGGAAAACTTAGAGTGAGTTGGATTTCAATTTGGAATTTGGTTTTTAATGTGGTAATTGGGGTTTTTTTACTTCGATTTTAACGGTTTTATTTGGTTGAGATTTGTTCACAGTTTTGGGGAATTTTTTTCGAATTTGAGGATTTGTTTGAAAGATTTGGGGAATTTGGTTTCAAATTGTTTGGGTTTTTGATTTATGTATTTGATTGCATCATAGAGTTTAGTTTTGTAAAAACGTGAATTTTTATCTCATTAATTGAAATTATACCCCAAAATAGAACCAAATTATACCCTAATGCATTGGATTGAATTCAAAATTTGGGTTAATGAAGGAAGAAGGGTGCAAATAATAAAGTCAAAGATGGTCAACATCGAATAGTAGAAGAAAGGTTTCAATCATAAAAAACATTTTAGTTTAAGGATCCTGCTAGCAAATAAATTTTTAAAAGTATTCTCTTTGCAAGCAAATTTTTTTAAAAAGTTTTCTTCAGCAATTTTTCCTATTTTAAACAATGTAAAATAGAAAAATAGTTTTAAGCAAAAATGTTTTAAGCCCTACCAAACAGACACGGTTTTAAACAATGAATTTTGATGGCCTGTGGAAAATGCTGGTTGTTATTTAAGGGTCTTAGGGAGTAACTGAGGTTTAAAGCGCTACTTAGCATATAAGATCAACCAAGTGTAGATATTGTACCCCAGTCTGCCATTGCATGCTGTGGAAATTAAACATAGCTCACGAATGTGTATACAGCTTAATATACCTATGTACTGATTCTACCTATGTACCTTATGAAGGTCGAAGGAGGGGGGTATATATAATGTTGGAAGTGACTTGAGGAGCGCTAGGACGCCGGAGGAGCGCTAGGACGCCTAGCAGCAAGCGCCAGGACGCTCAAAGTGAGCGCCAGGACCCCCACTGAGCGCTATGGTGTAGGCCCTTAGGGCGCCTTGGCGCTCTCCCTGCACTATGGCGCTCGACAAAGTTGCACAAAAATGAATACCAGTATGGGTACGAATACAAAATGGGTACGAAAAAACGCCATTGAAAAAACTGAGGATACGGGTATGTGAAAGAAAATAATAAGAAAATCTATAAATTTCTACATAATTTCAATAGAATATAGAGGTAAATATCAAATTTGGTGATGATAATATGATTATTAAACATAATAACTACTAAAAACCTGAAAGGCATAAACAATTAAAGCGGGAAAAATAACTCAAACGCTATAGGATACTCGAATGAGCCTAATCAGTTACGTTAATGTGGGTACACGTGTCAAACGTGTGTCGGTGTCGTGTCAGTATCGGACACAGGGTACAACAGGTTAGAGGTGTGTTCGTGCAACCTAGGCCCTCGAGCCCCTGATTTTCCATTTTTACGCGGACTATCTCCGAGTCTTCCTTATTTCATATATTTACTTCATAAACCGAAACATTTCGATATATTACGAAGTTATACAAAATTCACATCCATAACACCATTTATACAATTCCATAACCTAGAGTTGCCATAATCCGAACAAGTCCTTCTAGAAGGTTCGCCGAATCCGATCATACCATACGCTTAAATTATATATTTTATTTTCGAAAATGATTTTAAAATGATGAAGTGAAAATGAAATGAAAATTAAAATATTAAATGAAAATAAGAAAATTATTTTAAGCGTATTTCAACCGTCATAACTAATCATCGGCTAATCCCTATCGACAATGGTTTTATTTATTTATTTATTTATTTATTTATTTATTTATTTATTTATTTATTTATTTATTTATTTATTTATTTATTTATTTATTTATTTATTTATTTATTTATTTATTTATTTATTTATTTATTTATTTATTTATTTATTTATTTATTTATTTATTTATTTATTTATTTATTTATTTATTTATTTATTTATTTATTTATTTATTTATTTATTTATTTATTTATTTATTTATTTATTTATTTATTTATTTATTTATTTATTTATTTATTTATTTATTTATTTATTTATTTATTTATTTATTTATTTATTTATTTATAGGCACTCAACTTTCAAGAATCGAACATGTCTGCGACGTGGTAAACGATAATCATTAACCTTTAGGGGCGGAACCAAAAAATAGGTGACTACACACATGAATAGAATTTGGACCATATAACTCCTATAAGTTTATGGTTCTCATCTTTTTGTACACCTTCTAAGCTATCATAAAAGGTAAACATTGACTTTTTCATAGCATCTTTAGTCCATCGATTCAAGATATATTGTTTAGTGAATTCTGACAAAAATTTTCCTTTCATCACCAACAGAATGTGACGGCATAATAATCCCTTTGATTCAAACATTTTACAAGAACAAAAATCTGTATCAGAAGTTGCATTATAACTCAAGGAATATCTTCGTTTTCAAGTGTTATTGATAATTTCATACTTCTCAACCCCTTCTTCAGATATCATCAAGCTTGAAGTTCCACAATTAAAATTAGCATGCTGAAATTCTTGTTGAAACTTATAGAAAAGTTCATGAGTGTAGACAAGATTAGCATGCTTTTCTAAATGAAGAGCAGTCACATAACGAGGCAACATACTTTTACTTTTAGAGTTTAGTTTATCTTGGTCATGCCTTTGAGAGTCCCATTGCAGATTCAACTCTAAACCACAACTCAACCAAAGTACAATTGAGATTTGTAAATCTTGTAAAAAAGTTGTTTTCACTCTCAGATATTTGAGTAGACCGTCAGATGCCACCTAAGAAAAGATCTCGAAAGTAAGATGGGATCCATAATTCCTTCATGTTAAACATTTTAGAAAACCAATTGTGGTTTTTTAAACCAAATTCATTTATCACTACATTCCAACCAACAATAAATTCATGTGGCTCTATATCTGTATCCCACACTACACCATTAAGTTTATCCAAAAAGTCTGTTTTTAAACACAAATTTTGGACCAAGTTTTCTAGGAACCTTCTTCATAATATGCGAAATACATAGTCTGTGATTTGTTCTTGTGAAAACAGTTTCAATAGCTACTTTCATGATAGGATCTTCGTCGGTTATCAAACAAGTAGGTTGACAATTTCCCATGGCTTTTAGAAAACACTCAAACAACCATACAAAAGACTCAATATCTTCATAAGTTCCAATGGCTGAGCCGCATTTAAAAACATTTTATCTCAAATCATTTCATTTCATAAATAAGCAACTCGGCCACGTACGCCGAGGAATCTGAAAGATCCTGCATGACGTAAAGCAACTTTAGGTAAATGAAGCGAAGTCGGGAAAGAATATCATGAATTTCAAAAATGGCAAAAATAGAATCCCGAGCCTCAAGCGCTCAGCTCGAGCGCCGGGACACTCGCTAGTTGCTAGGAGACCGAGCAGTCTCCAAGGCTCTATAAAAGGGCACACCTCTCAATGCTTCATAATTCATCAAGGACCATTCAATCATCAACCAACATTCACACAACCAACACACATTCTCTCTCTAACTTCTCTCTACTTTCTCTCTCTAAAGTTCTTTAAACTTTTCTTCAAAAAATCTTAATCCCGAGATTCCAAAAATCGTTCTTCAAGCATTCAAAGGAAATCGTCTCGACGACCGCACAAAAGGTACTTCGAATGAGGCCAAAAGCATCAACGACATCATCGTAAGTTCTCTAAATCATTACGTGATTTATCGCTTTCTTAGGAAATGGACATGCTTAAATCAATTCATGAAACATTGACTAATCATGGCTCGATTTTCTATTAAAGTCAACTTTAAGTAGAAACACGAACTAGGTTGCTTACATGCTCATGTTTGCTCTATATTTATCGTTTTCATCACCTAGAACCCATGCTTAGCTACAAGTTTGGAAAAGCATGCTATCACATAACGCAAAGATAATCCATGTAACACGGCTTAAGGTCCTTAATCTTGACTAATCTAAAGCGATCACCCTCACAGTTTATTAGAAACTAAGTGTGCATTAATCAAAACTCGCCTAGTATCGTTCCTATGTGCTCTTATCAGGGCTAATATGGAAATATCCATGATATAATTCGATATTATGATTGTGAAATTGCATATGAAACACCAGTAGAGGCCGCTATACGCGCGGGGGTGGGGACATTGTGAACTACTCTCGTCCTTACCCTCGTCCTTTAATCCAGAGATATGAGACCTTCTTATCCTTTGCTGTCAATTTGCCTTCGGGTTAGACCTAATGGGGTTCCATGAGCTCCCGAAAAGAGCATGGTGGAGACATCTCTACTTGGGTTTTGAGTTTCTAGACTCACTCCCTAAGCCAAGCGTACTTACACTATACAACAAACTAAAGACATTTGATGTTCGTAAAAAGGGCACATGGGCCGGTCACAAAAGCCCCGTGTCCCACAACACCACCATGGTAGCAACTCCAAGAAGGTATTATCTGTGTCACATAAATTGACGGAATACCAACGCATTTAAAATTATAAAAGAGTACATGTCTTATATTCCGATTAGAAGTTACAGTAACTATACCCATAACTCCCCCCATTGTTCATATTCAAGATATATATGCCCAAGAGTTTTGGAGCGAATCCTCTTTCGCTTTACGTGATTAACCGGTTTAATAATTGTCCAGACTCACATAAAATCACATAAGAACATTTATGGCAAACAAGCAACACCATATTAATTATCTTGATTATCATGTGATTCAAATTTTAATTCTTGGTCGTTTATTTATTTAACTATCCTTTAGCTCACATAAACTGTGAGTGGCTAACTATTTGCTCATTAATCTTCTATAAAACATGTGATTAAATATTCACTAACTACCTTTCTTGTTGATCAAGTAATTAATCAACTTAACTACTTTACTTTTCTAACTGACTACTATTCAAACTTTCAAAATATTCAACATTCCAACTTCAATAATGTATTAACAATGCTATAAAACCGGAATGTCAAACTTAATAAACAATGCGTAAGTTTCATACTATCATTTCAACATAACTTCTCATATATGTTAGTCATCTCAAGTCAACAAAAAATTATCTTTTATTTCTATGAAATCTAGCATGAAATCCAAACTATTCTAACATGAACTCTATTTACATGATTGCCTTTAGTACTTACGTACCTTGTGTTATAACGGTGATCCGCCACTACTTCTAGAAGTCGGAGTCTACTACGAAGGAAAAATCAAAACTAATTACAAACCTTGTTGACCAAATTCTACAACAACTTTAAACCAACTTTTTACATTAAAAACTTGTCCAAAACCTTCCATATATGGTCGCTATTCAATTCTATACTTTATTTTATAATTTCCTTTTCAAAACACTTGATTTTTAATAGTTTTCTAAAACTGGCAGCTTTGAAAAGTTGCTTAAAACCTTCTTTAAACCTTTCTAAACATTATAATTTGTCCATAAAACAATAGACTCATGTCCTACGATCATCATGTGATGTATTTGTGTGTTTAAAAAAATTTTAACTCATTATTTCATGTGTTACTATTTTTATTGTGCACGAAGGCATGATAATAAAAATTCATAACATTACTTATTTATCCAAAACTCATTAAAACCCTTTAGGAACTTTATATTTCATGCATAAAAAACCTTTAGAACCATATACTATCATCACAATTATATTCTACGCATTAAAAATAATTTTTCATACTTATAAACATGTTCATAATATTTTTAGTTCTATTATCCATACTTTACAAAAATTGACAGCAATAATAAATTACTTTAAAACCTTCAAAAACAATTCTAAACTTCAAAAAATCATCACAAACTAATACTATAACAATCTATGATCATAATATGAATGTTTACAATATTAAAATCATAAAAAAATAACAATTTACATTTATTTTTATAAACCCTAGTTCATAATTTTATGAACAGCTTATAAATATAAATTTTAATTATAAAACATGATTTAAACAAGATTGAACAAGAATTGAAGAAGAGATTTTTTTAGAGTGTTCGAAAATACCAAAATGGGGAGGAGAAGGTGGCCGGTGAGGGGACTGTTGGCGGACGACGAGGGGGCAGCCGAAAAGTGGTGTTTCTGGCAGGTAATGGATCCGGCAGGTGGTGGTTGAGGCTTGGGGGGTTTCGGACCCCATTGTTTTGAACCTCTTTTCTCTCTCTTTTATTTTTTTTGAAATCCTATAGCACAAATTATAACATTAATTCTGAAAATTCTGGTTTAATGGGGTATTTATAGGCCCAGATTAGGTTTAGGTGAAATTACACAAATACCCTTAATGTTTGAAATATCTTTTATGCCGTTGCTTTAAAACAATTAAGGAAACCTTTTAAAATCTAAATTTGGAAACTTCTTAAAATATGTTACAAAATTTAAAGTGACATAAAAAATAACTTATAAACTTTATAAAGCATAAAAATAATTTTTTAAGTCACAATTATTTAAATTTTCTTTCTTAATTTATCTATTTAACTAATTTTTCACTAAAAATACTAAAAATATTCAAATTCATTATGAAATTAAATTCATAAAATACGTGAAATTACGAGGTATTATAGTCTATCCCCTTAAAAGAAGTTTCATCCAGAAACTTTGTGTTAATTACTGTATGGAACTGGAATAGAGATTGCATTTTTGTTCAAAAAATAAAAATTCACAACATTACTTATTTATTCAAAACTCATTCAAACCTTTTTGGAACTTTATATTTCAGGCGTAAAACACTTTTAGAACCTTATACTATCATCACACTTATATTTTACGTATTAAAAATAATTTTTCATACCTATAAACATGTTCATAATATTATTAGTTCTAGTACTCATACTTGTAAAAAATTGACAGGAATAATAAATTACTTTGAAATCTTCAAAAGCCATTCTAAACTTCATAAAATCATCAGAAACTAATACTTCAACAATCAATGATCATAATATGAAAGTTTAGATTATTAAAATCATAAAAACTAACAATTTACATGAATTTTTATAAACTCTAGTTCATAATTTTAGGAACAACTTATAAATATTAATTTTAATATTAAAAACATAATCATAAACTTCAAAACATGATTTAAACAAGATTGAATAAGAATTGAAGAAGAGATTTTTTCTTTTAAAGTGTTCGAAAATAACAAAAGGGGGAGGAGAAGGTGGCCGGTGAGGGAGCTGTTGGCCGACGACGAGTGGTGACTGGCTAGGGGGCAGCTGACAGGTGGTGTTTCTAGCGGGTGGTGGTCCCTGCAGTTAGTGGTTCAGGCTTGGGGGGTTTCGGACCCCTAGGGTTTGGAACCTCTTTTTTTCTCTCCCTCTCCCTCTATATTTTTTTTTTTTTTGAAATCCTATAACACAAATCCTAACATTAATTCTAAAAATTCTGGTTTAGTAGGGTAATTATAGGCCCAAATTAGGTTTAGGTGAAATTACACAAATACCCTTAATGTTTGAAAATATCTTTTGTGCCATTGTTTTAAAACAATTAAGGAAACCTTTAATAATCTAACTTTAGAAGCTTTTTAAAAACTTTTAACTATTAAGGCCCAAAAATGTTTTATTTTATGTTTTCCCCTTGTTTTCTGTCAATTTATATGCTTAGTAGTTGATTTTGTGGCTTTATTTTGATTAAATATCATTCCTTGGTGTTAAGTTATGATTTGGAGCGGTTTTAGTTGATTTATAGAGCCTTTTATGTTTATTTTATGCTTCCTCGGTTATTACGCGTGGTTTTCGGATTGTTTTATATGTTATAGGAGCCTAATAGGGAGTTATGAAGTCACTAGCAGCTAAAACGAGTCAAAATGTACTTGCTTCGGGATGTTTGCCAAGGTACGAAAATCTACGAACGAGATTTGAAGGAATCGAATGAAGAAATAAAAATGATCATCAAAATATTGTTGAGGTTAATCCATGCGGGTGCAGCCCCTAAAACTCCACTGATCTATGCGTCTGAACATAGATCAGGATTTTCACAGAGGCCAGAATAGCAGCCCTGCGGGCACAGGGAAGAAGTTGATTTTGACTGCTGCGAGCGTAGGTGGCCCGGTTTTGGGTCCGCTTGGTTGTTCTCCGCAGTTTTTGTTCGTGGGCCTTATTATTTCAAAACCCAATTGCTATAAATATGTTATGTTATTGGGGCATGACCCTAACTAGTTTTTGGCATATTTTATGATTAGAATCCTAAAACTCTTTCTCTCTCTAGAATTAGTAGTTAGATTAGTTTATCAATCAACAATTAATTTCAAGTTTATTCAAATTAATGTAATTCAAGCTTTCTTTTGGTAATCTCTTTCCATTGTCTTTTTTCAATTCTTTTTTGTTTTTTAGTGTTTGTTTTAGTTTGTTATTTTCTAGTTTAATTTAATTTTTTTTGCAAGTTAATTTAATTAATTTAATTTTCTAGTAATTAATTTTAGTTTTAATTTCTTGTTAATTTATTTTTAATGTCTTCTTAATTTCTTGTTAATTTATTCATGTTTATGATCATGTTAGTCAAATTTATTTTTGTTGTTGTTTTCATAATCATGTGCGAGTAGTCCTCTTTGCTAGGGCTAGGGGACCTATGAACATGTTATGAATTAGTTTTATGTTCGTTAATTATTAGTTGAATTCCTATTATCGATTACTATTGATTGCAATTAAATTGTAGTCAGATTAAGTTGTGAGTTAGGTAATTGTTGAAATCGAGGCAGAGAGGTAAGATTACCACAATAAGACCGCTGAATAATAGGAAAAAACGAATTTATGCGAGCGAGAGCCGGTAAAGGAGTTTTGAGGGAGTCTAAGTTCGAGAGATTTAGTGAGCCCTAGTTAAATGAAAGTTAATGAACTCATTAATTAATGTTTTATTTATTTGTTGATTGTTCATAGTGAACCGATCGCCCTAGATTTCCATTATTAAAGTTTAATTCGTAATTTTCCCGCTATTTTCCTTAGTTTTCGTACTTCATTGTTTTCTCTAGTTTTTAGTAGTTTAGTTAGAATTTCCATAAAGGCCTATTACACAATTTAGTCATTTTAGAGCTAATAGAATTTAATCGTTTCCATGTGGATTCGATCCCTACTTCTCTAGCTATATTAGTTAGTGTTGTTTGGTTATTTTTGAGAGTTGTGCGATAGCATGTTTAAATTTTGGCGTTGTTGTCGGGGAGACAATTTTTAACTCTATTATTCGGGTTTAAATTGTTATTTTTACTTTTATTTTTGTTTTATTTTAGCCTCAAGGGACTTTCACGTTCTTTGAGGCAGTTCTCATATTCGTTAGGAGTTTCATTGCTTGTGCAGGTCTTCAATTTGTATGACGGTGTGGATTGATCCTGATCCTGAAAGGTCATTTCATAAGCAGATTCGTAGAAGGAAGTGGAGATCGAGAAAGACTTCCCTTTTGGAGCGTACAGTTACTGATTTGACAAGGTTATTTGAGGAATTGGGTATTTCTGATACAGAAGAAGAGATGTCGGATTTCGAGTATAATGAAAAAAACCAACCTCCACTGCCGTCACCACCGCCACTAGCAAGGTTGCTAAAGGATTATTCTCAACTAAGTTCTGCAACAGTGGGAGGTGGTGATGGAGTTCCTGATACAGAAGCTCTAAATTTCGAATTGAAGCTAGCTTTGGTGAATATGGTATAAAGGCACCAATGTGCAAGAACATTGAAGGAAGATCCAAATTTGCATCTGAATAACTTTTTCCAGTATTGCAACACGATTAAGCAGGCCGGTGTGACTTAAGATTACATTAGACGTATGATGTTCCCGTTCTCATCGAAGGATAAGGCTCGTTCTTGGTTAAATGGTCTCAATATGGATAACATTAATANTTTAGTGAGCCCTAGTTAAATGAAAGTTAATGAACTCATTAATTAATGTTTTATTTATTTGTTGATTGTTCATAGTGAACCGATCGCCCTAGATTTCCATTATTAAAGTTTAATTCGTAATTTTCCCGCTATTTTCCTTAGTTTTCGTACTTCATTGTTTTCTCTAGTTTTTAGTAGTTTAGTTAGAATTTCCATAAAGGCCTATTACACAATTTAGTCATTTTAGAGCTAATAGAATTTAATCGTTTCCATGTGGATTCGATCCCTACTTCTCTAGCTATATTAGTTAGTGTTGTTTGGTTATTTTTGAGAGTTGTGCGATAGCATGTTTAAATTTTGGCGTTGTTGTCGGGGAGACAATTTTTAACTCTATTATTCGGGTTTAAATTGTTATTTTTACTTTTATTTTTGTTTTATTTTAGCCTCAAGGGACTTTCACGTTCTTTGAGGCAGTTCTCATATTCGTTAGGAGTTTCATTGCTTGTGCAGGTCTTCAATTTGTATGACGGTGTGGATTGATCCTGATCCTGAAAGGTCATTTCATAAGCAGATTCGTAGAAGGAAGTGGAGATCGAGAAAGACTTCCCTTTTGGAGCGTACAGTTACTGATTTGACAAGGTTATTTGAGGAATTGGGTATTTCTGATACAGAAGAAGAGATGTCGGATTTCGAGTATAATGAAAAAAACCAACCTCCACTGCCGTCACCACCGCCACTAGCAAGGTTGCTAAAGGATTATTCTCAACTAAGTTCTGCAACAGTGGGAGGTGGTGATGGAGTTCCTGATACAGAAGCTCTAAATTTCGAATTGAAGCTAGCTTTGGTGAATATGGTATAAAGGCACCAATGTGCAAGAACATTGAAGGAAGATCCAAATTTGCATCTGAATAACTTTTTCCAGTATTGCAACACGATTAAGCAGGCCGGTGTGACTTAAGATTACATTAGACGTATGATGTTCCCGTTCTCATCGAAGGATAAGGCTCGTTCTTGGTTAAATGGTCTCAATATGGATAACATTAATAGTTGGGATGAGTTGGCTCTTGCATTTCAAAGGAAGTATTATCCTTCGGAGCGGACTGCAACCCTTAGGACTTAGATCACGAATTTCAACCAGGAAACCGATGAAAACTTTATGATGCATGGGAGAGATTCAAGAAATTATTGAGAATGTTCCCTCATCACTGTCTTGAGAAGTGGTTTTTGGTTCAATCATTTTATAACGGTTTTGGTAGTGAGAGTACAACATTGCTTAATTCTGCTGCCAGTGGTCGATTCATGGATCAGGAAGTTAATGCTGCATACAATTTATTGAGGAGATTGCAATTCATAATTCTCAATTCGTAATCCCAGAGGACATGCTAAAAGAGGAGGGAAACAGGTGATAGGCGATAAATATGAGAGTTTGGCTTCAAAAATCAATGCAATCCATGAGAAGCTAGATAAGATCAATACCACATCTTCTTGACCAATGACGATAGCTGCAATGGCTACACTTTCGGGATGCAATGATATCTTCTGTGATTCATGCGGATAGTTTGGTCATAATACTCAAACATGTCATAGTTCTGTGGAGCAAGTATGTACATTTCAAGCGTACAAGAATAATCCATTTTCCAACACATATAATCTAGGTTGGAAGGATCATCCATTCCTCTCATACAAGAACACTAACAACATTCAAAATCCGTAGCAGTTTGTGCAACAACAGTAGGTTCAACAGTTTACACCACCTCAACTACCAGGTTTCAATAGACCACCACCTCCAGCACCACTCCCAGCACCTCCACAGCCAACCAACAATGAGTTTTTCAAACTGAAGCATATGATGATGCAGATGCTGAAAACTATGGAAGCCATGCAAGCTCATAATCGGCAATTAGAAACGCAAGTTTCACAAATCTCTCAATCTTCAGCTTAAAGGCAACCAGGGCAAATTCCTCCTCAACCTACTCCTTCAAATCCACCTAGAGATCATTGCAGTTCTATTTCCATAAGGAGCGGTACTTACTATGAAGGTCCGAGAATGCCCACTAATGACACCAGCAATGTTGGATGGAATGAAGAAGCCTAGTTCGGTTGTGATTGAAGATCTTGAAGAAGCAGCTGTAGAAAAGAAGAATGAACCATCAAAGGAAAAGGAAGCAACTAAGAAGCAAGCCCCTGTAGCTGATACGATTACTGACATAATTTCTCCATCAAAGGTGTCGTTGCCCTTTCCGAACAGTGTAACCACGAGTAAGAATGATAATCACTTTTGAAAGTTTCTAGAAATTGTTAAAAATTTACAAGTTACTGTGCCTTTTACTGATTTGATTACTCAAGTTCCTACTTACACTAAATTTTTGAAAGTTGTTTTGAGTAGGAAACGTGAGTTGAATGTAACAAAGATGGTTGCACTCACTGAGGAGTGCATTGCCATCCTTCAAAACAAATATCCACCTAAGTTGAAGGATCCTGGCAGCTTTTCAATCCCATGCAATATTGGTCCTTTGTTTATTGATAAAGCTTTATGTGATTTATGAGCTAGTGTTAGTGTTATGCCTTTATCAATTTATAGGAAGCTTGATATGGGAGATTTGAAAGGTATTAATGTTACTTTGCAGATGGCAGATAGGACTATCAAATACCCTAAGGGTATTTTGGAAGATTTACCTGTTAAAGTAGGAAAGTTTTTCATTCCTATTTATTTTGTTGTCTTAGATATTGATGAGGAAGCTCAACTTCTTATCATAGTTGGTAGAACTTTCTTACATACTATAGGTGCTATCATTGATGTTAAAAATGGAAGCATAAATCTTTCTGTAGGAGATGATAAAGTGACTTTCAATCTTAATAATGCAATGAAAAACCCCATGATAGAGCAATCATGTTATAGGATTGATATTGTTAATGAAATTATTTTAGATGTCATGCCTCAATCCCTTAAAACGATTCATCTCGAGGCCATTTTATGCTTGGATGCTGCTGCAGGAGAAGGAGATTCTGAAGTTGATGCCGTAGCTCATGAATTAAATGGTGAGAAAATGACTCTAGAAGAGAGCCAAAGGTATAATGCATTGCCTCAACAATCATGTTATGTTAAGGAGGTAACACAGCCTAAAATGAAACCCCTCCCCTCTAATTTGAAATATTCTTTCTTAGATGAGAATGAGATGTATCTAGTCATATTTAGTTCTAAGCTTACGGATAGTCAACTTGAAAAGTTATTAGTTGTTCTTAAGTCTCATAAAAAGACTATTGGTTATACACTTGATGATTTGACTGGCATAACTCCTGATTTTTGTATGCATAGAATTCATTTAGAGGAAGGTCATAAACCTTATATACAAGGACAACAGAGACAAAACCCTAATATGTAGGAGGTGATAAAGAAAGAGGTTCTCAAACTCTTTGATGCAGGTATCATCTATGCTGTACCTGATTCTCAATGGGTAAGTCCAGTGAAGGTTGTCCCTAAAAAGGGAGTAACAACTTTTGTGCGTAATGATAAAAATGAACTTATTCCTACTAGAGTTGTTACAGGTTGGCGAATGTGCATTGATTATCGAAAATTAAATGTTGCCACTAAAAAGGATCATTTCCCTTTCTCTTTTATTGATCAAATGTTAGAAAGGTTAGCAAAGAATAAATATTTCTGTTATCTAGATGGTTATTCAAGTTTCTTTCAAATACCTATACATCCTGATGACAGATCGAAAACAACATTTACATACCCTTATGGTACTTTTGCTTACCGTAGAATGCCTTTTGGTCTATGATGCTCCTGCTACCTTTCAACGTTGTTTGTTGGCTATTTTTTCTGAGTATATAGAGTCTATTATGGAGGTCTTCATGGGTGATTTTAGTGTCTATGGTATTGATTTTGATTCATGTTTGACTAATTTGACTAAAGTGCTTAAAAGATGTGAACATGTGAATTTGGTCCTTAATTGGGAAAAATGTCATTTTATGGTGACAGAAGGAGTTGTTTTAGGACATCTAGTCTCTGAAAGAGGTATTGAAGTTGATAAAGCTAAAATTCAAGTTATTGAACAATTGCCTTCACCAGTAAGTGTGAAAGGTGTTAGAAGTTTTTTAGGTCATGCAGGGTTTTATCGTCGATTTATCAAAGATTTTTCTAAAATTACCGAACCCGGCCATGACTCAATTGCTATTAAAAGATTTTGAATTTAAATTTACAGTTGAATGTCTTGAATCTTTTAATTTGATCAAACAATCATTAATCTCAGCACCTATCATTCAGTCACCTGATTGGGATTTGCCTTTTGAAATTATGTGTGATGCTTGTGATTATGCAATAGGTGTAATGTAAGGTCAAAGAAAAGATAAGATTTTGCATGCTATTTATTATGCTAGTAAGAATTTAGATCCATCTCAGATTAATTATGCAACAAACGAAAAGGAATTGTTTGCTATAGTATATGCGTTGGATAAATTTTGTTCTTATCTCATAGGTTCAAAAGTTATTATTTATACTGACCATGCAACTCTAAAGTACTTACTTGGTAAGAAAGAAGTAAAACCAAGACTTATTAGGTGAGTTTTACTTCTTCAAGAGTTTGACCTAGAAATACGTGATAAGAAAGGAGCAGAGAACGTAGTAGCCGATCTCTAGTACTCCATGGTTTGCTGATTATGCTAATTATGTTGTTGTAGTCTTACCTGCTGACCTTACTTATCAGCAGCAAAAAGGTTTTTACATGATGTTAGACGTTATTTCTAGGATGATTTTAACTTGTTTCGTGAGTGTTGAGATGGATTATATCGTAGATGTGTACCTGATTGGGAAGTCTATAAAATCTTACATCACTGCCACTCATCACCTTATAGAGGACATGCTGGTCCCACTAAAAGATGTTTAAGGTATTACAATTGGGTTGTTATTGGCCAACAATACTTAAGGATGCTCGAGATTTTGTTATTTCTGGTGATTCGTGTCAATGAATAGTTAATATCTCAAAAAGGCATGAAATGCCTCAAACCGGTATTTTAGAAGTTGAAAATTTTTCGATGTTTGGGGTATTGATACATGGGTCCTTTTCCTTCTTCTAATGGTAATCATTATATTTTAGTTCTAAGTAGGTGGAAGCGATTGCTACCCCCCGTTGTGATTCTAACACTGTTCTGAGATCATTTAAGAAAGTCATTTTTCCTAGGTTTAGAGTCCCTAGACTATTATCAATGATCACTAGTACAAACACCGTGATTTGTTGCGGTTTTTTAAGGGGTATTTGCTGCGGTTTTGAACTGCAGCACTCATGGTAGCTGCAAATAGGGGGATGTTTATTTAATTTCCCAAAAAAATATTTTATTTTTTATTTTTAATTTTCCAAGCTAAAATGAAACATTAACCAATACGGCAATACATATACATAATATTTTGATTATTATCAATCAAATTTAAGTTATATCAAATACAATTGACTTGAGAAAAATACACTAAAGCTGTAAACATTAGAGTAACAACAAGAAGCAGTAGCAGCAGCTAACAACAACAAGCAGCAGCAAGAAGAAGCAGCAGCAGTAGCAAGAAGTAGCAAGAAGCGACTAACAAGCAGCAGAAAGATGAGGAGACAACAAGCAGCAGCAGCTACAACGCCAGCCAACAAGCAACAGAAAGACAAGGAGACAACAAACAGGAGAGAGGAGAAGCCACGACATATCATACCAAAACGTACTCAACTCTGAAACTCAAAACCACAAAACCAGTAATAGCAACAGAATAATAACACAATTCACTCTAACATAATTAACCAATGCTTTCAAACATAACTCTTACATTCACTCATAATTCAATCACACTCAGCCACACTTAGTGTGTCACTCTCACTAACACTCAGCTATACTCACACTCACACTGATCCACACTCATTGACACACACACACAAACATAAACTCTGACTTAGTCCCTCACTCACTCACACACACTCTCACTTACACACTTAGTCCCTCACTCACACTCATAGATACTCACTCACTTAGCTAAACACTGAAACACATTCAATGACACACATTCACTCAAAAAGCAAAATCAAAACCAAATAACAACAAAATCAAAACCAAAAAAGCAGCAACAATGATAAAGACAAATATCGAAACTAACCTCAACGACGAAGCCACCAAAAATCAGTTAGCCACTCATTCACTCTCACACACTCAGTCACTCAATTACTTACACACTCAGTTACTTAATTTCTTACACACTCACCCATTCCATCACTCACACTCAGTCACTCACTCTCACACACTCAGTCACTCATCCTCACACACTTAGTCTCTCACTCACACAGTCACTTACTCTCACACACTCAGTCACTCACTCTCACACACATTCACTCACTCTCACACACTCAGTCTCCTACTCACACAACCACTCACTCTCTCACACTCAGTCTCTCACTCACACAGCCACTCACTCTCACACACTCACACTCAATCACACAGTCACTCACTCTCATACACTTAGTCTCTCACTCACACGACCACTCACTCTCACACACTCAATATCTCACTCACAGTCACTGACTCTCACACACTCACACTCACTCACACACAGACACTCACTTACACCGTCCTTACTCAAACACAGTCACTCTCACACTTACACACTCACTCACTCACTCACAAACCAAAAACCACACCCCTGAACACAACAACATCAGATCCAAACTCAGAACCACAAACCAAATACCAACCCCCAAACCCAAATAGCACAACAAATCCCCAAATATAAGAACCGCAAACCCTTGAAGCCTCTTATCATCAAATATAAGATAAAAAAACCCACCAAAATCAAAGAAAAATACAAACGAATAATATTAAATAGAAAACTAACCACAAATTCATTAACAAGATTGCTAACAAGATCTTCAAATTGACATGAAAAAACAAAAAATTGATAATAAGCAAGTGAACCACAAACCAAAAATTATGACATCTAAAATAACAATAAATTACGAATTTAGGAAAAATAATCAAAAAAACTTGAGCAGAAAAATCGAAAAAAATGAAAACAAGAAACAAAAACTAACCATGAACGCGAATCTTCGACCTACAAACAAGAAAAACACGAAATCAGGAAAAAAACGTAAATTGAAAAAATTAAGATGAGGCGAATCTTACTTCTAATGAGGTTTTTTTAGGGTGAGGGAGAATGAGTGAGAGGCAAGATTGAGTGAGAGACGAGATTGAGTTAGAGAAAGGAGGGGAATGAAGGGAGAGGCTAGATTGAGTGATAGAAAGAAGGGGAATGAGGGTGAGAGGCGAGATTGAGTGAGAGAAGGGGAATGAAGGGTTAGGGTTTGAGGAAAGGGTTAGGACAATAAATCAGAAGGAAAGGTGGGAGGGTATTGAGGAAGTGGGTTTAAATATGGCTTCTTATAGTGGGCTTGGGCTGAAGCTTTTTAATTTTTGTTGGATTATTTTCTGCGGTTCAACCGCAGTAAATAGTATCGGTCATTATATAAAAAAGTTGGTACTTTTTTGCTACGGTTTTGCGATAACCGCAGCAAATCTTGTGTAGCAAATTCCATTTTTTCCACTAGCGGGTGGGGGAACACATTTCTATGAGAAGAGGTCAGATAAGCTGCTAGAAAAGTATGATGCTTACAACAGAACAGGGTTGGCGTATCATCCACAAACTAGTGGTCAAGTGGAATTTTCGAATTGAGAAATCAAGTCCATCTTAGAGAAGAAGGTTGTAAAATCGAGAAAAGATTAGAGTAGTAAGCTTCATGACACTTTATGGGCTTATAGAACGGCTTTCAAGACTTCAATTGGTACTTCTCCATATCGATTGGTTTATGGAAAAGTGTGCCATCTCCCAGTTTAACTCGGCTAGAAAGGTTATTGGGCAATAAAAAAGCTAAACATGTATGCAAAGCTTGCTAGAGAAAAAACGGTTACTTCAGTTGAATGAATTGGATGAATTTCGGTTAGGAGCTTATGGTAGTGCCAAAATCTATAAGGATAAGACGAAAAGATGGCACGATAAACGAATCATAACAAGAGAATTCCAAGTTGGCGATAAAATTCTATTATTTATGTAACACCCCCATATCTTGGTCACCATAAACAATGCCAAAACAACCCATCCTTTCAGAAGTCAAAGGTTTCCAAGACACGAGAGTGGTGACCATTACCCTCATTTCACTAAGGAAGTGAGTATAGAAACTTTAATGTAACTTTTAAACCATGAAATATCGCAGCGGAATAATTATTTTACATAAGTTTATTTAAAGAAAATCAAATTTTCCAAACTAAAGTGAGAAAAAGAGAACAAGTCTAGAAATATATTAAAAAACAAGATCTTTAAGAATTTCAAAGAAATCAAAAGCTAATGTTCCAAAAGCATAACATTATTCATAATAGTCAAGTCTTCAGGCACCCTAAGCCAAACCTCACTCATACTGCTCATAAAACTCAGCTGCAATAGACGAATAGAGAAAAAGAAACAAAGCAAAAAGAAACAAAAATAAGAAAAACTGAGTAAGCTCGACTCTACCCCGTAAAACGGGTTTGTGCTTTGAAAAAAAACATTGCATATACATACAAGAAACATAACTCAACCAAAGAAGAAACATGAAACAACATTGATAAAGCTTTAGCAACATAAGGAAATGCAATTCCAATATTATCAAGATCCAAGAACAAATGCTTTTGAGATTCATCATTGAGAATCTACATTCCAAACATCTCATAAATTTTTGAAAATAGAATCAAAAATCATCATAAAGCATTAGAATATCATTATGACCACTTTGATTAAAATTGGGAAAGAGAACATCGTTACCAGAGCAGTGCATTACCCTTTATGCTAACTTAGTAATAGATTATTGGCCGGCAGATTTTGGCAGATACTTAAGTGTGCACACCCCCCACGAACTATGCGACTTTTTCACACAGGGAGCTATGGAGTAGACGATACAGTCTATAGGAATTTTTCACCCAGGGAGTAGAACCAAAATAAAAACAACATACCACCTAAAAGTCTAGGCGCGTTCATCACCCTTAGGGGTAAGAGCTACCCATAAAGGCCTCTTTCCCATCAAGATTAAAATACATTTTAAACTGATTATTGTGATCACTTCTTAGCTATTCATTTTAGAAAGAAAGATTTAGACAACTAAAGTCAAAAGACATGAAACATGACATGAATAAACAAGGCATGATAAAGATACCAAAATAAAGTATCAAAACATAAGGAAGATTGAGTGAACGTAACATGATTTTGAAACATAAAAACATAACACTTTAGAACAAAGAAACAAAGTTTAGAAAATTATTTCAACTTAATAAAATATGTTTTAGTTTTCCTAAAATAATCAAAGTCAATAAAACACTTTTTAGAAGAAAAGAAAAGAGAAAATAAGAGTTGAAAACATGTTATGAAATAAGTTGTAAACTAAACTTAGAAAATTATAATTTGGTTTCAAAACAACTTAGAAATTATGTTTTAATTAAACAACTTTTAAGAATTAAATTAAACTAAGTGAAATCATCTTTGAAAATTAACTAAATCAAAGTAGTATTATAAAGTTCTAAAAAAAGAAATTCAAACAAACTTTATTTCATTTAAAAGATATAATTTTTAAACCATGAAAATAAATTTATAAAATAACTTAGAAATTAAGAAATTAGGTTTCGATAATTATATTTATTTATTTTATTTAATTCGATTTTTTATAAAAACCAAAATTAATTAATTTATTTTTTTACGAATTTAAATTAAAAAAATTAATCAAAATATTTTTAAAAAAACCCACGAAAATAATAAAAATAAGAAATAAAATAAAATACATATGTACTAAAAAAAAAGCATACATGGAGAAATAAAAGAAGGCAAAACATCAACATGATTCACAATTTCATACTTCAAAAATTCAACTCTTTGAACATGGATTAACAGCATAAAATTTAACAAAATTCATCATGGATTTTAAGATCATAAAGACAAATATATACATACTCATAAACATAAAGAAACAAAGAAAAACATACTTTAAAACATGATTTTTATGGCTAACATAAAATTTTGAGGAGAGGGAAAACATGGGCTTCATGAATTGTTTTTAAAAAACCAAAAATCTTATGAGGTTTTCTAAAGTGGTAGAAATCAAAAACTTACTATGAAAATGCAAGAAAAATTTAAAATACGCTTAGAAAACTCGAACACAAAATCCTCATTGAAGCTTCAAAAACCCGCTTGAAAACTTTGATTTCGATGCTTGTTTCAATTGATTTTTGTAAGAGATTTTGATTCTTATTTTTTTGTGGTTTTATTAATGTATTTAGGCAGTATATTAACTTATATTAGATGAGAAAAGCTTATGGTGAAAGCTTGTGAAAATGGTGAAAAATAAGAGAGAAGAAAAGGGTGTAACAAAGGGTAGAATAAGGGGTGAGGTGAGGGGTTTATATAGGGAGTGAAAGAGAGGAAGTAAAAAGTGGTAAATGGGATGGGGGAAGGCCAGCCAAAGAGAGGAAGAATGAGGATGATGGGTGATGTAGAGTGTGGGGAAAAAAGAGGAGAGGAAGGGAATGTATTTTGAATACATTAAATGTGATGCATGGAACTTGATTTTTGCGACATGGAATTTGTTTTTGCGGCATGAATAAATCACAACACTTAGATTAAAAATGCATGAACATATATTACATCATCGAAGCAGAAAAATAAGCTTACAAAAATACACAAACACACCTAGGAAAAACGCCACTCACACACACACAACAACAACAAAGCGCAACTCACAAAAACAAAGTAAAAAATTGTGGAAAAATATTTTTTGCTTCCAAATTTAAATATAGAAAATTAATAAAATTTAATTTTTTTTATAAAAACCATATTATAAAATTAATAAAATTTATTTATTAAATAAATTAAGCGTAAAAATAAATTATTCGAAGCTTTTAAAATTATTTTTAATATACGGAAAATACTGGGTATTACAATTTAATTCAAGGCTCCGTTTGTTCCCTGGAAAGCTGAAATCTAGACGGAGTGGTCCTTTCACAGTGATAAATGTGAGTAAATTCGGTTATGTTGATGTTCAGAGCGAGAAAGGTGATCTATTCAAGGTCAATGGTCAAAGATTTAAGCCATATTATGAAGGAGATGTCATCGGTTTGGTGGAAGTCATCCAACTCGATGATCCCGAAGCACCTTGATCACTAATGCAGCCGTGGTCAAGCTAGTGACCTTGAAAGAGCACTTCTCGGGAGGAAACCCGAGCACTATATCCCTTTCTATCTCTTTTTGCGTGCTTTTAGTTGTTTTTGTGTGTTTTCGGTTTGTTTTTGTGCTCTATTTTAGTTTAGTTTTTAGTTAATATTTGAAGCCTAGCTAAGGGTTTAAGTGTTGCCATTCTTAGTTTCGGTATTTAAGGAGAGATTAAGAGTAAATCGTGCTTTAATTTCATTAATAATAACATTATATTATATAATATAAGTAATTATAAGAAAAAAAGCAAAGAAATCAGCAAAACACCATCACAAAAGGGACCCTATTGGCGCAGCGCTAAAAAACCCCTTCCTCTATGCGCCTGTAGAATAAATCAAGCCTTCTCCACTTATCTGCAGACGCGTCCTGCGGGCGCAACACCTAACTTACATTTGTTCCCCGCAGGCGCAGCACCCCCCCCCCCTTCACGCCCCGTCAGTTTTTCTTTTTCTTTTTCTTCACGTGGGGCCTGCTCTATCCTTGCCCGTTATTTTGTCTTTCCCCCTCCCATTATTATTATTATTATTATTATTATTATAGTTATTATTATTATTATTATTTCATCTTTTTATTTAATTTTACTTTTAAATCTCTTTTTACTCTCTCTCTTCCTCTCAATCTATCTTCTTCTTCCTTCCAACTCCATTAAAAACCCCAAAACCTCCAACTTCAATCCTCCATAACTCACTCCTGGAAACTCCAAATCACTCTAAATTTTTACACAACACTCCTCTTACTCCTCTAAACAATCTCTTGGAGTCAAAAATAAAAAAATTCAACTGAAATCCAATACCTAGGGTTCAAAAATTTCGAACACTATTGTGCTTGTTTTTGGGTTTTCTCCTTCAATTTTCCTGCAATTTCTTGCTCCATTAATTTCTAGTGAGGTATAACTTCCTTTTTACCCATGTTTTACTAAGTTTTATGAAGTTTTCATGAATTTTTATTTTTTGGGTAATTTTATTACGAATTTAATTATTGATTTTAATATTGATAATTGTTTCTTATGAATGCTTAATTGTTGTTTTTATGCTTCAATATCATGTTTATAGTTGTTAATTTTGAGTAATTGGAAGTTTTGTGCTAAATTGTTTAGTAAGGAACTATTAGAATTTTTGATGATTGTAAGTGATTAGAAGTGTTTAATTAGTTAAATTCATGCTTAAATTGCTTAGAATAATGCTAATAATGCCATGAATTGAATTCTATGCTTAGCTTTGTTCTAATTTCTTCAATGAATTTTTATTAGTAGGTTCATGTATGATTTATAACGCTTGTAATCTTAACTAGTTATCATTGATGTCAATTTGTTGGTTGGAGTTGTTTTGAATGATGAATTAGTGCTACATTGTGTTTGGAGGTGAGTTTTGAGGTTGCTTTTTGAGTGTTGATCCAATTTTTGAAGCTTGAGGATGATGGCTTAGTTGTTGCATAGAATTAGTATGATGCTAATAATTGGAATTGGTTTGGATGAATATGTTCATGGTTATGTTTTTTCATGAGAATTTGTAGTTCTCAATGGTTTAGTTAATTTTACAAACGGGTCATGCCGAAATTTCCGCTCAACTTTGTTTGTAATTTAGCTTTTTGATGACTACAATGCTTCTTACTTGCCTTGTTAACCATGAAACTTTAGTTACTTGCATTATATATATGCCATACTCTCTCCATGCTTATAGTTTTGATTCTCTAAAATTGCTTGAATGGAATTCTAATCCTTGGTTTTTCATGCTTATGTTTTGTAGGATAATGAGGAAGTCCATAGGAAAGTTGCTTGGCGAAGGCCCCAAGAAATACCAGAAATTAGGGGCATCATTCTCAACTTCCAAAGGGAAGCAACCTGCATCCTCTAGAGCACCACCACCAAACAGGCAAGAGAGGTAGAGAAAATATGAGAAGCTCTTGAAACGCACTATCAAGTCTACATGGTTCTTTCACAAGGAGACTTATGATAAATTGGGAACACTGACCAAGTATGAGGATTGCTTATTGTATTGGATGGGGCAACTACATAAATGCTACTATGATCGGTCTTGATGGCATAACCCAGCAGGTTCCTCACACCTTTTGAGAGCTCACTCTTGAGTTCTTGTCAAGTTACACTTCCATGTCATACAGGAGACGCCCTCAGCTTCAAGGTAGGGCCATATCAACTTTACCATCTTCGGGCAGTACTATAAGATGGATGTGGACGAATTGAATGAGAGATTTCTATGGAACAATGAAAATGCATTATGGTCCACAGCAGAGCATGAATGGGGAACTTAGTTTGAAGGTGCATGGTGGGAGAGAATTACAGATGGCAGTTCCACCTTTACTTCAACTACAGCTAAGGCATCGGAGGTTTAGCACCCGACCCTCCGATACTTTCTTCGATATGTGGTCTACTGCTTGTTTTCTAGAGGAGATCTCGGGCAGGTGTACCCAGATGAGATTAGACTTCTATCGATGGTCATAGTGCGATATGCCAGGCAACCTCTCCACTACAACTTTGGATTCTTGTTGGCACATCAGTTTGCTGATATTGCTGAAGGTATCATAAACACCGGTACCATTTATATTGGAGGCATGGTTATATGGCTTGCCTACTCTTTAGGCCATGTAGAGGACATTCACCAGCCGCATTCAATTGAGGAGAACCCTTACCTTGATATCACTGCCCTCAAAGCTGGTAACTTCCTGAGACACTATCAGAGAGGGCATATAGAGAGATTCGCCAAGTTTGTTCGGGAGATTTCATGGTGCTACTTTCCTAATGCCTATGCCAGCCTTACTTATCAGGAGCACCCGGATGGACGGAACCCCTAGAGGATTCCACCTGATAACATCCCATCACAGGAGAAGGTGGACTCCGAAAAGAGAGCAGTTTAGATGGTTAACCTGATTCAGTAAGTAAGCAGCCAAGCTCACCCTCAGCGCCACCAAGCCCCACCTCGACCAGAGCCTCCTAGACACAGCTATGCAGGTCATTCCTCCACCACTTTTGACATGTCACCCCTCATGAACTTCCTTGATGATAAGTACCTTTACAACTAGCACCGGTTCGATAGGGTTGATCATTCTCTTCGAGGACTCTGCACTAATGTGGATCTACTTCAGATTGTCTAGTGACGGGAGCATATGAGCAATGTTGAGGATGGGACGGTCCAAGGCTTCGCGAACCATCCAAACTGGCCACCCATCTATGATCCCAACATCGAGCCTACTTCCTACCCTTACCAGCGCTTCTATGACCCGTACTATCCTAGTAACTAGGGCCCTGGTTAGATGAGCTCGGCTTCACCTCCTTCCATTTGTTCTTCATGGTTATTTGTCCCAGGACGGGATAAAATTTGGTTTGGGGGGGGGGGTAATTAGTTTTAATTTTTTTGAAAAAAAAATACCAAAAGAATCCGAAAAACGAAAAGAATACATAATGTTAGTTTAGTTTTATTTTTAATCTTTTTCTTTGGAGTTTGGTTTGTTTTCTTTCCTTTTCAGGTTTAACTTCGAGCAAGATGTATTTTGGATTTAGTGCTTTATTGGACTCTTGTTGGAGATTGAATTTGGTTTGGTTAGATCGTTCCGACCTCTCTTTTTCTTTTTCTTGTTGGCGTGTTTAATTAAGTTTTATTGCTTTCCTAGCTTAGTTTTACTGCTTTCTTAGGAACGTTGCATGGTATGTACCATTCGCCAGGAATGGGAGTTTACATGTGACCCAAAATGATTGTACTTTTTTCATAGGTTTAATTTTAGAGAGAGTTTGATTTTTGGATTTTTCTTGTCCCAGTTGAGTTTTATTTTCGGAATTGACTACTTCTGTACCCCTGGTGCTTATTTTGAAAACTTTATGACTCTTGACTGCGGATGAATCCACGTGTGTAATTTGTTGGCTATGACTTGACTTTAATTGCTTAAATTCCTTGTATTGGTCAACTCTTATTTAACCTTGCTTGGGTCTTGGACTTGAATTGTGTTAACAGGAGGATTTGAGCCACTTTTGCATATATTTTCTTTCATGTGTGCTTAGTTCCTGGTGTAATTATGATCTTGGGTTTGACATTTAATTCTCGTAACTTTAATTGTGGTTTTGCATATGTTGCGCATGATAAATGGCCTTCATTTCTTTTTGAGCCTCCAGATCGAATTTCATATTTTATTCGTTTCTGTATATTTTCCCTTGATCCCTTGCTTGAGCTTTTATCCCTTTCATTTGTATTTTATCCTCATTACAACCCATTAGTCGTGTTACATGATTCATTATATGCCCAAACGTGGTTTGAGGGAGTAGGAGAGGTTGTGATGTTGTTGATGTGCTTTTGATAGTTGTTTTGGAGGATTCTTGGTGAAAATTGCTGGAAATGTTGTTTAGTGAGGTTTATTTGATTTTACAGGTTTCGCATTTAAGGCTCTGCATACCAATGTCTAGGCTATTACAAGTTGATTGAAAAAGTTATGTTTTATTTATGGCCTAGTTATGTATGTGTGATGATTATGTTTGTTGTTTATTGAATTTTAAGCAAAAACAAATCATTAAGAGTCGTGAAACTGAATTTTATTATGCATGAAAAATAAAGTGAAAAAAAATTTATAAAAGCATAATAAGTTGAAAAGGTATGAAAGAAGTGAAGTAAATGAAGAAAAGTGAAAAGTTTTAAATTCATGAAAAATAAGAAAGAAGTTTAAAGTTTGTAATGTAGTGATTGTTGATTGAATTATAAGAATTATGGTGTTGATGTGAATTATAAAGAAAAGTTTGGTTTGATTTGGTTGGAATTGGATGTTGGAGAATGTTAATGATAATTTGCAG
Organism: Suaeda aralocaspica; assembly: GCA_016808085.1. Classification (NCBI taxonomy): domain Eukaryota; kingdom Viridiplantae; phylum Streptophyta; class Magnoliopsida; order Caryophyllales; family Amaranthaceae; genus Suaeda; species Suaeda aralocaspica. The sequence goes on from PYUH01003991.1 coordinate 410,102, forward strand.
TTGTTGACGGTTTTCCTTGATTTTATATGGGTATACTCCGCATTCCACCACATTATCCCAAATTTTATCCTACCCATCACCCTAGCCACGTTACAAGCTTATTAAATCCTTTTTGATCTTCGTGCACATGCTATGTTATTGTGAAGTGAATCGAGCGATGAAACAAAAAAGATCGTCAAAATATTGCTGAGGTTAATCCATGCGGGCGCAGCCCCTAAAACTCCACTGATCTATGCGCCTGCAGCATAGATAAGGCTTTTCACAAAGGCTAGAATAGCAGCCCTGCAGGCGCAGGGAAGAAGTTGATTTTGACTGTTGCGGGCGCAGGTGGCTCGGTTTTGGGTCCGCATGGTTTTTCTCGACGGTTTTTGTTCATGGGCTTTATTATTTCAAAACCCAATCGCTATAAATGTGTTATGTTATTGGGGTACGAACCTAATTAGTTTTTGGCATATTTTTAGATCAGAATCCTAAAACTCTTTCTCTCTCTAGAATTAGTAGTTAGATTAGTTTGTTAATCAACAATTAATTTCAAGTTTATTCAAGTAAATGCAATTCAAGCTTTCTTTAGGTAATCTTTTTCCTTTTCAATCCTTTTTAGTTTTTGTTTTAGTTTGTTATTTTTTAGTTTAATTTAATTTGTTTTTCTAGTTCAATTAATTGGTCTAATTTTCTAGTAATTAATTTTAGTTTAATTTCTTGTTAATTTATTCATGTTTATGATCATGTTAGTTAAATTTATTTTTGTTGTTTTCATAATCATGTGCGAGTATTCTTCTTTGCTAGGGCTTGGGGATCTATGAACAAGTTATGAATTAGTTTTATGTTCGTTAATTAATTCTTAATTGTTAGTTGAATTCGTATTATCGAGTACAATTGATAGCAATTAAATTGTGGCCAGATTTAGTTGTGAGTTACGTAATTTTTGAAATCGAGGCCGTGAGGTAAGTTTACCACAATAAGACCACTAAATAATGGCAAAAACGAATTTATACGAGCGAGAGCCGGTAAAGGAGTTTTGAGGGAGTCTAAGTTCGAGAGAATTAGTGAGCCCTAGTTCAATGAAAGTTAATGAATTGATTAATGAATGTTTTATGAGTTTGTTGATTGTTCATAATGAACTGACCACCCTAGGTTTCCATTATTAAAGTTTAATTCGTAATTTGCCCGCTATTTTCCTTAGTTTTAGTTCTTCATCATTTTCTCTAGTTTTTATTAGTTTAGTTAGAATCTCCACAAAGGCCCATTACACAATTTAGACTTTTTAGAGGTGAAATTAATCGATTCCCTGAGGATTCGATCCCTACTTCCCTAGCTGTATTAGTTAGTGTTGTTTGGATATTTTTGAGAGGTGTGCGATAGCCTGTTCAGCTTGTATGGTAGCTATTGTTGTACGAGAATTCAATCAAATCCAAACAATCCTCCTAATTCCCTTGGAAATCCATCACACAAGCTCTTAGAAAGTCCTCTAATGTCTGTATTGTCCTCTCTATTTGTCCATCCGTTGCTAGATGGAAAGCCGTACTCATCTTCAACGTAGTACCGAAGTTCTCTTGGACACTTTTCCAAAATTTCAAAAGAAACCTATGATATACATGTTTTATGTTGTGTTTTCCCCTCATTTTCGGTTGATTTTTGTGCTAAATAGTTGAGTTTGTTGCTTTGTTTTGATTAAATATCATTCTTTGATGTTAAATTATGTTTTGGAATGGTTTTAACGTCTTTAGTAGATGTTAAGAGCTTTTTACGGTTATTTTATGCTTTCTCGGTTATTATGTGCGGTTTTCGGTTTGTTTTTATATGTTGTCGGAGCCTAATAGGGAGTTATGAAGTCACTAGTAGCTAAAACGAGTCAAAATGTGTTTGTCTCGGGATGCGAGCCAAGTTACGAGAAGCTACAAACGAGATACGAAGAGATCGAGCGATGAAGTAATAAAGATCGTTAAATTGAGCTTGAGTATAATAGATCCGAGCGTAGCCTTATAAAGCTTATCTGATCTGCGCATAGATCGGGAGCTCAAAAAGTCTTAAAATACACCACCTGTGGGCGCAGTGAAGAACTTCGTTTTGTTCTATGCGGGCCCAGGTAGCGCTCTTGGCGTTCTTATCGGCTTTCTTCGTGGTTTTTGCTCGTGGGTTTATTTTAATTAAAACCCAGCTACTATATATAACCTATGTGTATGGGGCACGACCCTAACTAGTTTTTAGAGCATATTATTCGATTAAAATCCTAAAACATTTCTCTCTCTAGAATTTTAGAAGCTCTTAATTTGTTCTTGACGATTCGATTTCAATTAATGCAATTCAATCATTCTTTTGGTAATTTCTTTCCTTTTACTTTTCAATTCTCTTTAGTATATGAATCTTTTTAGTTTGTTAGTTTTTAGTTTAGTGTAATTAGTTTTGTTAATTTAGTTCTTTGTTTAATTTTCTTAGTAATTAATTTAGTTTTAATTCTTGTTTTAGTTAATTTATGTGTATGTCTTTGTTATTTGAATTTGTTCTTGTTTTAGTTTCTTCAGTCATGAGTGAGTAGTCTTTTTCTCTAGGGGTAGGGGATCTATGATCATGTTGTGAATTTATTTTATGTTCGTTAATTAATTCTTAATTATTAGTCGAATTCCTATTATTGATTTCTATTGATTGCAATTAAATTGTGGCAAGATTTAGTTGTAAGTTAGGTAATTGTCGAAATAGAGGCTGGGAGGTAAGATTACCATAATTAGACCACTGAATAATAGGCAAAACGAATTTATGCGAGCGGGAGCCGGTAAAGGAGTTTTGAGGGATTATAAGTTCGAGAGAATTAGTGAGCTCTAGTTCAATGAAGATCAATGAATTGATTGATGAGCGTTTTATGAGTTTGTTGATTGATCATAGTGAACCAACCGCTCTAGGTTTCCCTTATAAGAGTTTAATTCGTCAATTTCCCGTCATTTCTTTAGTTTTAGTTATTGTTTTCTTAGTTTTAGTAGTTTTACTAAAATTTTCCACAAAGGCCCCTTACGCAATTTAGACTTTTTAGAGCTAATAGAGTTTAATCGCTTCCCTGAGTATTCGATCCCTATTTCCCTATCTATATTAGTTAGAGTTGTTCGGTATTTTTGAGAGGTTTGCGATAGCCATGTTCAAATTTTGGCGCCGTTGTCGGGGAGGCAATTTTCAATTTTATTAGTCGGGTGTAAATTGTTTCTTTTTATTTTTAATTTTTGTTTTATTTCCTCACCTCAAGGAACATTCACGTTCTTTGAGGTAGTTCTCATTTCTGCTTTGAGCTTCGATTGTTGTGCAGGTATTAGGTTGTATGCCGGTTTGAATTGATCCTAAACCAGGAAGATCATTGCATAAGCGGAGTCGTAGAAGGAAGTGGAGATTGCGGAGAGTCATTCTTTCCGAACGGACACTGACTGATCTAATACAACTTTTTGCTGATTTGAATATTTCCGATAGTTTTGATAAGGAAGAGATGGTAGAGTCACAGTTAAACGTGAACAACATACCATGACATGATGCACCGCTGCCACCATCACCAGCAAGGTCCTTAAAAGACTATTATCAGCCGAAATCTGCCACAGTGGGAGGTGGTTATTGAGTTCCTGATACAGAGCATCTGAATTTCGAATTGAAGCTCGCTTTGGTGAATATGATAGAAATGAATCAATTTGCAGGAACATTGAAGGAAGGTCCGAATTTACATTTGAATAACATTATTTAGTACTACAGTACAATTAAGCTATGTGACTCAAGATTATGTACGATGTATGATGTTCCCATTCTCATTGAAGGACAAGGCTCGTTCTTTGTTAAATGTTCTAAATATGGATAATATCAATAGTTGGGATGAATTGACTCTTGCTTTTCAAAGGAAGTACTATCCTCCGGAGAGAACTGCAACCCTCAGGAGTCAAATTACAAATTTCAAGCAAGAAACCGATGAAACACTTTACGATGCATGGGAGAGATTTAAGGAGTTGTTGAGAATGTGCCCTCATCATGGTCTTGAGAAGTGGTTTTTTAGTGCAATCTTTCTATAATGATCTGGTAATGAGATTAGAACACTACTTGATTCTGCTGCTAGTGGTCGATTCATGGAACAATAAGTCAATGCTGCGTATGATTTGATTGAGGAGATCGCAATTCATAATTCTCAATTTGATAATCGTAGGGGACACGCTAAGAGAGGAGGGAAACATGTGATAGATGACAAATATGAGAGTTTGGAATCACAAATTAATGCAATTCATGAGAAGCTAGACAAGATCAACACAACACCCTCCAATCCAATGACGGTAGCTATAATGGCTGCACTTTCGGGATGTAATGATGTCTTCTGTGATTTATGCGCTTCTTTTGGGCATACTGCTCAAAAATGCCATAGTTATATGGAGCAAGTTTGTGCATTTCAAGCTTACAAAAATAATCCATTCTCTAACACATACATTCAGGGTTGGAAGGATCATCCATACTTCTCTTACAAGAATACTAGAAATGTTCAAAACCGCAGTAGCAACATTTTCCACCACAGCAACAGTAGTTTCAACGATTTGCTCCACCTCAACCACCGGGTTGCAGTAGGCCACAACCTCCAGCACCACTCTTAGCACCTCCATAGCCAACTATCAATGAGTTTTCGGAACTGAAGAATATGATGATGCGGATGCAGAAAGCCATAGAAGCTATGCAGGCCCACAATCGACAATTAGAAACTCAAGTAGCACAAATTGCCCAATTATCAGCTCAAAGGCAACAAGGGCAACTTCCTCCTCAAACCCCCTCCATCAAATGCTCCATCAAACAATCCACGTCGTGATCATTGCAATTCTATTGCAACAAGGAGCGGTACTTATTACGAAGGCCCTCGAATGCCCAACAATGATACTAACAATTCTGCAGATGGAACGAAGAGGAATAGCTCGGCTGTTATTGAAGATCTGAAGAAGCAGCTATAGAAAAGGAGAAAGAAGGCTCAAAGGAGAAAGAAGCACCAAAGAAGCAAGCTCCAGCAGCTAATTCTGTTACCGATACGATTCCTCCCTCAAAGATGTCGTTTCCCTTTCCGAACAGGGTAACTTGGAGTAAGAACGATAATCACTTTCGAAACTTCCTTGAAATAGTTAAGAATTTGTAAGTTATTGTACCTTTTACTGATTTGATTACTCAAGTTCCTACTTACACTAACTTTTTGAAAGATATTTTGAGCAGGAAACGTGAGTTGAATGTAACAAAGACAGTTGCACTCATAGAGGAGTGCAGTGCGATCCTTCAAAATAAATCTCCTCCTAAGTTGAAGGGGGCAGTTTTTCAATTCCATTCACTATAGGCCTTTTATTTATTGATAAGTCTCAATGTGATTTAGGAGCTCGTGTCAGCGTAATGCCTTTATCAATTTGCAGGAAGCTTGACATGGGAGAGTTAAAAGTTACTAATGTTACTTTGCAGATGGTAGATAGAACTGTAAAATACCCTAAGGGTGTTTTAGAAGATGTGCCTATTATAGTAGGAAATTTTTTTATTCTTGTTGACTTTGTTGTCTTGAATATTGATGTGGATGCTTACATCCCTATCATACTTGGTAGACCTTTCTTACATACTGTAGGTGTCATCATTGATGTTAAAAATGGAAGTTTAACCCTTTCTGTAGGAAATGATAAAGTAGCATCAAATCTTAATAATGCAATGAAAAATCCCATGATAGAGTAATCGTGCTTTAGGATCGATATTGTTAACGAGATTGTTTTGGATGACATGCCTCGATCCCTTAAAAAGGATCCTCTAGAGGCCCCTTTATGTTTGGATGTTGATATAGGTAAAGGAGATTTAGAAATCGATGCCATATCTCATGAATTGAATAGTGAGAAGATGACTCTAGAAGAAAGCCAAAGGTATCATTCGTTGCCTCAACTATCATGCTCTGTCAAGGAGGTAACACAACCAGAAATGAAACCCAACTAACTTGAAAAGTTATTAATCATGCTCTAACTATCATGCTCTATCATTCGTTGACTCTAATTTGAAATCTTCTTTTCTAGATGATGATGATGAGATGTATCCAGCTATAGTTAGTTCTAAGATTACCGATAGTCAACTTGAAAAGTTATTAATTATTCATAAATCTCATAAAAACACTATTGCTTATACACTTGATAATTTGACTGGAATAAGCCCTGATTTTTGCATGCATAGAATTCATCTAGAGGAAGACCATAAGCCTTGTATATAGGGACAACGGAGACTTAACCCTAATATGCAGGAGGTGGTGAGGAAAGAGGTTCTTAAACTTCTTGATGCAGGTATCATCTATGTTGTGCCAGATTCCCAATGGGTAAGTCCAGTGCAGGTAGTCCCTAAGAAGGAAGGAACAACTGTTGTGCGTAATGATAAAAATGAACTTATTCCTACTAGAGTTGTTACAGGTTGGCAAATGTGCATTGATTATAGGAAAATAAATATTGCCACTAAAAAGGATCATTTCCCTCTCCCTTTTATTGATCAAATGTTAGAAAGGTTAGCAAAGAACAAATATTATCGTTATCTAGATGGTTACTCTGCTTTCTTTTAAATACCTATCCATCCTGATGATCAATCGAAAACAACTTTTACATGTCCTTATGGTACGTTTGCTTATCGTGGAATGCCCTTTGGTCTATGTAATGCTCTTGCCATCTTTCAACGATGTATGATGGCTATCTTTTCTAAGTACATAGAGTCTAGTATGGAAGTCTTCAGGGATGATTTTAGTGTCTATGGTCCTGATTTTGATTCATGTTTGGCTAATTTCACAAAAGTGCTTAAAAGATGTGAACAGGTGAATTTTGTCCTGAATTGGGAGAAATGTCATTTTACGGTGACAGAAGGAGTTGTTTTAGGACATCGACTTTGACAGAGGTATTGAAGTTGATAAAGCTAAAATTCAAGTTATTGAACAATTGACTCCACTAGTAAGTGTAAAAGGTATCAGAATTTTTCTAGGTTATGTAGGGTTTTACCGCCGATTTATTAAAGATTTTTCGAAAATTGCTAAACCTTTAACTCAATTGCTATTAAAAGACACCGAGTTTAAATTCACTGATGAATGCCTTGAATCTTGTAATTAGATCAAACAAGCACTAATATCAGCACCCATTATTCAATCACCATTGGGAATTGCCTTTTGAAATTATGTGTGATGCTGGTGATTATGTTGTAGGTGTTGTGTTAGGTCAAAGGAAAGATAAGATTTTACATGTTATTTACTATGCTAGTAAGACTTTAGATCCAGCTCAGATTAATTATGCTACAACTGAAAAAGAATTTCTTGCTATAGTATATGCTAAGGATAAGTTTCGTTCTTATCTTATAGGTTCGAAAGTTATCATTTATACTGACCATGCAGCTCTAAAGTACTTACTTGGAAAGAAAGAAGCAAACCCGAGGCTTATTAGGTGGATTTTACTCCTTCAAGGGTTTGACCTAGAAATACGTGACAAGAAAGGTGCAGAAAATGTGGTAGCAGACCATTTATCTAGGATTCGGTATGAAAATGGGGAGATCTCCACCCCTACTGATGATTCATTTTCAGATGATAATCTCTTAGCCTTGATTTCTAATACTCCATTATTTGCTGATTTGTAATACCCCATATTTTCACGTATTTTAAGGAATTATTTTTGTATTTTATACGTGTAATTTTAATATTTTTATTAAACTAGTTGTATTCATAAGAATATTAAACAAAGGAATTTAATTAAATAAGTTTTAATTAAAAATAATTATTTTGTGTTTATAAATAATATTTTATGTTTTATAAATATTTTGAAAAGTTTCTAAAAATAGAATTTTTAAGAGTTTCCTAATTTATTTTAAGGCAAGGGAATAAAAGTATTTTCCACTATTTTGGATGATTATGGGCTTCACCAAATGCTACTTTGGGGCCTATAAATACCCTTTAAAACCCAATTTTAAGATTTCATCTTGCAAATTAGTGATTTAGCATTCCAAAATCTAGAGAGAGAAAGAGTACGGAAAAATTTTTTGGTTAGTTTTCGGGCGAAGGAAGAAAAAAAAAAAGTTTTTTTGGTGATCGTGTGCCGGAGCCCCGTTGCCAATGCTGCTTCGCAGTCATCGCCGCCACCCTCCCCTTCGTATGGTAATTTTCGAACATAACTTTTTTTTCTTCATCTTTCTTTTTGATTCAATTTTGCAAATTCATGTTTATATTTATGATTAATCATGTTTTTATAAGCTTCAATCATGTTTTATGAAGTTATGATTTGTTTTAAAGCATGAATTAAATTATTATTCATGAAATTTTAGATTAGGGTTTATAAAGTAATGAAATTCTTGACTTTTTTGAGTTTCAATGATTTAAACTTCAATTGTATGATCATGAATTGTTGTTGGGTGAATTTATAATGATTTTATGAAATTTATATTGATTTTAAAAGGCTTTAAACATAAAATAAATTGCTGTCCAAATTTTATAGTCATGAAATTCAATAGAATAAATATTATGGTCATGTTTTGGCTTATGAAAAATTATTCTAAAGCATAGTTTGGTTTCATAATGATGTTAGTAGATTGTGAAAGAGTTTTGTCATGAATTGATAATGTTTTTATGAGTTTTCTATGAGTTTAAAGTTAATTAATAAATCTGAAAATTTTATAAAAACAAGTTAAAATAAGTTTTAAGTGTTCATATTATAGTATGATCACATAATAATACTATAATGTTACATATGATTTTTAATATGTTTCATGAAGTTTAAAAGTGATTTTTAGCATGTTTAACATGCTGTCCAGATTTTGCAAAGTGAATAATATTAGCATGAGTTGATCATATAAATTAAGTAATACATTGTATGATTGATTTGTGTTGTTTTTGAGGTTTTTCAAGGAGTTTTGATTATTTTAAATTGCTGTCTACTTTTCTAAAGGGACATAAAATTTATGTTGAGGTTTTATAAAGTGTAAATAAGTCCCGAAAACCACATAATCTTGCAATAGAAAATTAAAGTGAACTATAGAATTGAATAGAGACCATATAAGGAATGTTTTGGACAAGTTTCCACTATAGAAGTTAGTTTAGAGATGTTGTAGGACTGTCAACAAGGTTTTAATTTAGTTTCGTTTTTTTTTTTTTTTTTTTTTTTTTTTTTTTTTTTTTTTTTTTTTTTTATGTGAACGTTATATATTAAAAATGGAGGAGTGTTTTATGANTCAACTTTTGATAGTTGTGGCGGAGCACTACTATTTCACAAGGTATGTAAGTACTAAAGACAAACATAAGAGCTAGAATTCATGCTTGGATGATCCTTTATGTTATGAAATATTGTTATACTTGTTTGAGTTATGAATTGATGTGCATGACAAGTTTTACTAGAAGCATGATTTTATATTATTTTGACATTCCATGTTGTTAGCAATATAAATTCTACAAGATTTAAATTGAAATGTTATGATCAGTTTAATTTGGCCAATAACTTATCTATAAAGAAAGGAAGCTATTTAAATTGGTTAAATACTTAATCAACAAGAACAGTAGTTCGTGAATTTTAATTTTATTCACATGATTAAAAGGAGTTAATGAGCAATTATTTTATACATGTTGCCACTCACAGTTAATGTGTGGTAAAGGAAGTTCAGTTTAATTAAGGGACACACATGAGATTATTTTTGAATCACTTTAATAGAAGATAATTAATATGGCTTGCTTGATTTAATGCATGTTGTTATGTGATGTAATATGTGAGTCATAATATTGTTAAACCGGCTAATCACGTAAAGTGTAAGAGGGTTCGCATCAAAACTCTTGGAACGTATATATCTTGAGTATGAACAATGGGGGGAGTCGTATGGAACAGTGATTTATCACTTCTAGTTGGAGTACAAGCACTAGTGGAAAAACCCACATTTGCTCCGCTCAAAACCCCCCTTTTTGCTTCGGTTTTCGATCGGGGTAGGTGTGGTAGAAGCAATAAGTCTAGAGACTTTTTGCTCCGGTCATGACCGGAGCAAAAGGTATGACTTTTTCCTCCGGTCATTTAAAGAACCGGAGCAAAAAGTCTATTTCTCTCCAAAAAAAAGGGACCTTTTGCTCCGGTTCTATAAAAACCGGAGCAAAAAGTCCATTTTCCCACCAAAAAAAGAGACTTTTTACTCCGGTTCTTCAAATGGCCGGAGCAAAAAATCCATTTTCGCACAAAAAAAGGACTTTTTGCTCCGGTCATTTAAAAACCGGAGCAACTAGTACCCTTAAAAAACAAAAAAAATGTTTTTTTTTTTTGGTTTTTTATGCTAAAATGAAAGCCAAATGATTAGGAATACATAAAACATCATTATTACAATTAAATTGTTCTTACAAGACCTCAAAATTACACAAAAAAAGCTACTATAACACATCCTCCTTCTCCTTTGGGGAAGCTGCTTTCCTCTCCTCCGATCCGTCACCTCCTCATCCTCCTCCACTATCAAAACAACCACACAGAAACAGCAAGAATTAGCAACAATGAATATCAACATCAACACATCAATCCAATCAAATGAATCATATGATACAACTTATAAATCAAATGAATCAAATGAATTTCGCAGTGAGTTCTTAGTAATGAATTCACCTCTTTATAAGTTCCCGAGGCACGGCTTGACTAATAAAAACCCAGTTCTTCTATGCAACTGATGATAATTTCATGGAAAACTTTCGCGGAAAGACAGTTTTTTCAAGCAATCCACCTGCATCAAGAAGTATCTGTCTCGCTACTGCATTTATATCCATGGTGTAACGAAAATGAGGGTGAAAAAATTTATGGATTGGATGAAGCACACTCAGTTGCCTATTTGTTGCTACAATAAAGGGTTCTATGGGGTCACTTGAACATTTGTACCAAACTAATTTAGATAGATGGTAATAAGACTAAAATATTTAACATTAGAGACTACTCTTTGATTAAATGTATGAGGTAAGGAAAGTTTGTTTTTATAAGAAAAGTACCAATGGCTAATGAGTTGATGATAACCAGAATCATTTACAGCAACATAAGCTTTGGCTATTTGCCAAATCGATGACTCAACACCAGAAATGACCTCTTCTACACAGATTGAAACATTAGGATGCACAACCAGGGAGTTTTTCGTGAATGGCCTTCTACACAGATTGTCGCGATAGGATTTTCCTAGCACTGTCACAGAAGGAAAGGAAAACAACAAGCAAAAAATGTTCCGTGAGCATATAAAAAGCAATCAAAGCAAATAAGAATTCATGAATTTGGAACAACAAATTGAAAGTGTCTCCCTGATACTTGAACAATTGAATTGAATTCTTTCGGACTTGATTCAAAACAACCTCTGTAATTAGAGCAGAAAAAGATAGTTTGAGAAGAAGATAGTTTTATGGGAATTTTATCAACACAGAAACACAATTCAGACAATAATTCAAGGAAATTTGCATACTTCAGTAAACCCTAGGGTTCGAGTACTAGCAACAATAATTCAATTTCAATTTAATTCAAGTAAATCTATAAGATGAACTTAACAAATTTTAATAATACAATGACTGAATGGCTGAACAAATTCTATGAATTGAAAGTTGAAACTGATAATGACTAAATGTTGGAAATCAAAGACTGGAATTCATATTGAGATATTAAAGACTTGACAAAAAAAAATCAATTTGGCAAATGGGTTAAACTGTTAAAGCATCATAAAATAACGAAACAATATATCTATTCATGTTCAATCAACAAATCTATAAGATGAACTTAACAATACTACAATGTATACAAATATTAACAATTGGAATTTACAGTAAGGAAAAAGGGGAAAGCCCCATAGAAGAAGATGATAATACCATTGTTACAAAAACCCAAATTCTTGGTTCTAATAACTGTATTACAGCTTGCACTAGCGTCACATTCAATTGTTGCTGGTTTGATGTACAATGGCAGCAGAACTTTACGGATACGCACTAATCTTCCGGTCAGGGCAAGAACTGAACCTTTAAATGAAATTTTGTATTCATATTCTACAATTTGCAGCTGTCACAAAGAGGAGGAAACAAATGAGTAAGTATAGACATAAAAACAAACACTTGTATGACTATATTGGGGTTTCGACATTAGCAACAAAATGAATTGGGATTAGCTGCACCCACAGCACCTTCCTCTAGGTGCTCCCGGGCGCGTGTAAGACACGCACAACAGTTTAAATTTTTTTTTGTTCTGAACTACCAGTGCTTAGGTAAAATGAACATTGGTGTTTTTGCTCTGAACTTTAATGTTTTTTAACTGAACATTAATGTTGTTCTTATGTAAAATGAACATTTATGTTTTTATTTTGAACATTAATTTTTCTTCACTAAACATTGATTTAGTGCTAAGGTAAATGAATATTTATATTTTTATTTTAAACATTTATGTTTTTGAACTGAACATTGGTGTAGTTACCTTGAACAATGATGTTTTTTGGATCATATAGTTTTTTGGTGAACTTTAATGTTGTTATTTGAACATTATTGTTTTAAGATTGAACATGTATGTTATTATTTTAAATATTAATTTGAATTTATACATATAGATCCAAAAGAGCTCGTGTACCATCTACAACAATTCATTTTTTCTGAATGTTCAAAAATTTTTCTGAAAAAGTTCAGAAATATGATTACATCAATTACAAGAGAAATAACTGTTTGTTATACAAATCAAATGCTTCTTCATTATTGTTCACTTTTACATTCAGCAATTCAGATTCATAAGCTTCATTTACAATCATTTGGATTGAATCATCTGCAAAAATTGAAAACATTAAAATTATTAAAAGATGAACACTAACTCATTGTACAACAATTAGAAGAACATAACTGAACAACAATTCATTTTTTCTGAATGTTCAGAATTTTTATGAAAAAGTTCAGAGATAAGACTATACCAATTATTAGAGAAAACTAAACAACAATTCATTTTTTTTGAATGTTCAGAATTTTTATGAAAAAGTTAAGAAATATGATTACATCAATTACAAGAGAAATTGAACAACAATTCAATTTTGCTAATGTTCAGAATTTTTATGAAAAAGTTCAGAAATATGATTACATCAATTACAAGAGAAATAACTGTTTGTTATACAAATCAAATGCTTCTTCATTATTGTTCACTTTTACATTCAGCAATTCAGATTCATAAGCTTCATTTACAATCATTTGGATTGAATCATCTGCAAAAATTGAAAACATTAAAATTATTAAAAGATGAACACTAACTCATTGTACAACAATTAGAAGAACATAACTGAACAACAATTCATTTTTTCTGAATGTTCAGAATTTTTATGAAAAAGTTCAGAGATAAGACTATACCAATTATTAGAGAAAACTAAACAACAATTCATTTTTTTTGAATGTTCAGAATTTTTATGAAAAAGTTAAGAAATATGATTACATCAATTACAAGAGAAATTGAACAACAATTCAATTTTGCTAATGTTCAGAATTTTTATGAAATAGTTCTGAACAACATATTAACATAGAAATTTAATTTCTGAACATTAATTCATTTTTTTCTGAACATTTATGAATCTTTATTAGCATATATGCAAAATTTTAGAACAATAATTTCAGAACTTTAATTGAAACTTTTTGAACGTTTATTAAATAAAATTATGAAAATTTTGACGAAAATTATAGCTTACAATTTTCTGTAAAATCTTCATTGATAACTTCTTGCAGATCTTCGTCTGTTTTTTTTTGTTTTGAATTGTATTTCTTTGATATTCTGTTGAATCTGCCATGTTTGAAATTCTAGGGTTTGAAATTAAAGAGAGAGTTGTTTTGATTTTTAGAGAAAGAAGAGAGAGAATCAGAGAGAATGAAGGATGAACTAAAAAAACAAAAAAAAAAAAAGAAATTTACTGCGTATTTATAGTAGTTGTGGTGTAAGACTTATGGAAACTGCAAAACGTAGTGTTTAGAACCGGGAGCACCTAGAGGAAGGTGCTCCGGGTGCAGCTAATCCCAATTGGGGTGCACCTAAGAATTTGCGTAACAAAATATTACAGTTTGTTTCGTCATTGATTCATAAATTTTATAAAAATTCAACAAATTACTTCGACTTTTTTAACAATTTCGCAACTACAAGAATTCTTTAACAATAGTACTAAATAATAACAACAATGAATTAATGAAACCAAAATAATTGATTAATATTATCAACACACAATGGAATTTACATATTTCAGTAAAATATAGGTTTCGAGTACTAAAAAAAAGTACAATTTCAATTACATTCAATTCGAATTTTTTTTAAAAATTCTACAATTTTTTTTCGAATCATTAATTCGCAAGTTGTATCAAATTATAAAAAATTTCTTCGATTTTTTAACAATTTCTCAAATACAAGAATTCTTCAATAATACGACTAATTAATAACAACCACGAAAACAAAATCAAAAGTATAAGAAATTGAACTGGAAATTCGAAAGTGAGGAAGAAATACCTAATCAGTTTGATTTCTGAATTCTTGTGCATCAAAATCCCAAATTCAATTAAACCGTAAATTAAAAACCCTAATTCTGAAAGGAATCTTACAGAGAAGACGAATGATTCTCGAATCAAACTTCAAATGCTCGAAATACTGCCATTTTTGGAAAAAAAGATAAAGAAAATGAGAGATGATGAAAGAGAGGCGGAAAGATAGATTGAGAGAGATGAGAGAAAGAAAACTGAGAATGAGGGGTTAGGTTTTGTTTTTGGGCTTTTATACCCCAATTTGTATGGCCCGTTTTTTTACCATGCATCTTACCACTTTTTGCTCCGGCTCAATACCCAAGACAACGGAGCATATATACCTTTTGCTCCGGTTGTCACATGACCGGAGAAAATAATGTAGGCAGTTTTTTTTCCAAGACTTTTTGCTCTGGATTTTAAAAGATTGGAGCAAATGTATTGTAGCATATGTTATTTTTTCCACTACTGATGACGTTGTACTCTTTTATATTTATAATGCGCTGGAATTTTGTCACTTTATGTGACATAGGTAATACCTTCTCGGAATTGTTCCCAAGTTGGTGCCCAATAGGGCTATTTTTAAGGAAAGGAAACCCGTTCGATGCAGAGTCCAAAAGTTTAAATATAATAATTAATTTGTTGTGTCTAAGCACAGGTGAAGAGTTGTCAAAGGTAAGTTGTGTGTATGTGAAAGTGCAAGTGACACTCAAGAGGGGGGGGGGGTGAATTGAGTGTTGTAAAGTTGTTGTAATTTTTTTGATTAATTATAAGAATAGTTTAGAACCAGTTCTCAAGTAGCGGAAATAATAAAGCAATAAAATAAACAACACCAAGATTTAATGAGGTTCGACTTCTAATAAGTTTACGTCCTCCACTCACTCTTTTATTAATCAACTCAGAATAACAAAAGAATTACACTTAATCAATTGTGCACCTATGCACAATATGATTCCCCAACTTCCATCTATGGAAGTTCAACTCAACCCTCAACTATGAAGGTTCCAATGAAGATGATCCCAGGTCAACTTCCCTAGCATACTGAACTCATAGAATGCTCAAATTACAACACTTTGTCTCTCAATAAAAATTAGCCTAAATGCTTACAGAGAAGAGAATATTAAGACCTTAATGTGGTTATGAGGTTAGTGCTAGATTGAGACTTAGAGAGCACTTTTGCAATTCGTAATCTTCAGTTTTTGTTCGTGCAAAAGTTGTTTTGGTTGTATGCTGGCAAATCTATTTAAATAAGCCTTTGGCTAGTATGTCATGTAATATTGCATGAGGATATTTTCCTTGGAATTATAGAAATAATTCCAGGAAAATATTCTCACTGATTTTATTTGAAATCAAATAAAATCAGCACTATATTATATAACATACTTGCCATACTTAAGAACATTTCCTTGCATACTAATCCAAGCATCTGTGTCATTTTTGAAAACAATTTGTGCGAAAGGAAACGTTTCCCAAATATGGATGTGTGAAGTAAACTCTAAGGGACTGGTTCAGCACTGTTCCCAGACTGTTCTAGTCAGCCAAGTTTACTTATAATTATGTACGCCAAGTAACTTAAGTTCCTTGTAATTCATAATTAGTGCAATTCTGTAATCTCAATCTTTATATTGCATATGTAAACCTTCATACCACTTACATTGCATCTAAGACCTAAGATTCAGACTCTATGAGCTTGATCTTCATGCAAACTTCAAGACTTGGCTTCTCGAGCTTTATCTTGTCATCATTGAACTTGTTTCTTTAGTACTTGCACATGCAAACATAAACTTGCTTACAAAATAATAGTTCAATGTGGTTTGTCATCATTCAAAACAAAAGATAGGAACTCAACAAATTCCCCCTTTTTTGATGATGACAAACCATGAAGAACCCCCTACAAATAATATAATTTAACATTTGGAACTTTTCAAAGATTTTTAATTCTTTAGAATTCAATGAACTGGTCTTATACTGTTCCTGCAGATTAAGCATCATTTACAAGTAAACCCGCTCACAACTAATTGACAACAGTTTAAGAAATAGTTTGCTAAGTACCCAGGGCAAATACGTATTAAACACAGAGCTCTTAGACTTAAACATGTATTCGCAATAAGAACATCACTAAGTTTATTAGACTTGTTTTTAAACAAACAAGCCGTTGGGATGATAAGAAGTAAAATGCTTTGAATACATTTCCTTCCAAACCCTGTAGGTCTGTCATCACTAGTAGGATTATCAATCTTGCTTCTAGTTACTGCAACACACACAGGTTAGTAATATTCATTTGACTTGCTTCCCCCTGAATTAGGTAGAAGAGGTCAGAACTTCACCCTATTTCCCCCTTTTGGCATCATCAAAACAGTCAAAGCATAAAAGCAGTGATACTAATCATATAAAATCTTAGCTAAATAGGTAGCTCAAACAGCATTCTAGAGATGCTGATTCTACCAATTGTTCCTTCGAAAGTGCCAAACCTACTTGTCCTGTAAGTTATTACAAACTAGTAGCAAACCAAATTATAGAATAACAATGTTTTTGAAAAGGGAAGGGGAAAACCAAAATAAGAATTCAATAAAGGAGGGGGTTAGCAGCAATAGGATAACATAAGAGGAAAGCAAAGAAATCAATCAGCTCTAGAGTCTAGTTTAGTCGCATCATCGTCTTCTTCCTCTGAAACACTGGGAGCATTCTCTTCATCATGCTCTTCCTCATCATTCTCAGAGACCAGTTAAGCATCCTCATCATTAGCATCACCTGCAACTTCTGATGTCTCTTCCTTGTCTTCGGAATCCTCTCCACCATGTATTCCTGCTTTGTCTAGACGAACCTCAATTAGTCTGTAGGATTCCTGAAGTGCATCACATAGTGTAGTGATCCCATTTACCATATTTTGCATTAGTTGATTCTGGTCACTCAGCTGCTTAACCAAGGCATAGGTTGCCTAAACTATTTCTGTACTGGTCCCAGCAAGACCAACATCAGTTTTCCCCTCATCCTTCATCTTTAATACACCTCCTGCATATGTCATGCCCTTCTGACCTATTATCTGATTTGTGAGATGTGACATGGTGCCATAATCTCCTACTATAGGTATCTTCCAGTGCCCAAATACTAAGGTCAGCCATCCTCCATAGGGCAGAGCATGATTAGATTTCTTCACACAATAGATCATATGACCTAACATCATAGGAGGGAGGTTGACAGGAATGTGTTCAATGAGACAGTAAATGATAACACTATCCATCAACCGTACACTCATGCGGCCTTGTGCTCTAGGACACACAATCTTTGAGGCTATAGTGTGGAATATCCTCATGATTGGCTCCTTTAATTGGCCAATGGTGTACCCCTGCTTATTATCAGGTGGACCAGTAAAGAGTCTGGTCTAGATCTGTTCTGTTGTGACTCCTTTACAGAAGGCAAATTTTCTCTGGAGTAAGCATCAAGTCCCTTTATTGGAACTTTGAGAATCTTAGCCAATTTCTTTTCAGACATTTAAGGGAGTATCTTTGACAAAGGAGAAATAGGATTATCTTTAGTATGCAAGTGTGAGTAAAATTCTTCAACTAGGGGCATGAACACATCTAAATATTTTGCAAACAACACAGACCATTTCTGAAAATCTGAAGCCTCCTTAACCTCAATCAAGAATTTTTGTGTAACCCAACTTTTTGCAATAAAAAATCTTACAAGAATTTGTCTATCTTTCAGATTATATAGAGGTTTAGGAGTGGTAAACTTACTTTTCTAAGATTTCATGCTTGAAGAGATCACAACATCAGATTGCTTTCTCTTTTACCCTGTTGTGGTTTAATCTGGTTGTACTTCTTTCATGATAGCCTTCCCCTTGGACGCTTCTGCACCCTTTCTAGCAACCGTTTTCACACGAGTACCCTTGCTATTTTCTTTGCGTTCTCTTTCTCAATGGTTAACTCAGCTTCCTCTTCTTCTTTAGTAACTTCCTTGTTCTTTGATTTCTCAACTGGTTTGGGAGTAGTTTTAGGGGTGGGTGATTTGGATTTTGTGGCTGGTGGTTTAGTATCCTTCTTCTCAACTTTCTTAACCGTTTTTTGTGACGCTTTCTTAGTGCTTACCTTCTTTTCCTTCACTTCTTCAGTAACAACATCCTCCATTGGTTCAGTTTCCCTTTTTTCTGATTCAACTTCTTCTTCCTCAACATCTACTTCATTCCACTTTGATACGGACTTAGATTCCCTCTCATGTTCAGATTCTTCGACAATCTCTGGTTCTTTGGATTCTGACGCTTCTATTGGTACAGGAGTTGATTCTTTGGATTTTGGTGTGGGTGGGTTTTTGGCAGTGGCTGATTTTGTGTATGTGGGTGTGGAAGATTTGATGGTATTGGCGGTTAATTGTGGTGTAACCGCCTTTGTGGTTGTTTTTGTGGTGGATTTTGGTGTGGGAGGTGTTATAGTAAGGGCTTTTGAAGTTGTAGCCTTGGTGTTCTTTCTAATCAATGGCACTTCTTCTTCTTTGTTAACTTCCTCCTCCATCACATCTTCTATCACAGACTCAATTACCTTGTCAGCCATCTTCTTTGTTTTCTTCGTTTCAATTTCAGGAGAGTCACTAACTTCTTTCTCAACCAATAGTGTGCTTCTTCTTTCCGACAAGATGAGATTGAATATTAACTCTGCTTTGAGCGAAAACAAACTTTGAACAATGTGAGTAAGAAAAAAAAGAAGAGTTTAGATGAATTAGGTTTTTACATGAGAGAAATATAATCGAGAGAATATATAGAGAGAAGGAAAAATAAGGAAATGAAATGAAGAATGAAAGTATTATTAGAAGCATATATTTATGAAAGATTTGAAACAAAATGGTTTTCCTCAGAATAATTGAAGGATATTTGTCCGTTAAACCAAAAAGGCAATTGGCATAAATAACTAACTGAAAAAAATAACCGCCTCATGGATCTGGTTCCCTAATGGTTTGCAATTGTTCTGTCCCAACTTACTTTTTACAATATTTTGCTAAGGTACTTGAGTACTAAATTGATAAGCTCAGCATCGCATAAGAACTTTGTGAGACCTAAAAAGCATAAAGAAAAACAAAACAAGAAATATGTACATATTGACATCATTTAACTAGCCAAAGAGACAAGTCAAGACTTAAGAGCTCATTGTCTAATTTTAATCGTACTCAACAAGGTACAAAGCTTGATGAACATTTCTCTGCTCAAATGTTTTGTAAAGATGTCAGCTAGTTAATCTTCTAACCTGCAAAACTCCAATTCTACATTACCCTTTTCAACATTTTCCCTTAGAAAATGATGCCTAATCTCAATATGCTTGGTTTTAGAATGTTGGACAGGATTTTTTGAAATATTGATTGCACTTGTGTTATCACATAAGATGGGAACACTTCTAAAACAGATCCAAAAATCCTTTAGTTGTGACTTTATCCACAAGAGCTGAGCACAACATAAAGCTGCTGCAATGTACTCACACTCTGCTGTGGACAAGGTCACATAATTTTGTTTCTTAGATCCCCATGAGATAAGACAGGAACCTAAGAAGTGAGCCATTCCAAAAGTACTCTTCCTGTCCACAATAAAACCAACAAAGTCAGCATCTGTGTATCCTATAAGATTCATACTGCTACCTTTTGGATACCACAAACACAGATCATCAGTACCATTGAGATACCTTAAAATTCTCTGAACAACCTTTAGGTGAGATTCTTAAGGGCTGCTTTGAAATCTTGCACACAACCTTACTGAAAACACTATACTGGCTGTTAAGTAGAGCAATGAGCCAATCATACCTCCATACAACTTACCCTCAACACCCTTTCCCTTCTCATCAAGGCTCAATTTGGTAGAAGTTGGAATAGGTGTTTCATAGGATTTGCTGTCTTGCAAGCCATATCTTTTTAGCAATTATTTGAGGTATTTCTGCTGATGAATCATAATTCCATCCTTGGTTTGCTTGATTTGAAGTCATAGAAAGAATCCAAGTTCTCTCATCATGCTCATTTCAAATTCACTTTTCATCAAACCTGCAAACTCATTACACAAATCAGGATTAGCAGCTCCAAACAAACTATCATCTACATATATCTGAACCACTAGCAGATCAGTTCCTTTTCCTTTAAGAATAGTGTCTTGTCAACTGAACCTCTCTCATATCCATTTTCTAAAAGAAAACTTGAAAGCCTCTCATACCAAGCTCTGGGAGCTTGTTTGAGACCATAAAGAGCTTTGTCAAGTTTAAAAACATGGTTTGGCAAGTCTATCCTCAAATCCAGGGGGCTGTTCCACATATACATCTTCTTTGAAATAATCGTTAAGAAAGGCTATCTTAACATCCATTTGAAAGAGTTTGAAGTTCATATGAGTTGCAAAAGCAATTAAAATCCTGATTGCCTCAAGCCTGGCTACTGGAGCAAAGGTTTCATCATAATCGATTCCTTACTGCTGATTAAACCCTTGGATCACTAGACTAGCCCTGTTCCTGACTATAATACCTGCATCATCCAGTTTGTTTCTGAACACCCATTTAGTTCCAACTACAGTCATGTTTTCCTTCCAGGGTTTAAGGTGCCATACTTGATTTCTCTCAAACTGATTGTGTTCATCTTGCATAGCCAGAACCCAATCTGGATCCATTAAAGCAGTCTTATAATCAGTTGGTTTAACATTTGAAAGAAAAGAATAGAAAACACAAAAGTATTGTAGAGTAGAATTCCTTGTTTGCACCCCTTTTTTAATATCACTAACGATAAGATCAGAGGGATGAGCAGACTTGTACTTGAAGGATTTTTTCATATCAAGATTTGCATTGGTCCCTTCTCATGTTGAACTGGATCCTATACTGGTTCCCCTGTTTCATTGTTATTTTGAACAGGTTAACCTGGTTCCATAGTGGTCTTGGCTGCATTGTATTCGTGTGATTGAGCCTCTGAGTCACTATTTCCTTCTCTTACTTCATGAGCTTCTTGAGTTTGTGCTTGACCAGACTCTTCCTCTGTAGAATTGTTGTATCGTGAGTCTGGTTCAGAACCTTCTTCTTCTTTTGCTCCTGTAGAGTTTAGCATGCCAATTTCGAATACATCATCATCAACTTACACATGCTTGCTAAACATATTAGTTTCATCAAACAAAACATGGATACTCTCTTCAACACACAAGGTTCTTTTGTTGAAAACTTTGCATGCCTTGCTGTGTGAAGAGTATCCAATGAAAACAGCCTCATCACTTCTGGGATCAAATTTATCCAAACTTGATTTACCCAAAAACGCGTAAGTGTGCAATGTTTGGTTTTCTTCCCCTGAGGAGCTCATAAGGTGACATCTTTATTAAAGGTCTCATCATTACCCTATCTAAAATATAGCAAGCAGTACTCACAACTTTAGTCCAGAATTTTCGAGGTAGACCACTCTCTAGAAGCATTGTTCTTGCCATTTCTTCTAGAGTGTGGTTTTTCCTTTCAACCACTCCATTTTGTTGTGGAGTTCCGTGGGTTGAGAAATTGTGAGATACACCATGATCATTACAGTAGGTAATGAAGCTGACATTGTCAAATTCAGAACCATGATCAGACCGGATAGAGACCAGTTGATGATTAATCTTGTTTTGGACCGGTTTTATCAAGATTTCAAATTCTTCAAAAGTTTCATTTTTACATTTTAGAAATATTGTCCAACTATAACGAGAGTAATCATAAACTAACACAAACACATAACAATGACCATTTTGACCTTGTACACACATGGGTCCACACAAATCCATGTGCACAATTTCGAATGGTCTAGTAGTGCTTACAAACTTCTTTGGCTGAAAAGAGGACTTGACATGCTTACATTTGGTACATTCATGACAAATATGTTATGCAACAAACTTAATGTTAGGTAAACATGTAACAATGTCCTGAGATTGCAATTTATTCAGCAAGGAAAAACTTACTTGTCCAAGTCTCTTGTGCCACAACTAATGTTCATCCTCCTTAACATTGAGACAAGTGGCACTTGTCTTAGGAATCTGACTCAAAAATGTTATGTAAACATTATTGTGTCAGAACCCCTTACAGGCCAGTTCCATTGTTTCAGTGTTAACTATGTGACAAAAATTTGTTTCAAATTCAACATGGTTTCCTTTGTCACATAGCTGAGTTATGCTCAAGAGGTTATGTTTCAAACCTTCAACAAAATATACATTATCAATTTCTTAAGAAAGCGTCTTACCAACCTTACCTATACCCTTGATCAAACCTTTACTGTTATCTCCAAAGGTGATACTTCCTCCTTCATAGGCTACGAGCGAAAGAAATTGACTGTTATCTCATGACATGTGTCTTGAGCAACCACTGTCCATATACCAGAATGACTTTCCTTTCACTCTAACTTGTTCTTCATCAGAAGATCTGCTTCCAGCCATGAGACACATGTGTCCCTTCTTTCCTGAACTGGTCTGCCTCTGGTCTACTTCTCCCAATAGTGCAGTCACACAAACTAGGGCTTCTTCCTCCTCACTTTCACCACCTGAGTTAGAATCTTCTTAGGCAGCAAGCATGGCTTTCTTTGTCATCTTTTTCTCCATTTGTCCATACTTGTCTGTTTTCCATGCAGACAATCTGTGATCATATGTAACACCCTGGAATTTTCAAAATCTTACTTCTTATTTTTCCGGAAAACATGTCATAATTATTAAGGATTATATTTATTAAAACTTCTAAATAAGGAAAAACCAAAGTATTACCGCCACCGTGATAACGGCCAAGGCATTTATCAAAGTACTACAGCGGAAGTCTAAAAACCATAAACCAATTTAAACTAATCTTCAAAACAATCTCAAAATAAAAATCAACTTTAAACTTTGTTACAGTTTGAAACTATATTAATGGCCCTTAAAAAACCAAAACTAAAAGTCTTTAGAAATAAAACAACACCCAAAATAAATGTTAGTCATTCATAATCAATAGAATAAAGTAAAGCTACAAAACACAGCAAGCGCTCTCACTACAGCCCATCATGAAATGACTTATGCCCACTTGTACCTGCAACTTTTCTTTACTAGACAACTACTAACCACAAGTTGGTAATTGTAGGGTCAAGTACAAGACAAAGTCATGCACACAAAACAAACAGTCAGCAAAGATGAGTACATAAATACTAAAGAATATGCAACAAACATTAACAAATAAAACATGCACTCAACTTACCTTTGACAACCTTTTACCTGTACATGGACTCAACTAAATTAATTATTATATTTAAACTAATGGATCCTGCATCGAACGGGTTTCCTCCTTAAAAATCATCGCCCTAATGGGCACCAAATTGGGAGCAACTCCAAGAAGGTATTACTATGTCACATAAAGTGACGAATATCCAGCGCATTAAAAATATAAAAGAGTACAACGTCTTGTACTCCAATTAGAAGTCATAGATCACTGTTCTATACGACTCCCCCCATTGTTCATGTTCAAGGTATATACGTTCCAAGAGTTTTGATGCAAGTCCTCTTACACTTTACGTGATTAACCGGTTTAACAATGTTATCACTCACATACAACATCACATAAAGACGTTCATCAAATCAAGCAAGCCATATTAATTATCTTCAACTCAAGGTGATTAAGAATTAATTTTATGTGTGTCCTTTAATTAAACTGAACCTCCTTTACCATACATTAACTATGAGTGGCTAATTACTTACTTTCTCCTTGACCACACATTAAACCATGAGTGGCGGCATGTATAAAATAATTTCTTATAACTTCTTTTAATCATGTGAATAAAATTCATAACTACCTTTTTATTGATTAAGTAACTAACCAACTTAATATAACTTCCTTCCTTTATTAATAAACTATTGGCCAATGAACTGATCATAACATTCCAAATCAAGCTTATAAGAATTTATATTACTATTTAACATGGAATCTCAACATACTATAAAAATCATTTTTCTAATAAACTTGTCATGCACACAATTCATGATTCAAACAAGCAGAACAATATTTCATATAATCAAGGATTATCCAAGCATGAATTCTAGTTCATGTGTTTGTCTTTAGTACTTACGTACCTTGTATGATCAATCATACAATGTATTACTTAATTTATATGATCAATTTATACTGATTACATACTTTAAAAGCCTAATTACTCACTTTATAAATTCTGGACAGCATGCTAAACATACTTAAAATCACTTTTAAACTTCATAAAACATACTAAAAATTATATGTAACATCATAGAATTAATATGTGATCATACTAGCATAATATGTACACTTAAAACTTACTTTAACTTGTTTTTATAAAAATTTCAGATTTATTTATTAACTTTAAAGTCATGAAAAACTCATAAAAACATTATAATTTCATGGCAAAACTCGTCTACAATCCAATGACAAAATTATGAAACCAATCTATGCTTTAAAATAATTTCTCATAAGCCAAAACATGTTCATAATATTTATTCAATCGAATTTCATGAGTGTAAAATTTTGACAGCAATTTATTTTATATTCAAAGCCTTTGAAAATCAAACTAAACTTCATAAAATCATCATAAATTCACACAACAATAATTCATGATCATAATATTGAAGTTTAAGTCATAAAAAATCATAAAAATCATACCTTTCATAATTTATAAACCCTAATCTAAAATTTCATGAACAACAAATCAATTCATGCCTTTAAACAAATCATAACTTTATTAAATTTTTTTTTTTTAAAAAATGTTCCGAAAAATACCAAAACAAGGGGAGGAGTGGTGGCCGGCGAGTGGTGGTCGGCGGTGGAGAGGGCGGCGGTCCGGTGAATACCGGCGAGGGCACGACTCACGAGGTAAAAACGCTCAACTCTTTTTTCTTTTTCCTTTTTCCAAAAAATCGAACTGCAATCTTTTTTTTTTTTTTTCGGAAAATCCTTTCTTTTTTTTTCTCTCTCTTTTCTCTCTAGAAAAAGTAGGATATGGAAAAGCCCAAACTTATTTGACAAGAGGAAATTACCTTTAGGCCTTTGCCTCAAAATAAATTAGGAAACTCTTGAAAATTCTTTTTTCAGAAGACTTTTAAAATATTTAAAAACATAAAATATTATTTATGCACACAAATAAATATTTTTAATTAAAATTTACTTATTATTTATTTTATTATTGTTAATTTCTTTTCATTTAATAATGCTATTGAACATAATTTTTCAATAAAAATATTAAAATTATACGAATAAAATACAAAAATACTTTCTTAAAATACGTGAAAATATGGGGTATTACAGTCTACCCCCCGTAAAAGAAGTTTCGTCCCGAAACTTTGTCTAGATTAGTGTATGGAATTTGAATAGAGACTACATTTACTTTAAACTTTCTCACTAAAATACTATGTTGTTTTAGACCTTAGACACTTACTTGGCATTTTTAGTAGGCAAACATAAAGTTCTTACGTAAAAGTCGTAGAAACTCATAAAAACTTGCAAAATTGAGGGTAAAAAAGCGCGAAAAACAGGTCGCTTTCTACCCCCTTTAAAAATCAAGTTACGTCCCCATAACTCTACTTACTAACCTGAAATAGCTTTGGGTACTTTTCTCTCATCATATCTTTAGCTTCCCATGTAGCTTCTTCGGTTTCTTGGTTAGACCACAACACCTTTACTATTTTGACACTCTTTCTACGAGTATCCCTGACCTTACTGTCTAGGGTCTTAATTAGCCTCTCTTCATAGGTCAAACTTTTGTCTAACTCTATTGTTTCAGGTTGTAACACATGTGACTCATCTGGCACATACTACCTTAGTTGAGACACATGAAAGACATTGTGAACCTTGCTAAATTCCATTGGTAAAGCTAGTTTATAGGCTACTTTTCCAACCTTATGCAAGATCTCATAGGGTCCTATGTATTTAGGGCTCAATTTTCCTTTCTGTCCAAATGTCATTACCCCTTTCATTGGTGATACCTTAAGTAACACCTTGTCGCCTACTTCTAACACAACTTCTTGGCATTTTTGGTCCGCATAGGACTTTTGTCTATATTGTGCTGCTTGAATCCTTGCTTGTATTATTCTAATTTTCCTTGTGGTTTCTTCTATCAATTGAGGTCCTAGAATCATTGTCTCACTTATTTCATTCCAACACAAGGGGTTTCTACACTTCCTTCCATACAGAGCCTCAAAAGATGCCATGCCAATACTTACATGGTAACTATTGTTGTATGAAAACTCAATGAGATCTAAGTGATCCTCCCAATTCGCTTGAAAATCCATTACACAAGCCCTTACCATATCCTCTAAGGTTTGTATGGTGCTCTTTGTTTGTCCATCATTTGCTGGATGGAAAGAGCTGTACTAATCTTCAATGTTGTACCAAAGTTCTCCTGGACTCTTTTCCAGAATTCCAAAAGAAACCTAAAATCCCTATTTGACATGATATCCTTTCGAACTCCATGTAGCCTCACAGCATGTTTGTTGTAAGCCCTTGCAAGTTGTTCCATTTTCCAAGTCACTTTCATGGGTATAAACACTACTGACTTAGTAAGTCTATCCACCACTACCCAATATGGTATCATCCCGATTCTTCGATTTTGGCAAGCAAGTCACAAAGTCTATTGATATGCAATCCCATTTCCATCGCGGTATTTCAAGTGGTTGGACCTCTCCTTGTGGTCTCTTATGCTCAAATTTGTTCTTTTGGCAAGTAAGACATTTGCTCACAAATTGAGCCACTTTGAACAGGCTATCGCACACCTATCAAAAGTAAACCAAACGACACTAACTAATGTAGCTAGGGTAGTAAGGATCGAATCCTCAGGGAAGCAGTTAAACTCTATTAGTTCTAAAAAGCTTAAACTGTGTAAAGAGCCTTGGTCGAGAAGTATTGACTAGCTAACTGACTATTGACTAATTACTAACTAATTACTGGAAATGACGAAGAATTAAACCAATAAACTAAGCCTAGGGTCATTCGGGTCACCAAGAACAACTAATGGATTCACTACCAAAGATCGTTCAATCTCACACATTCATCAATTAGGGCTCACAATTCTCTCGAATCTAGACTCCCTCGAACTCATTTTAGCGCGGCTCTCGCTCATGGCCTTAGATAATTCGCTATTATCGTGGTCTTATTGTGGTATTTTACCTTCGGCATCAAATTCAAACAATTACCAGAATTACAACTAAAATCTGCGCACACAATTTTCAATTGTTAAACAAAGAAACCAATAATAGGAAATTGACTACTTATATTATGGGATTGAAACAACCTAATTTAAATTAGTCCATGATGATCAAGGTTTCCCTAACCCTAGAAATTAGACTCACTCACTCATACGTTATGAAGATCAAACAAGATAAATTGTAAAACCCTAATTGAATTCATGAAGTAATTAATAACTAAACTAATTAACATAAACAAAATTAAACTAAATTATTAAACTAGAAAGACTAAAACGCATAAATTCAACTAAAATAAGAACAAAACCAGAAGAAAGTTACCAAATTGAAGAAAAAATTGAAGCTTTAATGAATTGAGATCAAGTTATGACAAACCCGTATTTCCCTAAGTTTATTGTGAGAGGAAAAGTGCTTAATTCTATAGCCTCAAGAGAGTTAATTCTAAAATTTGAAAAGCTCAAGTTTGTTTTGTCCTAAGAACGTGCTAATGTACCCACCAGTGGGCCTTACAAAACCTAAGTACCGAAGGAATAAAAGAAAAACAAAAGCGAGAAAATGGAAAAAAAATCGTCTGAATTCGGGCGCATAGGAGGTTATGCGCCCGCATCAGACCTCCAGAATTGACTTTCAGCTGAAATCCTCTTTAAATGCGCCCCATGTATACTTATGCGCCCGCATAAGAACGGCAGAAGGCTTTATTTTTGGCTTTCTTTTACTTCTTATTTCTTCATACAGTTCTTTTAAGAACTTGTTTTGTATTTCTTTAGGGCCCGCATTTCCATGACCTCATTCTACCGTCTAAATCTTCCGAGTTCGTTCCGATCTCGTTTTCGTGCTGAAATTACAAAAATACACGCACAGTGATGAATGAACAAAAACAAAAACAACTGAAAAAAAAAATAAACTCATCTAAAATGCTCTTAAATTACCGGGGGAAATCAACCAACTTAGCGAGGACCTTCAATTAGCTAAAGAACATCGAATTGAACCCAAAAAACGAGCCAGATAACATAACTAGGCATTACTTGATCGAAATACGGGGGAAAAAAACACTATAAAACGCACAATATCAAAGTTCCCCAAGTCCAAACCCAATGCTTTGCTCGTCCTAGCAAAGATAACGAAATGACTTTCACC
>PYUH01003991.1:447856-529781 GCA_016808085.1 Suaeda aralocaspica
TACATTATCTAAAGCATTATTATAATTAAAATTAAATTAAGTATTTTTCGTCATTAATTTTAATAAATTTATTCGTAAAGTAAATAAAAGTGCTTAATTCTATATCCTAAGAGAGTAATTCTAAAATATGAAAAGCATCAGTTGTTTTTGCCTAGAGAACCGTGCCTAATGTACCCCAGTTGGGCTTACAAAACCTAAGTACGAAGGAAATAAAAGAAAAACAAAAAGTCGGGAAAAATCGTCTGATGCGGGCGCATAGGAGGTTTATGCGCCCGCATCAGACCTCCAGAATGCCCTTTCAGCTGAAATCCTCTTTAAATGCGCCCGCATGTATACTTTATGCGCCCGCATAAGAACGTCAGAAGCTTTATTTTGCTTTCTTTTCTTCTTATTTCTTCATAAGTTCTTTAAGACTTGTTTTGTATTTCTTAGCACGCATTTCCATGCATCTTCATTCTTATCCCGTCTAAGCTTTCCGGCTTCGTTCCGAGCCTCGGTTTTCGTGCCTGAAATTACAAAACATACCAAAACCAAGCATAACAACCGTGGATGATAAAATCAACTAAAATGCTCTAAAATTACCGGAAATCAACCAAACTTAGCGAGACACTTCAATTTAGCTAAAGAACATCGAATGAACCAAAAACGAGCCAGATTAACAACTACTAGGCATAAAATTGACTCGAAATACGGGGAAAAACACTATAAAAACCACACATATCACACTTCTCTCTTCATCCTAGGCCACCAATACATCTTCTTTAAATCCTTATATAACTTGTCGCCTCCAGGATGTACTGAATACGGTGTATTATGACCCTCCTCCATGATTCTCTGTTTCAAAGCCTCACATTTTTGTGTTACACAACATCTTCCTTTATTCTTCAAAATTCCATCCTCATGAATCTTAAAATCCATAGGCTTTCCTGCTTTCAACTTTTCCTCAATTCTGTCCAATTTCACATCTCCTTCCTGGTTCTTCTTAATTTCCTCAAATATTGTTGGTTGGTGTTTATGCTAAAATCTGCTCTAGCTAGCAAACCTTAGCTTGTTCTGGCTATAGCTAAATAATTACTTTGTTCGTTTTGATGCAGAAATGAAATAATGTAAAGAAGGGAGTGGGGGAGACACCAGATATGGTGATGCGGAAAACCCCCCTAAATCAGGGTAAAAAGCAGCGGGTGGCTTTGAGTCCACCAGTCTACTAGTTAATAAGATTGTTTATAATCACAATGTAAAATACTAGCTAGGTAGCTAGATAGTTTTAGTTTATAGCTGCTAAGTATCTAGCTTAGAGAATGTAAATAGAATATAAATGTTGTACGTACAAATAATGAATAATAATAATAGAGTGTTGATTCTCTTGTGATTGCCTTGTGTGTGTATCTTTTTTCTCCTCTCCTATTTATAAAATAACCGTAGCTTCTAGCCGTTATCCCTTCTTCAAGTTGGTTACTCCTTGGGAATGCACCTGGCTCGATTTATGGGCTAGATTCAAGCCAGTTTGAAATGCTGTTCCTATTCTTTAGGCACGATCTCCTCAATATCTTTGAATCAACTTCCACGTCCTCCCTCTTCTAGAAGCTCCTCAGAATATTCTCCTTCTGACTCCTTGATTTACGGTTCCACTATCTTGACCATTTCTAAGCTGTAGCTGCTAGCTGAGTACCTACATAGCTGGCAATCAAGCTGGATTATAGGTAGAAATTTTTGCCATAACAATTTTCCCCTAAATTGTAAGCGGGAGCGCCCAGCTGCTGGGTTGCAAGTTGCCGTTGGGGATCGACATAGTTTTCGAGAAACAAACGGTTATAATCAGAAGCAATAATTTAGTTTCTAAAAAATAAATGAAAGAAAGATGTGAAAAGATTTAGCAGTTAAGAAAAATAACCGTTATGTCCTTCCCTTCTCCCTATAAATACACCTCTTTCATTCTCCTTCTTCACCTTTGCTAATTTCTTTAGGAAGAGAATTCAAAAACTCGATTTTAGTTCTTTGTGATTTTGTGAACTTCCATACAACTTTAGCCTATCAGGTATTGAGTTATTTTCCTCCTCTCTTTGTTTTGCTTCCTTCTTCCAGTGCTTAGTTTTAGTTTAGAAAACATGGGTAAGGCTAAGGACGACATAATGAGCGTAATAACAGAGGAGCGTCTACAACAGATTGCCATGATGGGTCTCTTCCCTGAGTCGGCTAAATTAGTGATTCCTACCTCCAGCTAGCGACCTGAAACTTGCCCCTCTGACCACGTATGTTTTTTCGAGTACCCCTTTACCATTGGGTTCACCTTCCCTTTGGCTGGGTTGGTTAGGTTGGTTTTAGAGCGCCTAATTCTAAGTCCGAGACAATTGCAACCCTCTTTTTGGAGGATTTGCAAGGTGGTTGAGGAAAAAAGTAATGAGTGTGAGTTAGACTTTAATTTAGATGATTTATTAGGTGTATACTCTATTAGGAAGGTAGGCCCTAGGTATGCTACTTTGAAGGTTAGGGTAGTTGGGAACAAGCTAGTGGATGATGAGGGGGCGCCAGATAAGGGTTGGAAGAGTAGGTATTTCTTTGTGGAGAAGTCCTCTCTTGGTGAAGAGGGAAGGTGGCTGGTTGGTGGATGGAATGCTACAGGTATTAGTACCGTTTCTTTGCTTAGCTTTTAGCACTTTTATTTATCTGGTTCTTACTTGCTTTCTTTTGAAATTCACTCTCCTCCTCCCCTGATCATGGAAAGTCTAGCTATTAGGGAATTCCTAAGTCACCCTATTGAAGAAAGGACTTTTGAAGCTGCTAAAGAACCTGCGACTACCACTCCAGCTATGTCTTCTGGCAAAAGTTCCTTCTTGCTTGCTGGCAGTTGTTTTTCTAGTGGTTGTCTAGCTATTGTTTGATATTAGTTTTAACACTGGCTTGGTTATGTTTCCTATAGGTTTAAAGGAGATGTCTTTTGAGGAGGCCAAGAGGAGGGTTTCGAAGAGGAAGACCGCGAGCAGCAGCACAACCAGCTCTGCGAATACAGGTTCGAGGCCTGTGGAAGCTGCGGCTATTATGCCTCCTCCTTCTAAGTTCCCTAGGTCATCCGACCCTGTTCCGGTGGATGACCTAGAGCTATCTTTTCCTCCTACCTTCCTGGCTAAGGAAGGTGTAGAGGAAGGGATAGGGCCTCATGTCGAGAAGTTGTTGTTCCCGGCTGCTAAGCAACGCCTTAACAACCTGTCTCCTGAGGCTGTGTTGGGCCACGCAGCTGGCCACTCCCTCAAGGTTAGACGCTTTCCTAGTGAATTTTGTGTGTACGTTTTCTATTACTTGCTTTCCCTAACTTAGTCTCACGTAGGCTCTCCAAGACGTCCTAGCTGCTAAGAGCTTAGTGAAGGGTTTTACTGCTAAGCATGACCAGGCGTTGCTTAAGGTGAACAAGTTGACAACGAAGAATGAACTCCTTAGGACGCAGCAAGCTGAGCTAAAGTCCAAACTGGAGGAGGATTTCAGGTGCATACTGGAGGAGAGGGAGAAGGAGCTGGAGGGCAAAAAATGAGGAGTTCCTGAACAAGAACAAGAAGCTGAAGCAGGAGCTAGAGGACCTAAGGGAGGAGAGTAAGGATGTGGCTGCTTTTTCCCTCACGAGGGGGAGAGCTATGATAGCTTATGAAGTCTATCATAAGGGGGCTACGGATAAGGATTGCCAAGCTGTGGTGGATGAGTACTTGGAGCATTTTGGTAGCTTGGCTGACCTCCTTCCTGCTTCCTTTGAGCCGGTTGATGCTGCTCCTCTTGGTGATGCTGCCAGCATGGCAGATCAGGGGGAGGCAGCTACTGTGGGGGAGACTCCTACCCCTGTAGCTGTCCTTCCTCTTGATGAGGGCCAAGAAGGAGGGGTGCTGGAGGCAGCTGATGAAGAAGCTTAGGATCGTTTCTTCTTATGTGTTCAAGATTAGATATTGACTTTTTAATCATTATGTTTTATCAGACAATTTCCTTAGGGCCTTTTCAAATTTGTATTAACTCTGTACTTCTTTATTTTGAATGTTTTTTATGACTTTGCTATTTTGCGTATAATATTGTGGTTTGAATCATTATGTACATATTCGTGGTTGCTAGCTAGCTTTAAGTTAGATCGTATGCATACCTTGTGTTGGGTAAGTGGTGAGGTTACTTTATAGGCCATCTGGGGGCGGCTTGACTATTTGTTTTGGTTGCTGGGGCAGCTTCCAGCTAGTATCCACTTCCCCTTTGATAGCGTTATAGCATTGAGCGGCATCTGGGCCTTAGTTGCTACTCTGCATGGAGTATCTGGACTCCTTGGTGGCCTATCTGGGGCCTGTCTAAGTTAAAACAATTGTTAGTTGTGGTTGTTGGCGTTTCTACCAACGACTTTAAGCTAATCATTCAATGACTTTATAGTTAAGAAAATCATGACTAGGATAGTTGTGTTAGCTTGGCTTACTTGCTAGCTAGGCCGTGCTTTCAATCCGATCTAGAAGTGATACACCTTTAGGTTGGATGCATTCCAGCTTCTAGGCACTTCTTTTCCTTGCGTTGTAGCTAACCTGTAAGCACCATTGCCTATGACTTTGATGACTTGATACGGTCCTGGCTTCCCATTGCGCAACTAATTTTCCAGCATTCTTTTCTTTGGTGTTGGCAAAAACTTTCCTTAGCACCCAATCTCCTAGCTGAAATGTCTTTGCTTTTACGTTTTTGTTGAAGCTTCTAGCTACTATGTTCTGTTGGGCGGCCATTCTGATGAGTGCGTTGTCTCTTAGCTCTTATAAGGTATCCAGGTCGTTAGCTAGCTCTACCTTGTTTGCTTCTTGTGTCATTAGTCCAAATCTGGCTGTTGGTGTGGCTATCTCAGCAGGTAGTACAGCTTCGCATCCATGCACTAGGGAGAAGGGCGTTTGTCCTGTAGCTGTCCTAGGCGTGGTCCTATTGGCCCACAGGATTCTAGGTAGTTCTTCCACCCATCTCCCCTTCTTAGCTTCAAATCTTCTCCTGATCCCATTGATTATTGACTTGTTCCTTGATTCAGCTTGCCCATTTGCTTGTGGGTACCTAGGGGTTGACATAGTCAAGGTGATATTCCATTCGCTGCAGAAGTCTCTTGTTTTGTCACTTATGAACTGGGACCCGTTGTCACACATGATCTCGGATGGAACCCCGAACCTGCATATTATGTTGTTCCAGATAAAGGAGACTACTTCCTTGTCTCTTACCTGCTGGTAGGCATCCGCTTCGATCCATTTGGAGAAGTAGTCGGTTAGTGCTAGCATGAATACCTTCTGATCTGGGGCTGGTGGCAATTTTCCTACGATATCCATTCCCCATTTCATGAAAGGCCATGGCATTAGTGTTGGGTGCAAGACTTCGGAGGGTTTGTGAGACATGCCACCATGCCTTTGGTAGCTATCGCATCTAGATACGTATATGTCTGCGTCTTGTCTAACGGTTGGCCAATAGTATCCGTAGCTAAGTAAACAGGCTATCGCACACCTCTCAAAAATAACCGAACAACTCTAACTAATATAGCTAGGGAAGTAGGGATCGAATCCTCAGGGAAGCTATTAAATTCTACTAGCTCTAAAAAGCCTAAAGCGTGTAAGGGGCCTTGATCGAAATTTCGGTAAATGGTTTCCAAAACTAAGAAGACTAAGAATTGAAACTAAGGAAATGACGGGAAAATAACGATTAAACTCTATTAATAGAAACCTAGGGCTATCGGTTCACTATGATCAATCAACAAACTCAATTAACGCTCACTAATCAATTCATTGGCATTCATTGAACTAGGGCTCACTCATTCTCTCGAACTTAGACTCCCTCAAAACTCCATTACCGGATCTCGCTCGCATAAATTCGTTTTTGCCTATTATTCAGTGATTTAATTGTGGTAATCTTACCTCTCGGCCTCGATTTCAACAATAACCTAACTTACAACTAAATCTGGCCACAATTTATATTGCAATCACTAGAAATCAATAATAGGAATTCAATTAGAAGCCAAGAACTAATTAGAAAACATAATTTAAGTTTAAATCATGATCATAGATCCCCTAACCCTAGAGAAAACGACTACTCACTCATAATTAAGGGAACAAAAGCAAAATTGAAATCAAACAACATGATCATGAACAAAGAATTAATTAAAACTAAATTAATTACTAATAAAACTAAAGTAAGAACCAAAATAGCAAAACTAATTAATCTAAACTAAAAACTAAGAAATTAAAGAGAATCATGAAACTAAAAGAATTAAAAAGCATAAGGAAAGAGATTACCAAAATAAAGATTGAATTGCATTGATTGAAAGCTTGAATTCATGAACAAAGTAATTAATCCTAAAATTCTAGAGAGAAAAAGTAATTTTGGATTCCTAGGTCTAAAAATATGATAAAAACTAGTTAGAGTCGTGCCCCCTTTACATAGAGTATATATAGGATTTGGGTTTTTAATTAATTAAAACCCACGAGCAAAAACCGCACGGAAAGAAAAATCGGGCACCAAAATATTGCACCTGCGCCCGCATAGAACAAACCTAGTTTGTTCCCTGCGCCCGCATGGTGAATAATGAGTGAGTTCTGATACTTCTGATCTATGTTGCGGGCGCATAGATCAAAAGATGATTAAGGGCTGCGCCCGCATGGAATTTGCATTCCTATATTTTGACGATCTTGCTTATTTCTTCGCTCGATTCTTCGAAACTCGCTCGTGACTTTTCGTAACTTGGCAAACATCCCGAGGCAAGTACATTTTGGCTCGTTTTAGCCTCCAATGACTTCATAACTCTCTATTACGCTCCTGTAACATATAAACAAAACCGAAAACCACGCGTAATAACCGAAAAAGTATAAAATAACCGTAAAAGGTTCTAAAAGTCAACTAAAGATGCTAAAACCGTTCCAAAGCATAACTTAACATCGAAAGACGATATTTAATCAAAACAAAACCACAAACGTAACTATTTAGCATAAGAATCAACCGAAAATGAGGGAAAAACACAACATAAAACACGTATATCAAATTCCCCCAAATCGAACCTTTGCTCGTCTCGAGCAAAACACAACGAAATTGACTACTCCCCATAAATATAAAATATGCATCATAACTCAAGAGAACATCCGAAGACACATGGATTAAGGCTAGCTAATCAAGCACCCAATTACCGTCCTTCTTAAATACGGGTCAAACAAAACCAACCAAGCAAGTTTAATGAATCGATGACTAGAGTAGCTCACGGGTTGTCACTCCACACAATTTATGATGAGCTTATAACAATGAAGCTCTAACCCTCACCTCCCAACCAAATGTGGAATGCAATGCAAAATGTGTTTAAATGCAATTTTAAGAACCCGAAACCCACATCTCACACCTCATGCAAGTGTTTGAGGGTATCCTCTCATCCTAAATGTCGACTCGGAATGCAATTAATACTCTACGACCTTGACAAAGGATTCACTTCACAATAACCATAGCATGTGCACGAAGATCAAAAAGGACTTTAATAAGCTTGTAACGTGGCTAGGGTGATGGGTAGGATAAAAATTTGGGATAATGTGTTGGAATGCGGGGTGTACGCATATAAAATCTAGGGAAAACATCAACATTCTCCATCAACACCATAAATCTCATAATTCAATCATTAACCACTACTTCACAAACATTAAACTTCTATTTTTTTTCATCTTCTTCCTTTTTTTTTTTAACTTTATTATGCTTTCATAATTTTTTTTCTTCACTTTATTTTTCATGCATAATAAAACATAGTTTCACGACTCTTAATGATTTGTTTTTGCTTAGAATTCAATAAACAATAAACATAATCATCACACATACATAACTAGGCCATGAATAAAATATGACTTTTTAATTAACTACAACAGCCCTAGACATTGGTATGCAGAGCCTTATATGTGAAACTTTATAATTTAACTTTCATTAATAACATTTCCACTATCTCACCATCAATCCTCCATAACACCTTTCAAAACTTTATTTTAACAACATCACAACCACTTCAACTCCCCCAAACCAAGTTTGGGCATATAATGCATTATGTAATAAGGCTAATAGGCTTGTAATGGGGCTAGAATACAAATGAAAGGGATAAAAGCTCAAAACATGGGATCAAGGGAAAATTTAAATGTGGGAAATGAAATTCTGAAGCTCAAAAGAAGAAATGAGAGCCTTTTATCATGCGCAACATACACAAATTCCACAATTAAAGCTACTAGAATCCAAAGTCAAACCCAAGATCATAATTGCACCAGGAACTAAGCACACATGAAAAGAAAATATGAATGAATTTATATTCAAAAGTGGCTCAAATCCTCCCGTTAACACAATTCAAGTCCAAGACCCAAGCAAGGTTGAGAAGAGCAGACCAATAAAAGGAAATCAAGCAATCAAATTCAAGTCATAGCCAACAAATCACACATATGGATCCATCCGCAATTAAGAGTCATAAAGTTTTCAAAATAATCATAGGGGTCCAGAAGTAGTCAATTCCAACAATAGAACTCAACCGATACACGAATAATCCATTAAGCCAATTCTCTCTAAAATTAAACCTAAGAAAACAGTACAATCTTTTTGGTCACATGTAAACTCCCATTCCTAACGAATGGTACAAACCATGCAACAATCCTAAGAAAGCAATAAAACTAAGCTAATAAAGCAATAAAACTAACTAATAAAATAGGAAAGCAATAAAATACTTACCTCCCCCAAGCCGAACTTAGCAATGTCCTCATTGCTAGAGGGAGAAAGAAACTACTAACCTACGGGTTGCCTCCCGCAAAGCGCTTGTTTAAGGTCATGAGCTTGACCGTAATTACCTTAGAAATCAAGGTGGATCAAAGAGTGAACGTGAGCCCCAAGTAGTTAAATACCCACAACAATTTGGGGTTATTGTCTGTTCAAGTACCCCATGTTCCTTGCTAGGAACCTCATTATTTGTTTTCTTCACTTTACAAGCATGTGGGGATGACTTTCGAGGTTTCCGACGCTTCTTAGGGCGCGATTTCTTTTTCTTTGGATTCTGACACGTCTCATTATTATCACTATCTCCGTCACCTGCAATAGAATCCAAACATAGAGAGGTCTCCAGAAGATCTTTATCAGGGGATCGAGGCAAGTCATTATGAACAATCTCATTAAAAGCGTAAACTACATTGCATGACTGTTCTATCATGGGATTTTTCATTGCATTATTAAGATTAAATGTTACTTTGTCATCCCCTACAGAAAGAGTTAAACTTCCATTTTTAACATCAACGACGGCACCTGCAGTATGTAGGAAAGGTCTACCTAGAATGATGGGGATATGAGCATCCTCATCAATATCAAGGACAACAAAGTCAACAGGAATAAAAAATTTTCCTACTCTAATAGGTACATCTTCTAAAACACCCTTAGGGTATTTTACAGTTCTATTCGCCATCTGCAAAGTAACATTAGTAAATTTATGTTCTCCCATGTCAAGCTTGTTACAAATTGATAAGGGCATCACACTTACACTAGCTCCCAAATCACATAGAGCCTTATCAATAAATAAAGGACCTATATTACATGGAATTGAAAAACTGCCTGGATCTTTCAACTTAGGAGGAGATTTATTTTGAAGGATCGCACTGCACTCCTCGGTGAGTGCAACTGTCTCTGTTACACTCAACTCACATTTCCTACTTAAAATATCTTTCAAAAATTTCGTATAAGTAGGCACTTGAGTAATTAAATCAGTGAAAGGCACATTAACTTGCAAATTTTTTAACTATGTCAAGGAATTTACGAAAGTGATTATCATTCTTACTCCTGGTTACCCTGTTCGGAAAGGGTAACAACACCTTTGAGGGAGGAATCGTATCAGTAACTGAATCTGCTGCTGGAGCTTGCTTCTTTGATGCTTCCTTTTCCTTTGAGACTTCATTCTCCTTTTCTGTAGCTACTTCCTCAAGGTCTTCAGTAACAACCGAACTAGTCTTTTGTGTTCCATCTGCAGCCTTGTTAGCATCATCATCAGGCATTCTAGGACCTTCATAGTAAGTACCGCTCCTTGTTGCAATGGAATTGCAATGATCACGAGGTAGATTGCTTGATGAAGCATTTGATGGAGCAGGTTGAGGAGAAAGTTGGTCTTGTTGCCTTTGTGCTGATGATTGAGCAATTTGTGCTACTTGAGTCTCCAATTGTCGATTGTGGGCCTGAATAGCTTCCATGGCTTTCTGCATCTGCATCATCATATTCTTCAGTTTTGAAAAGTCATTGCTAGATGGCTGTGGAGGTGCTGGGAGTGGTGATGGAGGTGGTGGTCTACTGAAACCCGATGGTTGAGGTGGAGAAAACCGTTGAACCTGCTGCTATTGTTGTGGTGCAAAATGTGGCTGCTGCTGCAGATTTTGAACATTGCTAATATTCTTGTAGGAGAAGTATGGATGATCTTTCCAACTAGGATTGTATGTGTTGGAGAATGGGTTATTCTTGTAAGCTTGAAATGCACATACTTTCTCCATAGAACTATGATATGCTTGCATACTATGCCCAAAAGAACCACATAAATCACAAAAGACATATGTTGCTCCCGAATGTGCAGTCATTGTAGCTACTGTCATTGGATTCGAAGATGGTGTGTTGATTTTGTCTAACTTCTCATGAATTGCATTGATTTGTGAAGACAAACTCTCATATTTGTCATCTATCACATGTTTTCCTCCTCTCTTAGCATGTCCTCTAGGATTACCAAATTGAGAATTATAAATAGCAATCTTCTCAATTAAATCATAAGCAGCATTAACTTCTTGGTTCATAAAATGACCACTAGCAGCAGAATCAAGCAAAGTTCTACTCTCATTACCTAAGCCATTATAAAACGATTGCACTAAAAACCACTTCTCAAGTCCATGATGAGGGCACATTCTCAATAAATCCTTAAATCTCTCCCATGCATCATAAAGAGTTTCATCTGTTTCTTGGTTAAAATTCGTAATTTGACTCCTAAGTTGTGCAGTTCTCTCCGGAGGATAGTACTTCCTTTGAAAAGCAAGAGCCAAGTCATCCCAATTATTAATAGTATCCATGTTTAGACCATTCAACCAAGATCGAGCTTTCTCCTTTAATGAAAATGGAAACATCGTACGTCGTATGTAATCTTGAGATACACCAGCTTGCTTGATTGTATTGCAGTACTGAATGAAGTTATTCAAATGTAAGTTCGGATCTTCTTTCATTGTGCCTGCAAACAGATTCCTTTCAACCATGTTCACCAAAGCTAGCTTCGATTCGAAATTCAGGGCCTCTATATTAGGAACTCGGTATCCACCTCCCACTGTTGCAGAACTCAGCTGAGAATAGTCTTTTAAGGACCTTGGTTGTGGTGGTGGCGGTGGTGGTGCATCATCCCGTGGTGGGTTATTCTCGTTGAACTGGGATCCTGACATCTCTTCTTCTTTATTTGAACTATCGGAAATGTTCAACTCAGCAAATAATTGTGTCAAATCAACCAGTGTTCGTTCGGAAAGAATGCTTCTTCGTGATCTCCACTTCCTTCTACGACTCTTCTTATGCAACGATCTTTCTGGTTCAGGGTCAATCAAAACCGGCATACAACCTAATACCTGCACACAATCGAAACTCGAAACCGAAATGAGAACTAACTCAAAGAACGTGAAGGTTCTTTGAGGTGAGAAAATAAAACCGAAAATAAAATAAAAGAACGCTTTAAACCCGACTAATAGAATTAAAAATTGCCTCCCCGACAATGGCGCCAAAATTTGAACAGGCTATCGCACACCTATCAAAAATAACCGAACAACTCTAACTAATATAGTTAGGGAAGTAGGGATCGAATCCTCAGGGAAGCTATTAAATTCTACTAGTTCTAAAAAGCCTAAAGCGTGTAATGGGCCTTGGTGNAGCCTTGGTGGAAATTTCGGTAAATGGTTTCTAAAACTAAGAATACTAAGAATTGAGACTAAGGAAATGACGGGAAAATAACGATTAAACTCTATTAATGGAAACCTAGGATTATCGGTTCACTATGATCAATCAACAAACTCAATTAACGCTCACTAATCAATTCATTGGCATTCATTGAACTAGGGCTCACTCATTCTCTCGAACTTAGACTCCCTCAAAACTCCTTTACCGGATCTCGCTCGCATAAATTCGTTTTTGCCTATTATTCAGTGATTTAATTGTGGTAATCTTACCTCTCGGCCTCGATTTCAACAATAACCTAACTTACAACTAAATCTGGCCACAATTTAATTGCAATCGCTAGAAATCAATAATAGGAATTCAATTAGAAGCCAAGAACTAATTAGAAAACATAATTTAAATTCAAGTCATGATCATAGATCCCCTAACCCTAGAGAAAACGACTACTCACTCATAATTAAGGGAACAAAAGCAAAATTGAAATCAAACAACATGATCATGAACAAAGAATTAATTAAAACTAAATTAATTACTAATAAAACTAAATTAAGAACCAAAATAGCAAAACTAATTAATCTAAACTAAAAACTAAGAAATTAAAGAGAATCATGAAACTAAAAGAATTAAAAAGCATAAGGAAAGAGATTACCAAAATAAAGATTGAATTGCATTGATTGAAAGCTTGAATTCATGAACAAAGTAATTAATCCTAAAATTCTAGAGAGAAAAAGTAATTTTGGATTCCTAGGTCTAAAAATATGATAAAAACTAGGTAGAGTCGTGCCCCCTTTCCATAGAGTATATATAGGATTTGGGTTTTTAATTAA
Organism: Suaeda aralocaspica; assembly: GCA_016808085.1. Classification (NCBI taxonomy): domain Eukaryota; kingdom Viridiplantae; phylum Streptophyta; class Magnoliopsida; order Caryophyllales; family Amaranthaceae; genus Suaeda; species Suaeda aralocaspica. The sequence continues at coordinate 460,600 of PYUH01003991.1, forward strand.
TTAAAACCCACGAGCAAAAACCGCACGGAAAGAAAAATCGGGCACCAAAATATTGCACCTGCGCCCGCATAGAACAAACCTAGTTTGTTCCCTGCGCCCGCATGGTGAATAATGAGTGAGTTCTGATACTTCTGATCTATGTTGCGGGCGCATAGATCAAAAGATGATTAAGGGCTACGCCCGCATGGAATTTGCATTCCTATATTTTGACGATCTTGCTTATTTCTTCGCTCGATTCTTCGAATCTCGCTCGTGACTTTTCGTGACTTGGCAAACATCCCGAGGCAAGTACATTTTGGCTCGTTTTAGCCTCCAATGACTTCATAACTCTCTATTACGCTCCTGTAACATATAAACAAAACCGAAAACCACGCGTAATAACCGAAAAAGTATAAAATAACCGTAAAAGGTTCTAAATGTCAACTAAAGATGCTAAAACCGTTCCAAAACATTACTTAACATTTAAAGACGATGTTTAATCAAAACGAAGCCACAAAATTAACTATTTAGCACAAGAATCAACCGAAAATGAGGGAAAAACACAACATAAAACACGTATATCACTAAGGATTCTGTTTGCTAGTGACCTTCCAGCTATGTGCGATCCACATTGGCCGTCATGGAACTCCTTTACCTGCTTCTGCCATTCTTCCTTTTCTAAGCATCTCTGGAGTATCTCTCTAACTGACATCTTAAATAGTATTCCTTGGACGAGCTGGTATCTAGATGCCTTGAACCTAACCTTTCTGGCTTCTAGCTTGTCTTCTGGCAAGATGTCATGCTGCAGATAATCGTAGAGTGGTTTGGTCCATGATTGGTCGTTGGTGGCTACTTCTTGATTGGTCGTAGTGAGTAATAGCTGATTTTTGTTTTTGTTTATAATGGGGCCAGCTAGGTGAATTATGGGTATAGACGTCAAGCTGCTCTTCCTCAGGGCCGATCCCAGGTTAGCTAAGGCATCAGCTTGGTTGTTCTGATCTCTCGGTATTTGAGTGATTTTGAAGAGGGTAAAGTGAGCTGATGCTTGCTTGGCTAGCTCTAGGTAGCTGGTCATTTTGGAGTCTTTAGCTGTGAATTCCCCTGTGACTTGGCTGACTATGAGCAAGCTGTCACTGTACACCTCCAAACTTGTTGCCCCTAAGTCTTTAGCCATTATCATTCCTGCAATCAACGCCTCGTATTCTGCTTCATTGTTAGTTGCTTTAAAGTCGGAAGCGATGGATCGTACTATCTTGTCCCCTTGTGGCGACTTTAGTACTATTTCTAACCCTGCGCCTCTGAAGTTGGAGGAGCCGTCTACAAACATCTTCCATATCTGGTTGTTTTGTACCCAGTTGACCTCCTTCATTTCCAATTGTGCAGCTTGTTCTAGGTCAGGACTAAATTCAGCCACAAAATCTGCTAGCGCTTGTGACTTGATTGCAGTTCTTGGGTGATATCGTATGTCGAAGCTGCTCAATGTGATTGCCCACTTTGCCATTCTGCCAGATAACTTCGGCCTTTTTAACACAGCCTTAATAGGATAGTTAGTCATGACTAGTATAGGATAAGACTCGAAATAATGTCTGAGCTTTCTAGATGCCGTTACTAGAGCTAGAACAAGTTTTTCCAATGAGGAGTATCTAGTCTCGGCATCTAGGAGTGACTTGCTTACATAGTAGATGGGGAGCTGCTGGTTGTCAGCTTCCCTTGCTAGGACTGCGCTTACAGCTCTACCGCTGACGGCTAGGTATAGCTGTAAGCACTCTCCAGCTTCAGCTTTAGATAGAAGGGGTGGCGACATTAGGTACCGCTTTAATTCTTTTAGAGCATTTTCATGGTCAACTGTCCATTTAAAACCTTCATTTTTTTCTTAAGACATTGTAAAACAAATGACATTTGTCAGATGACCTTCAAATAAAGCGGTTTAATGCAGCTACCCTGCCAGCTAACTTCTGTACCTCTTTTAGGTTTCTAGGTGATTGTATATTTATTATAGCTCTTACCTGGTCGGGGCATGCTTCGATGCCTCTTTGGGTTACTATGTAACCTAGAAACTTACATGCAGCTACTCCGAACGAGCATTTCGAAGGGTTGAGTTTCATGCTGTATTTTCTTAGTACCTCGAAAGTTTGCCTTAGGTGCTCTATATGATCTTCAGCTTTCTTGGACTTTACCAGCATGTCATCTATATATACCTCCATTGTATCTCCTAGCTGGTCCATGATGGGAAAGGTGAAGATGATGGCCTTAATTAAGCGCTGGTTAGAACTTGTTTTGGAATTCTGAACACTTTTTGGGTACTGTTTTATATTTTCAGCTAAGCATAAGCATGTTTGAGTTTAATTGGGGTCATTTTAGCATGCTCGGCTACATTTGGGTGTGCATGTTTAAGTGATTTGGGCCTTGATTAAGAATGCTTCATGATTTGCTAACATTTTGGATTTTTCCGGCTGCATTACGATGATTTAACTGAGCTATCGCTACTGTATTTTTGCTATTGTGTTGTATTTTTTCGCTATTAGTTCTTGTTGATATATGGAGCTTCCGTTACAGATGCACTTTTCCACCCATGCCCTAACAGCTCTACTAAATTATTAGTGATAGTGTACGTACGCACAGTTAAAGTGTGTTATTGTTGTTGTGTTGCTGCTGAACCTACTATTCTATGCTACTTTTTTCCTCTTTTGGCTGCAGGTACTTGAGTTTTTATTGATTTATAGTTTAATATTGAAATTGTTTGATCAGCCTAAATGATCCCGGAAGTGGCTAATCTTTGTTCTTTGTGTAAGTCACTCTTGATGTGCCTTTGTTACGCTTTTGTTTACCTGCCATTTTCTTTTTATTTTTGTGTTTGAGTGCACTAATATCTTTATTACACTGTAAAACATTAGTAAGTTCTATAATGCACTAGAAAACTGTGCTGCTAATTTGACATCTTTTTCATGGTTGCTGTTGAATCTCAAAGAGACAGAATACAAGCTGCTTCAAATTTTGCTCAAAGAAATAGGCTTCCTGTCCGCCTTCAAGACTAAATGTTGTCTCACTTGTATTTGAAATATAGAGCTGATTCAGAAGAGTTGCAACACGAAGAGATCCTTGAATCACTTCCTAAGGTAATCAAATCAAGTGTTTCACACTATCTCTACTATTCTCTTCTTGACAAGGTGTATCTGTTTCGTGGAGTATCAAATGACTTGCTTTTCCAACTAGTATGTTTTTCTTTTCGGAAAACCCTTGTTGTTACCTGCTTGGATTTTTATTTACCCACAGTTTTTGTTTACTCTTTATAGAAAGTTGTTGAATATTCTTGCTTAATCTGTGGTAATTTCATGTTTTGACTCTTCGGTTGGTTTAAAATTTACTATGGATTATGGTTTTGAAGCGATCAACATGCTTGAGAGTCTTCTCCAGTTTATTTTCTCTAAGTTGTGTTATTAATGATGGCTACTGGCTTGATTATAAATTTTTTTGACTCTTATTAAGGTTTCGGAGATTAAAGTCGAGTACTTCCCTCTGAAAGAAGATGTGATTTTACAGAATGAAGCTCCAACAGAGTTATATGTGCTTGTCCATGGCACCATGGTGAGAATGACCTCTCTTCTCCATTTAACGTAGTCACATCCTTGGTTAGTTTCATATTAGAAGAAAATATTTGTCATTCTGTCCCAAGGAATTACTGAGCTGCTTATAATAGCTTATGCTCTTTTATGATTTGAAATCTGAAAATCTTATTTTTGAAATTGTTTTTGAGTTTATGGCATCTGATTTAGGCATTCTTTGCAGGAATTTATTTTGCAAAAAGCAAGTATTGAACAGGCCACTCTTCTAAATTTGCTAATGCCTTTTTTTATATTGTCAGTAAATGATGCTGCACAATAAATCAATAAGGTCTAGTGTTTCTAATTAAAGACTTTAATCATAGGTTATTAGAGAGGTGAAAGCTTTGTATTTTAGGTTTGGATAGGATGAAGATGTCTAGCATAGTATTGATCACATTCTCGTGCTTTGAGTATTTCTTTTATCTTTGTGTTTGATTACACTTGTTGCAAAACTAAATAGCTTACTGTCTTAGTTTTTCTTGGCAAGTAAATGAGATTCTCATTTTTAAGCTTTATCAAAAATGAGAATAAAATTGTCCTTGCTTAGCGTGAATAATGAAATACCACTCATAACTATGAAGCATAGAGTAATCAGGGTTCTATGTAGTTTCATCAATGTGTTGTTACCTTGCATAGACTAATTAGCATGGTAGAGGAGCTATCATTTCTAATGCTTTCTAATTTTTGATGCTGCGTGTCTTTATAATTAAACAAGCTAGCGACTCTACTGTATTATCAGTGTGGTATGTTTAATATTGCAGTATTCAATGACAAATCTTTGTGGGAAAGAAAAAAAAGGGTTTGAGCATGGTTGCACAACATTGTTTACTCAGAATGGGAAACCACGTATGTAGTAATGTACTAGAACTCCCTTTTTTATACTTAAACCAAAATGTAAATGGGAATACGCAGAGTACCAGTAGCAATACTAGAGTACATTGATTATGCCTTGTAGTTGTTTATGAGTATATATCTTATTTCTGAGTACCAGCTAATTTTCTTCTTTGCTTTATGAATTTAACTTTTATTGAGGATGATATATATGCTTTGTCATTTATTATATTTGGTTGAGTATCAAGGAATGTTGTAGTAGAGACATGATGTGAATGTGTCATGAATGCAGGTTAAAAACCAGGTCAAAGTTGACTGGTTTTGTCCAATATTAGGGGAGGTGTTGTCATATTATTTTCATGCTTGACAGGCTAACTTCAACCACTTCAAGCACATATGATGAGCACAAGAACCATCGGGGGAGGCGGTATCGTAATTTCCAAATTTGTGGCTAAATTGAAGGCAAAATGACGGGAATGGAGAAAGTCATGGCAAATAAGGCTGTCCAAGGCTAATTTAGTTTTGAAAACGAAAAAGCTTTATGTTACATAGCTTTTCTTGTGTATGTATTTTATTTAATAGTCGTAGATACAATCCTAATGACATGGAATATGTACATGTACACTATAGTTATCCATCATAATCAAATTAATAATAATAAATTATTGTTGTTGTTATTGTTCCTATATTTAATAATTTATTATTATAATAATTATAGTTACTAATAAAAAATACTATTATAATAATAATAATAATAATAATAATAATATTAATATTGTTATTGTTATTGTTATTGTTATTGTTATTATTATTATTATTATTATTATTTACAAAAATAATTGACTTTTAGCAACGGTTCAACTTAAAAAGCCGTTGCAATAGCTTCATATATAGGTTGCAAGAAAATAAAACTTTTGCAACGGTTCATCATAGACCGTTGCAAAAAGTCTTTTGCTAAGGTAAAGCGTAACCGTTGCAAAAGGTCTAAAAGACCGTTGCTATATACTTTTTGCAACGGTTAAACTATGACCGTTGCCAAAAGTATTAAAAACTGTTGCAAAAGAGTTTTTGCTACGCCAAAGAATGCAACGGTTATATGACCGCTGCTAAAGCTTTTTGCAATGGTTTTTTGGCCTTTTGCAACGGTTTTTTAGGGGTCAAAATCTCTTTTATGTAGTAGTGAAATCAAACTCGATTAGGTTAGCCTTAAACTCTACTCCCTCAATTTCAATTGGAACATCTTGAACTCTCCTTGAACATAGTACTTCCTGTCCTAAAGGTAACACTATTGACATATCTATTGCATCTACTTTTCCCAACACAGGCTTTAACCTTTCTAGAAGCTTAGTGGAAACAAAAGAGTATGTTGCACCAGAATCAAACAAAACTTTAAGAGGAAGAGAGTGAATAGAAAAAGTACCAGTGACCACATCCTTGTTAGCATCAGCTTCACTTCAAGCCATCACATTCAGCTTTCCAGTGTTTGAGGTCTTAGTCTATCCTCCTCCATTCCCACTCCCATTCCTATTTCCGGCTTGAGGTGTCTCCTTTCCTCCCATATTTCCTTGGAAACCTTTATGCTGCCCCCCAACTGAATTCCCCCTAACTTGAGAATTTTGTCCCTCCTTTCCTTTCTTACACAACCGGCAAGTCACTGGGTTCCCTGCACAATCCTTTCCTGGGTGATTGTTAAGACACTTCTTGCAATATTACACACACCCTCCTTGACTAGCCACCTGACTTCTATTCCCATTTCCAGAATTAGGCTTCCCAAAGTTTCCCATATTACCCTGGAAATTGTTGTTGAAACGAGGTCTCTTATATCCACCATAATTCCCTTGATGGTTGAAGTTTTCTCCACCATCCTTCCTCTTCTCCCTTGTCTCACCTTCCTTCTGCACCTCCTTTTTCTGTTGGTCTATGGCATATAGGTGTGCAGCTCTACCATATAAATCATCCAAGGATTCAAAGATCTGTCCACCTTGTTGTGACTGTAAATCTAAGGATAACCCTCTTTCAAAGCGAGTGGCCTTCAACCTCTCAGTTGCTACAGCCTCAGGAGCAAACCTAGATAATTCTAGGAACTTAGAGTAGTACTCAGTAACAGACATACTCCCCATCTTAAGCTCTAGAAACTCCTCAGCCTTCTGTTTCTGAAGAAACACATGATAGAACTTATTATGAATTTGTTCCTGGAACATATCCCAATTAAATCCTGGTAAAGCCCTAATCACAGCCTCATTTTGTGACCACCATAGATCAGCTTCTCCTCTCAAATAGTACACAGCATGGTTCACTTTAAGCTCCTCTGGACACTCTACTGCCCCAAACAACTTATTAAACTCTCTCAACCATCGCTCTAGAATAGTTGGATTGTGCTCTCCTTGGTAAGTGGGTGGCTTACTTTGAGAAGTTCTCTTGAAAAGTTTCCCAGCAAGGTCACTACCGTTTCCATTTCCTCTGGCAGCTAACTGTTCATCTACAGTAGCTAATTGCCTCACTACTTCATTCAGCTGATTGTTGTGACGTTCAGCCATTCTATATCTCCAGTAGAGCTAAAGACCTTTATATTCTATTATATCTAATTGTAAGTTAGGAGAACATAAATTTAAATCATAAAACACTTTTTCGTTTCGTCTCATAAAAGAAGTTTCATTCTTTTAGAGCGAATGATTTTCTTTATTTTAATTGTTTACACAACTATTAAAATAAGAATAAAGCACATAAGAAATAAAAATAATTCCCTTGGTTCTATTTTACTTGAGGCTTTATTTCACAAAAGAAGTTTATTACTCAACTCTTCTCATCATTTCTTATGGCTCACTGCGAGTTATTCAAACTAATATAAGCAATAACTTAAACAATAATAGCTAAATTAGATCTAAACAAAGTCTCTAAACATTAACATTATCTTTCTTGTCTCTTGGCATCACATATTTCTTTGGTATGAACTCAGGATCATTCTTAGTGTCAACCTCCAATTTTCCTCCATTTCTTCTTCTTCTTCCATTTATTCCTCAGGATCTTATTCTTCTTCATCTTCTTCAGAATCGGTTACCAAATCATCAGTCTTCTAACCCGTAGTAGTCTCCTTCACCATTAGGTCTTCACTTCCTTGGCTACCTTCTAGGCTTGGTGTGGGCGGGGTCTCATCACTTGCATTCATTTATTGATACTCCTACTCTTTCCTAGCAATATACCCCTCCAAAATTTCCAATCACAACCCCACTGCCAATTACATCCTTATACTTAGAATAGTTCGGAAGGCCTCAAGCAAAGTGGAAATCATAAACTGTGCCTTAATTTCTAAATAGGGTGAAAGGTCGGGCAAGCACCTAACAATTAGGGCTGATACATGGTCGGGTTGATCCCATTGTGGTAACTTCAATACAATACTCATATACCAACAGCAGAACCGTATTTTCCAGACATATTCAGGCGAACTTTCGTAGTCTTTCTCCTCCAAAGTTCCTATTTGAGTATCTTTACTAGGCATACTATATGACATCCTGCACAAAATTTAAGACTAATGGTCCATCCTAACCAAAACAAAACAAAACAAACTAGCAGTTCTACAAAAGGGGTCTTGTGGCTAACATACAATTTCCTTTACACCAACTATTCACATAAGCAACACCTTCAGCATGAATTTTAATGCATGAAAGAACAGAAATAAATTCTATCCTACATGCCCAAACTTCCTACCCAAGTTCACCCCATGGTATTAAAGTAATAATACATAATACATACCTGAATTCCTAGCATACCTACACACATACTTTATTTTTCAAAACTTTCTATTTTCGGAAATTACTATTTTCAAAACTTAGGGTACCCCCAAAACAAAATTTATTTTATTTCAAAATCTAAGCTCTGGTAACCACTTTGTAACACCCTGGAATTTCCAAACTCCTTACTTCTTATTTTTCCGGAAAACATGTTATAATTATTAAGGATAAAGTAATAGAATAAAGTAAAGCTACAAAACACAGCAAACGTTCTCACTCAAGCCCATCATGAAATGACTTATGCCCACTTGTACATGCAGCTTTTCTTTTACTAGACAACTACTCACCACAAGTGGGTCATTGTTGGGCCAAGTCCAAGACAAAGCCATGCACACAAAACAAACAGTCAACAAAGCTGAGTACGTAACTACTAAAGACTATGCAACAAACATTAAGAAATAAAACATGCACTCAACTTACCTTTGACAACCTTTTACCTGTACATGGACTCAACTAAATTAATTATTGTATTTAAACTTATGGATCCCGTATTGAACGACTTTCCTCCTTAAAAATCATCGCCCTAATGGGCACCAACTTGGGAGCAACTCCAAGAGGGTATTACTATGTCACATAAAGTGATGGATATCCAGCGCAATAAAAATATAAAAGAGTACAACGTCATGTACTGCAATTAGAAGTCATAGATCACTGTTCCATACGAATCCCCCATTGTTCATCACTGTTCTTACACTTTACGTGATTAACCGGTTTAGCAATGTTATGACTCACATACAACATCACATAAAGTCATGCATCAAATCAAGCAAGCCATATTAATTATCTTCAATTTAAGGTGATTCAGAATTAATCTTATGCCTGTCCTTTAATTAAACTGAACCTTCTTTACTACACATTAACTGTGAGCGGCTAATTACTTACTTTCTCCTTGACCACACATTAAACTATGAGTGGTGACATGTATAAAATAATTGCTCATAACTTCTTTTAATCATGTGAATAAAATTCACAAGTAGCTTTCTTGTTGATTAAGTAACTAACCAGCTTAATATAACTTCCTTCCTTTATTAATAAACTATAAGCCAATGAACTGATCATAACATTCCAAATCAAGCTTATAAGAATATATATTACTATTTAACATGGAATGTCAACATACAATAAAAGTCCTGCTTTTAATAAACTTCTCATGCACACAATTCATGATCCAAACAAGAATAACAATATTTCATATAATCAAGGATTATCCAAGCATGAATTCTAGTTTATGTGTTTGACTTTAGTACATATGTACCTTGTAAAATAATGGTGCTCTACCACAACTTCTAGATGTGGTCTAGTTCAAAGTCTCCTACATAAGGAAAAACCGAAACTAAATTAAAACCTTATTGACTAAGTTCTACAACAACTATAAACTTACTTCTATGTTGGAAACTTGTCCATAACATTCCTTATATGGTTTCTATTGAATTCCATACTTCACTTTAATTTTCTATTGTATGATTACTTGGTTGTCGGGACTTATTTATGCTTTATAAAACCTTAGTATAAATTTTATGCCACTTTAGAAAAGCGGACATCAATATAAAATTACCAAAACTCCTTGATCAAAAACAACATAAATCAATCATACAATGTATTACTTAATTTATATGATCAATTTATACTAAGTATATACTTTAAAAGCCTAATTACTCACTTTATAAATTCTAGACAGCATGTTAAACATGCTTAAAATCACTTTTAAACTTCATAAAACATACTAAAAATTATATGTTGCATCATAGAATTAATATGTGATCATACTAGCATAATATGAACACTTAAAACTTACTGTAACTTGTTTTTATAAAAATTTCAGATTTATTTATTAACTTTAAAGTCATGAAAAACTCATGAAAACATCATAATTTCATGGCAAAACTCTTCTACAATCAACTAACAAAATTATGAAACAAATCTATGCTTTAAAATAATTTCTCATTAGCCAAAACATGTTCATAATATTTATTCAATCGAATTTCATGATTATAAAATTTTGACAGCAATTTATTTTATATTTAAAGCCTTTGAAAATCAACCTAAACTTCATAAAATCGTCATAAATTCACACAACAATAATTCATGATCATAATATTAAAGTTTAAGTCATAAAAACTCATAAAAATCATAGCTTTCATAATTTATAAACCCTAATTTAAAATTTCATGAACAACAAATTAATTCATGCCTTAAAACAAATCATAACTTTATTAAAACATGATTAAAACTTATAAAAGCATGATTAAACATAAATTTGAACATGAATTTGCAAGATTGAATCAAAAAGAAAGAAGGAGAATTTTTTTTTAACGTTCCCAAAAATACCAAAACAAGGGGGAAGTGGTGGCCGGCGAGTGGTGGCCAGCGGTGGCGAGGGTGGCGGTCCGACGAATTCCGGCGAGGGCACGACTCCTGAGGTAAAAACACTCTACTCTTTTTTTTCCTTTTTTCGAAAAATCGAACAATAGTTTTTTTTTCAAAAATCCTTTCTCTCTCTTTTCTCTCTAGATTTTTGCAATCCTAATGAAAACTTTATGAGCATGAAAATCTGAAATTTTGGGTTTTAAAGGATATTTATAGGCCCCAAAGTAGGATTTGGAAAAGCCCATACTTATCCTAACAAGTGGAAATTACGTATAGGCCCTTGCCTCAAAATAAATTAGGAAACTGTTGAAAATTCTATTTTTTAGAAGCCTGTTAAAATATTTTAAAAACATAAAATATTATTTATGCACACAAATAATTATTTGTAATTAAAACTTATTTATTATTTATTTGTATTTATTTTATTATTATTAATTTCTTTTCATTTAATAATGCTATTGAACATAATTTTTCAATAAAAATATTAAAATTATATGAATAAAATACAAAAATACTGTCTTAAAATTCGTGAAAATGTGGGGTATTACATCATATGTCTAGTTTCACCACATTTAAAGCAACCAGTGTTGGTACTGGTCTTCTTCATGTTGCCTTTCTTCTTGTAGGATTTTCCCTTATATTGAGATATGAGGCTTCTTTCAAACCTTCTTGTCATGAGACCTATTTCATCCAGATCTTCTTCATTTTCTTCTCCCTTCAAGGCCAGCCCTCGGCTTTTGGTTGTTTTTTCCTCCTTTGTGCTTATTAAAATGTCATGAGTCATTAACGACCCAATAAGTTGTTCTACAGTCAAAGTGATGAGATCCTTGGCTTCTTGGATTGCAGTTACCTTAGGTAGCCATTTACCTGTCAAACTTCTCAAAACTTTCCTAATCAAATCTTCACTAGTGAAACTTTTGCCAAGAGATTTTAGTTCATTAGTAATTGACATAAAACGAGTATACATATCTTTTATATTTTCATCTTGATTCATATCAAAAGCTTCATATTTAGACATAAGCATATCTACCTTAGATCTCTTGACTTCACTAGTGCCTTCATAGGCTAACTCTAGAGTTTCCCATATTTTGTTTGTAGTAGAACATGCTAAAATACGGCTTACCTCATTATCAGCAATAACCTGTTGATGAAGTTACATAGCCTTTGTGTTCTTCTCGAGTGTCTTAAGATCTATGCTAGTTTATTCACTCTCCTTCTTCTCTGTTCGATCAGCGTTGTTAGCCACCTTCTTAGGACCATTTTTGATTATCATCCAACACTCATAGTCCGTGCCAATGACAAAGTTTTGCATGCAGTTCTTCCACTAGGGATAGTTTGTTCCATTAAACTAGGGCATCCTTGATCTAGAATTTCCCTTCATAATTTCTTGGGTATTCACCTTTTCTTCCTTCTCTAGGTGTTATCCTTTCAAGAAGTTAGGCTTTGATACCAATTGAAAGTACAACTGACACTCATGAGGGGAGGAGAATTGAGTGTTGTAAAGTTGTTGTAAATTTTTTGATTAATTATAAGAACAGTTTAGAACCAGTTCTCAAGCAGTGGAAATAATAAAGCAATAAAATAAACAACACAAAGATTTAACGAGGTTCGACTTCTAATAAGTCTACGTCCTCCACTCACTCACTCTTTTATTAATCAACTCAAAATAACAAAATAATTACACTCAATCAATTATGCACCTATGCACAATATGATTCCCTAACTTCCACCTATGGAAGTTCGACTCAACCCTGAACTATGAAGGTTCCAATAAAGATGATCCCAGATCAACTTCCCCAGCAAACTAAACTCACAGAATGCTCAAGTTACAACACTTTGTCTCTCAATAACAATTACCCTAAACGCTTACAAAAGAGAGAATATTAAGACCTTAATGTGGTTATGAGGTATGCGAGATTGAGACTTAGAGAGCACTTTTGTAATTCGTAATCTTCAGTTTTTGTTCGTGCAAAAGTTGTTTTGGTTGTATGCTGGAAAATGTCCTTAAATAAGCCTTTGGCTAGTATGTCATGTAATAATGCATGAAGATATATTCCTTGGAATTATAGAAATAATTCCGGGAAAATATTCTCACTGATTTTATTTGAGTTTAAATAAAATCAGCACAATATTATATAACATACTTGCCATACTTAAGAATATTTACCTTGCATACTAATCCAAGCATCCGTGTCATTTTTGAAAAAAAAAATTGGGCAGAATGAAATTTTCCTAAAATATGGATGTGTGAAGTAAACTCTAGAGGACTGGTTCAACACTGTTCACAGACTGTTCCAGTCAGCCAAGTTTACTTATACTTATGTATGCCAAGTAACTTAAGTTCCTTGTCATTCATAATTAGTGCATCTCTATAATCTCAATCTTTATATTGCATATGTAAACCTTCATACCACTTACATTACATCTAAGACCTAAGATTCAGACACTATGAGCTTGATCTTCATGTAAACTTCAATACATTGCTTCTCGAGATTTATCTTGTCATCATTGAACTTGTTTCCTTAGTACCAGCACATGCAAATAGAAACTTGCATAAAAAATAATAGTTCAATGTGGTTTATCATCATTCAAAACAAACGAAAGGAACTCAACAGTATGTTTTAGTTCTTGTTGTTTTGTTGCATAGTCTTTAGTAGTTATGTACTCAACTTTGCTGACTATTTGTTTTGTGTGCATGGCTTTGTCTTGGACTTGGTCCTACGATGACCCACTTGTTGGTGAGTAGTTGTCTAGAATAAGAAAAGCTACAGGTACACGTGGGCATAAGTCATTTCATGCTAGGCTTGAGTGAGAGCGCTTGCTTTGTAGTTTTGTAGTTTTAATTTTTATTGCTTATGAAGTACTAACTTTTATTTGGATGTTGTTTTATTTTCAAAGATTCTAGTTTTTGTTTTTGAGGGCCATTAAAATGGTTCCGAAGTGTAATAAAGTTCTGAGTTAGTTTTTATTTTGGATGTTGGTTTGAATTTGGTTTGAGACTTGTTTTGAAGTTTAAGTTTTAAATTGGTTTTGGTTTTAAGACTTCCGTTGTAGTACTTTAATAAATGCATTAGTTGTTATCACGGTGACGGTAATACTTTGGTTTTTCCGTTATTAGGAGTTTTAATAATTATAATTCTTCAATATTTATAATATGTTTTCCGGAAAAATATAGAGTAGATAGTTAGGAAATTCCAGGGTGTTAAAAAGTGGTTACCAGAGCTTAGATTTTGAAATAAAATAAATTTTATTTTTGGGGGTACCCTAAGTTTTATTTTAGGAAAGAGGAATGTCTTATTTTGGAAAGTTTTTGAAAATGAAAATTTTCTAAAAATAGTAATTTCTGAAATAGAAAGTTTTGACAAATAAATTATGTGTGCAGGTATTTAAGGAATTCAGGTATGTACAGGTATGTATTATGTGTTATTGCTTTAATGCCATGTGGTGAGTTTGGGTAGGAAGTTTGGGTATTTAGGATAGACGTTATTTGTGTTCTTTCATGCATGTTAGTTCATGTTTTAAGGTTTTCCTTATGTGAATAGTTATGTGTAAAGGAAATTGTATACTAGCCACAAGACCTTTTTGTAGAACTGTTAATTTGTTGTGTTTTGGGAAGAATCCATTAATCTTAAGTGTTGTGCTGGATGTTGTATAGTATGCCTAGTAAAGACACGCAAATAGGAACCTTGGAGAAGAAAGACTATGAGAGTCCACCCCAGTACGTTTGGAAGATACAGCTTTATTTTTGATATATGAGTACGGTATTGAAGCTGCCACAATGGGATCAGCCCGAACATGTATCAGCCCTAATTGTTAAGTGTTTGCCCGACCATTCGCCCTACCTAGAAATCAAGGCAAAGTTTAGCGATTTCCACTTTGCAGGAGGACTTTCGAACTACTCTAAATATAAGAGAAGGAGTATCAGGAGATGAATGCAAGTAAAGAGACCCCGCCCACGCCAAGCCCAAATAGTTAGGAAAATGAAGACATGATGGTGAAAGAGACTACTACTGGTTCAAGGAGTGATGAGTCAAGGGACATCTCATGTTATGATGAAATCGAGAACCCGGATCTAATAATTCCTGTGTACGTAGACTTGGTAACCGATTCTGAGGAGGATGAATAACAGTTAGATCCTTAGGAGGATGTGGATGAAGAAATGGAAGAAGATATGGAAGATGATACAAAAGATGATCCTGGATTTATACCAAAGAAATGTGTAATGTCAAGGGATAGAAAGGAAAATGTTAATGTTTAGGGATTTTTGTTTAGATATAATTTGGTTAATATTGTTTAGCATTTTTGATGTTTAGAATGTTGAAGAATTTAGATTAATGTTTATGTTAGTTTGAATAAGCCATAAAAAAATATTAATAGAAATTAAATAATAAATTTCTTTTAGGAAATGAAACCTCAAGTAGAATAGAGCCAAGAGAATTATTTTAATTTCTTCTGTGCTTTACTCTTATTTTAATGGTTGTGTAAACAATCAAAACTATGTGAATCACTTGCTCTAAAAGAATGAAACTTCTTTTGTGAGACGAAATGTGAAATTGTTTTATGTTATAAGTTTATGTTGTTCTAACTTAGAGTTAGACATAATTTAATGTAAAGGTCTTTTCCTCTACTGGAGAAATAGAATGGCTGAACGTAACAACAATCAGCTGAATGAAGTAGTGAGGCAATTAGCTACTGTAGCTGAACAGTTAGCTGCCAAAGGAAATGGAAATGGTAGTGACCCTACTGGGGAACTTTTCAAGAAGATTTCTCAAAGTAAGCCACCCACTTACCAAGGAGAGCACAATCCAACAATTCTTGAGGGATGGTTGAGAGAGTTTAACATGTTGTTTGCGGCAGTTGAGTGTCCAAAACAGCTTAAGGTGAACCATGCTGTTTAATATTTGAGAGGAGAAGCAGATCTTTGGTGGTCACAAAATGAGGCTGTGATTAGGGCTTTACCAAGGTTTATTGGGATATGTTTCAGCAGCAAATCTGTAATAAGTTCTATCTTGTGTTCCTTCATAAACAGAAAGTTGAAGAGTTTTTAGAGCTTCAGATGGGAAGTATGTCTGTCACTGTATACTACTCCAAGTTCATAGAATTGACTAGGTTTGCTAAGGAGCTTGTGACAACCGAGAGGTTGAAAGCTAGCCGTTTTGAAAAAGGTTTACCCTTAGACCTTCAGTCACAATTAGCTGGGCAGATCTTAAAATCTTTGGATGAGTTATATGGTAGAGCTGCACACCTGTATGCCATAGACCAGAAGAAGAAGGAGGTACTGAAGGAAGGTGAGACGAGGTAGAAAAGGAAGGATGGTGGAGGAAACTTCAACCAACAAGGAAATCGTGGTGGATTTAAGAAACCTCGTTTCAACAACAACTTCCAGGGTAATAGGGGAAACTTTGGGAAGCCTACTTCTGGAAATAGGAATAGAACTTAGATGGCTAGTCAAGGGGGGCGTATGTACTTTTGCAAGAAGTGTCCTAACAATCACCCACTAAAGGACTGTGCAGGGAACCCAATGACTTGTTAGTTGTGTAACAAACTTGGACACCATGTGTATGAGTGCTTCTGTAAGAATAAAGGAAAGGAGGGACAAGATTCTCAATTTAGGGGGAATTCAGCTGGGAGACAACAAAAGGGTTTCTAAGGAAATATGGGAAGAAAGGTGATGCCTCAAGTCGGGAATAGGAATTGAAGTGGGAATGGAGGAGGACAGACCAAGACCTCAAACAATGGAAAGCTGGATGTGATGGCTCGAAGTGAAGCTGATGCTAGTAAACATGTAATTACTGATACTTTTTCTACTCACTCCCTTCATGTTAAAGTTTTGTTTGATTCTTGTGCAACATACTCTTGTGTATCCACTAAGATTCTAGCTAGAAAAGCTAAAACCTGTGTTGGGAAAAGTAGATACAATAGATATGTTAATAGGGTTACCCTCATGACAAGAGGTACAGTGTTCAAAGAGATTTCAGGATGTTCCTATTGAAATTGAGGGAGTGGAGTTTAAGGCTAACCTAATCGAGTTTGATTTAGGTGACTTAGAAGTGATTATGGGGAAGGATTGGTTAGGTAAGCATAAGGCTAAGATTTTATGTGAGCCACAGAAGATCTCGTTAATCAATAAGGGTAAGAAGGTGAGCTATTGGAAAGCAAGAAGGTCAAAACACAACAAAATAGTGTCAGTAATGAGGTTTGCTATGTTTGAGAGGAGTGGTTTTCCCATTTACTTTTGTAGTGTGAGGGATGTGGAGCATGTTGAGACTGCTAAGCCCGAGGATATTGAGGTAGTAAGGGACTTTTTGGACGTGTTTCCAGAAGAGATTCCGGGGACGCCTCCTAAACGAGAGATTGACTTTACGATAGACATAATCCCAGGAACAACACCTATTAACAAAGCAACCTATAGGATGCACCTGCAGAAATGAGTTAGTTAAAAGAGCAGTTACGAGATTGGTTGGAAAAGGGTTACATTAGGCCTAATGCTTCACCTTGGGGAGCACCAGTACTATTTGTAAAAAAGAAAGATAGGAGTTTGAGGTTGTGTATTGACTATAGGGAGTTGAATAAGGTGACAATAAAAAATAAGTATCCTTGACCGAGGATTGATGACTTGTTTGATCAATTAAAAGGATTTATTGTATTTTCAAAGATTGATTTGACGTTTAGATACCATCAATTGAGGATTGCTAATGAGGACATACCGAAAACGACTTTTCGTACGAAATATGGTCACTATGAGTTCATAGTTATACCTTTTGGGTTAGCCAATGCGCTAGCAATTTTCATGGATCTAATGAATAGGATTTTCCAACGATTATTGGATAATTTTGTGGTTGTCTTCATTGATGACATATTGGTGTACTCTAAGAGTAAAGAGGAACATGTGGAACAATTGAGTACAATTTTGATGACACTAAGAGAGAAAGAATTGTATGCTAAGTTCTCGAAATGTGAGTTCTGGTTGGAGAAAGTAGCATTCTTGGGATATATTGTGTCAAAAGAGGGAGTCCAAGTAGATCCAGCCAAGATTGAAGCAGTTAAGGAGTGGCCTACACCTAAGAATGTAACCGATGTACGGAGTTTCTTAGGGTTAGCAGGTTACTATAGGAGGTTTGTGAAGGACTTTTCGAGGATTGCCAAACCAATGACGTCGTTAATGAAGAAAGGCTGTAAGTTTGAGTGGAGTGATAAGTGTAAAGAGGCATTTTAGACCTAAAAGGAGCGTTTGACTACAGCTCCGGTGCTAACCTTGCCAGATGGAAGTGACTCTTCTGATGTGTGTAGTGATTTTAGGGTGTGTGTTAATGCAAAATAGAAAGCTGATTGCATATGCTTCAAGGCAACTGAAACCATGCGAGGTAAACTGCCCTACTCACGATGTTGAGTTAGCAGCGATCGTGTTTACTTTAAAGATATGGAGGCATTACTTGTATAGCGTAAGGTGTAGAATATACACGGACCACAAGAGTTTAAAGTACTTTTCCACTCAGAAAGATTTAAACAAGAGACAGAGGAGATGGCTTGAGTTGATCAAGGATTATGGCTTAGATATCTAGTACAATGAAAGGAAGGCTAATGTGGTAGTAGATGCTTTAAGCCGTAAAATGAAGCATGGAGTGAATACGTTGGTGGTTGCTAATGAACTGTGCAAGGATATAGAGAGATTGAGCTTAAAGATAGTAAAGGAGGGAGAGTTGGAAGGAATTCTTTGTAATCTTAGTATCCAACCAACAATATTTGAAGAAATTAAGAAGAACCAGGAGGGAGATGTGAAATTGGATAGAATTAAGGAAAAATTGAAAGCAAGAAAAGTTGTGGACCTAAGATCCATAAGGATTTAAGTTCAAGGTATAAAGGAAGGTGGTGTGTACCACAGAAATGTGAAGATATGTAACAAAATATCATGGAGGAGGGTCATAGTACCTCGTATTCAGTGCATCTTGGAGGTGATAAATTGTATCAGGATTTAAAGATGTATTGGTGGCCTAAGATGAAAAGAGAAGTGGCTGAATTTGTGAGCAAGTGTCTTACTTGTCAAAAAGTGAAATTTGAGCATAAGAGACCACAAGGAGATGTCCAACCACTTGAAATACCCGGATGGAAAGGGGACTGCATATCAATAGACTTTGTGACTTGTTTGCCAAAGTCGAGGAATCAAAATGATACCATATGGGTTGTGGTGGATAGGCTTACTAAATCAGCGGTGTTTATACCTATGAAAGAGACTTGGAAAATGGAACAACTTGCAACGGCTTACATACAACATGTTGTGAGGCTACATGGAATTCCAAAAGATATCGTGTCAGATAGGGGTTCTAGGATTCTTTCGAAATTCTGGAAAAGTGTCCAGGAGAACTTTGGTACAACGTTGATGATGAGTATAGCATTTCATCCAGCAACTGATGGACAAACAGAAAGAACCATACAAACTTTAGAGGACATGCTAAGAGCTTGTGTAATGGATTTTCAAGGGAATTCGGAGGATCACTTAGATCTCATTGAGTTTTCAAACAACAATAGCTACCATGCAAGTATTGGCATGGCACCTTTTGAGGCTTTGTATGGTAGGAAGTGTAGAAGCCCCTTGTGTTGGAATGACATAAGTGAGACAGTGATTCTAGGACCTTAATTGATCGAAGAAACCACAGTTAAAATAAGGGTAATACAGGCAAAGATTCAAGCAGCACAAGATAGACAAAAGTCCTATGCGGACCAAAAACGCCAAGAAGTTGTGTTTGAAGTTGGCGATAAGGTGTTACTTAAGGTATCACCAATGAAAGGACTAATGAGGTTCGGAAAGAATGGAAAATTAAGCCCAAAGTACATAGGACCCTATGAGATATGGCAAAGGGTTGGAAAGGTGGCCTATAAGTTAGCATTACCAATGGAGTTGAGCAAGGTTCACAATGTTTTTCATGTGTATCAACTAAGGAAGTATGCTCCAGATGAGTCCTACAACCTGAAACAATAGAGTTAGCCCAAAGTTTGACCTATGAAGAGAGCCCAATTAAGATCCTAGACAATAAAGTCAAGGATAATCGTAGAAAAAGTGTCAAAATAGCGAAGGTTTTGTGGTCTAAATATGAAACCGAAGAAGCTACTTGGGAGGCTGTAGATATGATGAGAGAAAAGAATCGAGAGTTATTTCAGGTTAGTAAGTAGAGTTACGAGGACGTAATAACTCGATTCATAAGGGGGGTAGAGTGCAATCTAATTTCGCGCGTTTTTACCCTTAATTTTGCAAGTTTTTATGAGTTTTTGCGACTTTTAAGTAAAAGTTTTGTGTTTGTCTACTAAAAAATTGTCAAGTGAAAGTTAAGTAAATGTCTAAGGGCTACAACAACATAATATTGTAATAAAAAAGTTGAAGTAAATGTAGTCTCTATTCAAATTCCATAAACTAATCCACACAAAGTTTCGGGACGAAACTTCTTTTAAGGGGGTAGACTGTAATACCCCATATTTTAACGTATTTTAAGAAATTATTTTTGTATTTTATACGTGTAATTTTAATATTTTTATTAAAAAGCTTGTATTTATAAGAATATTAAACAAAGGAATTTAAATAAGTTTTTATTAAAAATAATTATTTTGTGTTTATAAATAATATTTTATGCTTTATAAATTATTTTGAAAAGTTTCTAAAAATAGAATTTTTAAGAGTTTCCTAATTTATTTTAAGGCAAGGGCATAAAAGTATTTTCCACTATTTAGGATAATTATGGGCTTCACCAAATCCTACTTTGGGGCCCATAAATACCCTTTAAAACCTAATTTTCATATTTCATCTTTCAAATTAGTGATTTAGGATTCCAAAATTTAGAGAGAGAAAGAGAGAAAAAACAAAGAGAGAGAAAGAGTCCGGAAAAAAAAATTGTTCGGTTTTCGGGCGAAAGAAGAAAAAAAAGTTTTATTGGTGATCATGTACCAGAGCCCCGTCACCGGAGCCCCTCCCCACCGCCGCGCCGCCAAGCCTCGCCGGACACCCTCCCCTTCGTTTTGGTAATTTTCGAACATAAAACTTTTTTTTCTTCTTCTTTCTTTTTGATTCAATATTGCAAATTCATATTTATATTTATGATTAATCATGTTTTTATAAGCTTCAATCATGTTTTATGAAGGTATGATTCGTTTTAAAGTATGAATTAATTTGTTATTCATGAAATTTTAGATTTGGGTTTATAAAGTAATGAAATTCTTGATTTTTATGAGTTTTAATGAATTAAACTTCAATATTATGATCACGAGTTGTTGTTGGGTGAATTTATGATGATTTTATGAAGTTTAGATTGATTTTTAAAGGCTTTAAACATAAAATAAATTGCTGTCCAAATTTTGTAGTCATGAAATTCAATAGAATAAATATTATGGTCATGTTTTGGCTTATGAAAAATTATTCTAAAGTATAGAATGGTTTCATAATGATGTTAGTAGATTGTGAAAGGGTTTTGTCATGAATTTATGATGTTTTTATGAGTTTTCTATGAGTATAAAGTTAATTAATAAAGCTGAAACTTTTATAAAAACAAGTTAAAATAAGTTTTCAGTGTTCATATTATGTTAGTATGATCACATAACAATTCTATAATGTTACATATGATTTTTAGTATGTTTCATGAAGTTTAGAAGTGATTTTAAGCATGTTTAACATGTTGTCCAGATTTTGTAAAGTGAATAATTAGGATTTTAAAGCATGTAACTAGCATGAATTAATTATATAAATTAAGTAATACATTGTATGATTGATTTGTGTTGTTTTTGAGGTTTTTCAAGGAGTTTTGATTATTTTAGATTGTTGTTCACATTTCTAAAGGGACATAAAATTTATGTTGAGGTTTCATAAAGTGTAAATAAGTCCTGAAAACCAAGTAATCTTGCAATAAAAAATTAAAGTGAAGTATGGAATTTAATAGAGACCATATAAGGAATGTACTGGACAAGTTTCCAATATAGAAGTTAGTTTAGAGTTGTTGTAGAACTTAGTCAACAAGGTTTTAATTTAGTTTCGGTTTTCTTTATGTAGGAGACTTTGAATTAATCAACTTTTAGAAGTTTTGGCGGAGCGCCACTATTTCACAAGGTACGTAAGTACTAAAGACAAACATATGAACTAGAATTCATGCTTGGATGATCCTTTATGTTATGAAATATTGTTATGCTTGTTTGAGTTATGAATTGATGTGCATAACAGGTTTTACTAGAAGCATGATTTTATATTATTTTGACATTCCATGGTGTTAGCAACATAAATTCTACAAGATTTATATTGGAATGTTATGAATAGTTTAATTTGGTCAATAGCTTATCTATAAAGAAAGGAAGCTATTTATGTTTGTTATTTACTTAATCAACTAGAAAGGTAGTTCGTGAATTTTAATATTATTCACATGATTAAAAGGAGTTAATGAGCAATTATTTTATACATGTTGCCACTCACAATGTAATGTGTGGTCAAGGAGAAAGTAAATAAATAGCCACTCACAGTTATTGTGTGGTAAAGGAAGTTCAGTTTAATTAAGGGACACACATGAGATTATATTTGAATCACTTTAATCGAATATAATTAATATGGCTTGCTTGATTTGATGCATGTTGTTATGTGAAGTTATATGTGAGTCATAACATTGTTAAACCAGCTAATCGCGTAAAGTGTAAGAGGATTCTCATCAAAACTCTTGGAACGTATATGCCTTGAGTATGAACAATAGGGGAGTCATATGGAACAGTGAACTGTGACTTCTAATTGGAGTACAAGATATTGTACTCTTTTACATTTATAATGCGCTAGAATTCCGTCACTTTATGTGACATAGGTAATACCTTCTTGGAGTTGTTTCGAAGTTAGTGCCCAATAGGGAGATTATAAAGGATCGGAAACCCGTTCGATGCAGAGTCCAAAAGTTTAAATATAATAATTAATTTATTGAGTCTATGCACAGGTGAAGAGTTGTCAAAGGTAAATTGTGTGTATGTTTTAGTTCATGTTGATTTGTTGCATAGTCTTTAGTAGTTATGTACTCATCTTTGCTGACAGTTTGTTTTGTGTGCATGTCTTTGTCTTGGACTCGGCTCTAGAATGACCCACTTTTTGGTGAGTAGTTGTCTAGAATAAGAAAAGCTACAGGTACAAGTGGGCATAAGTCATTTCAAGCTGGGCTGGAGTGAGAATGCTTGCTTTGTAGTTTTATAGTTTTACTTTTTATTGCTTATGAATTTCTAACTTTTATTTGGATGTTGTTTTATTTTCAAAGATTCTAGTTTTGGTTTTTGAGGGCCATTACAATGGTTCCGAAGTGTAATAAAGTTATGAGTTAGTTTTTATTTTGGATGTTAGTTTGAATTTGGTTTTGAGACTTGTTTTGAAGTTTAAGTTTTAAATTGGTTTTGGTTTAAGACTTCCACTATAGTACATTGATAAATGCCTTAGTCGTTATCACGGTGGCGGTAATACTTTGGTTTTTCCGTTATTAGGAGTTTTAATAATTGTAATTCTTCAATATTTGTAATATGTTTTCCGGAAAAATATAGAGTAGATAGTTAGGAAATTCCAGGGTATTACATATGCTAATTATGTAGTTGGAGGAGTCTTACCTCCCGATCTGACTTATCAGCAACGAAAAAGATTTTTACATGATGTTAGGCGCTATTTTTAGGATGTCCCTTACTTGTTTCTTGAGTGTGCAGATGGCTTATATCGCAGGTGTGTACCAGATTGAGAAGTCTACGGAATTCTTCACCATTGCCAATCATCACCTTATGGAGGACATGCTAGGCCCACCAAAACGGTGTTATAGGTATTACAATCGGGTTTTTATTGGCCCACAATACTCAACGATGTTAGAAATTTTGTCATGTCTTGTGATTCGTGCCAACGAACAGGTAATATCTCCAAAAGGCATGAAATGCTTCAAACAGGTATCCTAGATGTTGAAATTTTTCGATGTTTGCGGTATTGATTATATGGGCCCTTTTCCTTCTTCTAATGGTAATCGTAACATATTATTTACTTTGGATTATGTTTCTAAGTGGGTGGAAGCAATTGCTACCCCACATTTTGATTTTGACACCGTTTTTGAGGTTGTTTAAGCAATTTATTTTTCCTAGTTTCAGAGTCCCTAGAGCTATCATCGGTGATGGGGGAACGCATTTCCATGAGAAAAGGTTAGATAAGTTGGTAGAGAAGTACAGTGTTTACCACAGATCAGGATGGGCGTACCATCCACAAACTAGTGGTCTAATCGAGAAATCAAGTCCATCTTAGTGAAGATGGTTGCGAAATCGAGAAAAGATTGGAGTAGTAAGCTTCGTGATACTTTATGGCCATATATAACGGCTCTCAAGACTCCAATTAATAATTATCCATATAGATTGGTTTATGGAAAAGCATGCCATCTTCTAGTAGAACTCGAGTACAAAGCTTACTGGATGAATTTCAGTTGGGAGCATATGATCATGCCAAAATCTATAAGGAAAAGATGAAAAGATGGCATGATAAACGAATCATAAAAAGGGATTTTCATGTTGGCGATAAAGTTCTATTTTTTAATTCAAGACTTCGATTATTCCTTGGAAAGCTGAAATCTAGATGGAGTGGCCCTTTACAGTGATAAATGTGAGCAGATTCAGCTATGTTGAAGTTCAAAGCGAAAAAAGTGAAGTATTCAAGGTCAACGGTCAAAGGTAGAAGCCATATTAAGAAGTAGATGTCATCGGGTTGGTTGAAGTCATCCAACTCGATGATCCCAAAGCACCTTGATCACTAATGCAGCCTTGGTCAAGCTAATGACCTTAAAAGAGTGCTTCTCAGGAGGCAACCCGAGCTTTATACCCCTTTATTTCTCATTTTGTGTGTTTTTGTTTGTTTTTGTGTGTTTTCGATTTGATTTCGTAGTTTAGTTTAGCTTAGTATGACATTTATTTTAAATTTTGAATCCTAGCTAAGGGTCTAAGTGTTGTCTTGCTTAGTTGGGGTAATTAAGGAGAGATTAGAAGTTAAAAACGTGCTTAAGCTTAACTAATAATAATAATAATAATAATTCATAATATAATATGTTAATTAGGGAGAAAAAGAAGAAAATCAGCAAAACATAGTCTCAAAAGTAGGCTGCGGGCGCAACGAACAAACAACTCTTCCTCTATGCGGCCGCATTTTAAAACAGAAGCATTCTCACTTTCTTGCAGACGCGACCAGCGGGCGCAGCAAACAATTTCGCTTTGAACGTTGTGGGCGCAGGTACCCCTGCAATGCCCCATCAGCTCTTTTTCTTTTTTCTTGTGTGGGGCCTTACTCTTTCCGCCCGTTATTTGGCACGCCCCCTCCTAATAATAATAATAATAATAATAATAATAATAATAATAATAATAATAATAATAATAATAATAATAATAATAATAATAATAATAATAATAATAACCACAACAACAATAATAATAATATTATTATTATTATTATTATTATTATTATTATTATTATTATTATTATTATTATTATTATTATTATTATTATTATTATTATATCTTCTAATCTTTTTTATTTTAAAACTCACCTAATCTCTCTCCTCTAATCTATCTTCTTCTTCCTCCCTTTCACCATTAAAACCCCAAAACCTCAAAGTTCAAACCCCCATAACTCACTCCGTACAACTCCAAATCACTCCACATTGACATAACACTCCTCTCACTAATGTAAATAATATCTTAGAGTCAAAATTCGAAAAAAATCAAATGAACCACATCACCTAGTGTTCGAATTTTTCAAACTAATTTTTGCTTGATTTTGTGTTTTGTTCAATTTTCTTGCAATTTCTTGCATGTTGTACTATCATCTATTGAGTTATAACTTCCATTGTATCCATGTTTTATGAAGTTTTCATGAATTTCTAATTTTTGCTTTTTTTATTACAAATTTAATTTTTAATTTTAAACATGATTATTGTTGCTTATCAGTGAATAATTGTTATTTTTATGCTTCAATGTCATGTTTGGAATTTTTAATTTTGAGTAATTTGAAGTTTTTTGTGGTTTCAAAGCATTATTGGAGTTGTTTGGATGATCATATATGCTTAGTTGTTGGATTCAAATTTTGGATAAAGTTGATTTTTGGTGTTTACTTTGGTGGTTTCATTGAATATGAGCTTGAGGATTTTGATTTGTAGTTGCATAGAATATAATCGATGCTTGTGGAATGGTTTTTGTTGGTTACAATCACGGTCATATTTGTTGTGAGAATTTTTAGTTCTCATTGGTTAGTTGTATTTATAAACGGGTCATGCCGAAATTTCCGCTCAACTTTGTTTGTAAATTTAGTTTTATGATGACTACAATGTTTAAATTGTTTTATTGATCATGACACTAAACTCCTTGCATCATATGATTCTCTATGCCTTCATATTGCCATGCTTTTGGTTTTGAAACTTGCTTTAATAGAATTCTAATCCTTGCTTTTCATACGTATGTTTTGTAGGATAATGAAGAAGTCTATTGGAAAATTGCTTGGTGGAGGCCCCAAGAAATCTCAGAATACAGGGGCCTCTACTTCGGCTTTCGAGGAGAAGCAACTGGCATCTTCTAGAGCATCACCACAAAACATGCAAGAGAGGAAGAAAAGATATGAAAATCTCCACAAGCGTACAATAAGGTCTACAAGGTTCTTCCACAAGGAAACATTTCATAAACTTGGCATTACTGATCAAGCTATGAAAATGGCCTACCCCATTGGATGAGGGAACTGGATTAATGCTACCATGCCCAGTCCTGATGGCCGAACCCAGGAGGTCCCACATTCTTATAGAGAGCACACCCTTGAGTTCTTTTCCAGCTACCACTTACATGTCACTCAGGACTCTCCTTCAGGAGAAAGAAAGACTCATATTAGTTTCACCATTTTTGGGGAGCATTATGAGATGGATGTGGATGAACTGAATGGGAGGTTTCTATTGAATGCTGAGAATCCGGTCTGGTCTATAGTGGAGAGAGTTTGTTTACTGGATTGTTCTTGTCCCAGCTTGAGTTTTATTGTTCGAATTGACTACTTCTGTACCCCTTGTTCTTATTTTTGAAAATTTTATGACTCTTGACTGCGGATGAATCCCCATGTGTGATTGTTGACTATGACTTGACTTTAATTGCTTGAATTCCTTGTATTGGTCAACTCTTCTCAACCTTGCTTGGGTCTTGAACTTGAACTATGTTAACGGGAGGATTTGAGCCATTTTTTTAATATAATATCATTCATAATTTTCTTTCATGTGTGCTTAGTTCCTGGTGCTATTATGATCTTGGGTTTGACATTGGATTCTAGTAACTTTAATTGTGGATTTTGTGTATGTTGCGCATGATAAAAGGCCTTCATTTCTTCTTTTGAGTCTTCAGAATTTCATTTCCTACTTTTATATATTTCCCCTTGATCCCATGTTTTTAGCTTTTATCCCTTTCAATTGTATTTTTAGCCACATAACAAGCCTTATTAACCTTGCTACATAATTCATTATATGCCCAAACTTGGTTTGGGGGAGTTGAAGTGGTTGTGATGTTGTTAAAGTAACTTTTGATGGTTGTTTTGGAGGATTGTTGGTGAAATAGTTGGAAATGTTATTGTTAAAGATTGTTTGATTATAAAGTTTCACATTTAAGGCTCTGCATACCAATGTCTAGGCTGTTGTTGTTAATTAAAAAGTCATATTTTAATTATGGCCTAGTTATGTATGTGTGATGATTATGTTTATTGCTTATTAAATTTATAAGCAAGAAACAAATTGTTAAGAGTCATGATACTAAGTTTTATGATGCATGAAAAGTAAAGAAAATGTTTTAAAAGCATAATAAGTTGTAAAAGTTTGAAAAAATGAAAAGAATGATGTATAAAGTTTGTGAAGTAGTGGTTGTTGATTGAATTATGAGATTTATGGTGTTGATGTGAAATATAAAGAAAAGTTTGGTTTGATTTGGTTGAATTGGATGTTGGAGAATATTGATAATTTTTGAAGTTGTTGATGATTTTTCTCTAACTTTATATGCGTATACCCCGCATTTTTCCACATTATCCCAAATTTTATCCTACCCTTCACCCTAGCCACGTTACAAGCTTATTAAAGTCCTTTTTGATCTTCATGCACATGCTATGGTTATTGTGAAGTGAATCCTTTGTCAAGGTCGTAGAGTATTAATAATATTTCGAGTCGACATTTAGGATGAGTGGATACCCTTAACACTTGAATGAGGTGTGAGATGTGGGTTTCGGGTCCTTAAAATTGCATTTAAACACATTTTGCATTGCATTCCATATTTGGTTGGGAGGTGAGGGTTAGAGCTTCATTGTCGTAAGCTCATCATTAATTGTGTGGAGTGACAACCCGTGAGTTACTCTAGTCATCGATTCATTAAACTTGCTTGGTTGGTTTTGTTTAACCCGTATTTAGGTAGGAAGGTAATTGGATGCTTGATTGGGTGGCTTTGATCCATGTGTCTTCGGATGTTCTTTTGAGTTATAATGATTATTTTGTTTTGTGGGGTGTAGTCAATTTCGTTATGTTTGCTCGGGACACGCAAAGGTTCGGTTTGGGGGAACCTGATATACATGTTTTATGTTGTGTTTCTCCCTCATTTTCGGTTGATTTTTTGTGCTAAATAATTGAGTTTGTGCCTTTGTTTTGATTAAATATCATCCTTTGATGTGAATTTATGTTTTGGAACAGTTTTAGCATCTTTAGAAGATTTTAAGAGCTTTTTACGATTATTTTATGCTTCCTCGATTATTGGGCCCTATTCTCCTCATCTTATTTTTACTTATTTTCAACAAAAATAAGTTCAGTTCAGCAAAAATAAGTTCAGTTCAGCAAAAATCAGTTTCAATCCTTAATAAATTGTTCATGATTTCAGCAAAAATAAGTTCAGATCGGTAAAAATATGTTCTGTTCAGCAAAAATAAGTTCAGATCAGCAAAAATAAGTTGAGGAGAACAGGGCCTTACTCGCGGTTTTCGGTTTGTTTTATATGTCATAGGAGTGTAATAGGGATTTATGAAGTCACTAGTAGCTAAAACGAGTGAAAATGTGCTTGTCTCAGGATGCGTGTCAAGTTACGAGAAGCTACAAATGAGATTCGAAGAGATCGAGCGAATAAGTAATAAAGATCGTCAAATTGGGCTAGAGTATAATAGATGCGAGCGCAGCCTTATAAAGCTTCTCTGATCTATGTGCCCGCAACATAGATCAGTAGCTCAAAAAGTCTCAAAATACAACACCTGCGGGCACAGGGAAGAACATTGTTTTGTTCTATGCGGGCGTAGGTAGCGCACTAGCGTTCTGATCGGCTTTCTTCACGGTATTTGCTCGTGGGTTTATTTTAATTAAAACCCAACTACTATATATAGCCTATGTGTATGGGGCACGACCCTTACTAGTTTTTAGAGCATATTATTAGGTTAAAATCTTAAAACACTTCTCTCTCTAGAATTTTATAAGCACTTAATTTGTTCTTGACGATTCGATTTCAATTAATGCAATTCAATCATTCTTTGGGTAATTTCTTTCCTTTTACTTTTCAATTATCTTTAGTTTATGAATCTTTTTAGTTTGTTAGTTTTTAGTTTAGTTTAATTAGCTTTGTTAATTTAGTTCGTAATTTAATTTTCTTAGTAATTAATTTAGTTTTAATTCTTGTTTTAGTTAATTTATGTTGCTTTGTCATTTTGAATTTGTTCTTGTTTTAGTTTCTTTAGTCATGAGTGAGTAGTCTTTTTCTCTAGGGATAGGGGATCTATGATCATATTGTTGTGAATTTATTTTATGTTCGTTAATTAATTCTTGATTATTAGTTGAAATCCTATTATTGATTTCAATTGATTGCAATTAAATTGTAGCCAGATATAGTTGTGAGTTAGGTAATTGTCGAAATCGAGGGCGAGAGGAAAGATTGCTACAATTAGACCACTGAATATTAGGAAAAACGAATTTATGCGAGCGAGATCCAGTAAAGGAGTATAGAGGGAGTCTAAGTTCGAGAGAATTAGTGAGCCCTAGTTCAATGAACGTCAATAAATTGATTAATGAGCCTTTTATGAGTTTGTTGATTGATCATAGTGAACCAACCGCCCTAGGTTTCCATTATAAGAGTTTAATTTTTTAATTTAGTAATTTTATTAGAATTTTCCACAAAGGCCGCTTACGCAATTTAGACTTTGGATTGAGCCGAATACAATTTAGAGTTAATAGAGTTTAATCACTTCCTTAAGGTTTCGATCCCTAGTTCCCTAGCTATATTAGTTAGAGTTGTTCGGTATTTTTGAGAGGTGTGCGATATCTGATACAATATCCTTTGGAACTCAAAGTAGTCTCACGACATGCTTTATGTAAGCCTTTGCAAGTTGTTCCATTTTCTAAGTCTCCTTCATTGGTATAAACACTGCTGACTTAGTAGGCCTATCCACCACAACCCATATAGTATCATTTTTATTCTTTGACATTGGTAAGCAGGTTACAAAATCCATTGATATGCAATCCCACCTCCATCCTGATATTTCAAGTGGTTGAACCATTATTTGCGACCTTTTATGCTCAAATTTCACCTTTTGACATATAAGACACTTACTCACGAATTTGGCTACTTCCCTCTTCATTCTAGGCCACCAACACCTTTTTCAAATCTTTATACCATTTATCAACTCCGGAGTGAATTGAGTATGGTGTATTATGACCTTCCTCCATAATCTTTCTCTTCAATTCTCCGCATTTCTAAGGTACACACCACCTTCCTTTATACCTTAAACTTCCATCTTCGTGGATTTTGAAGTCCATAGCCTTTCTCACCTTCAATTTCTCCTTTATTCTATCCAACTTCACATCTCCATCCTTGTTCTTCTTGGTCTCCTCAAACACTTTTGGTTGGATACTGAGATTACATAGTATTCCTTCCAACGATCCCTCTTTCACTATCTCCAAATTCAGCCACTCCATGTCCCTATACAATTCATTAGCGACCATTAGAGTATTCACTCCATGCTTCGTTTTACGACTTAGAGAATCCTCTACCACATTGGCCTTCCCTTCATGGTATTGGATATCTAAATCATAATCCTTGATCGATTCGAGCCATCTCCTTTGCTGCATGTTCAAATCCGTCTGAGTAAACAAGTACTTCAAGCTCTTGCGATCCTTGTAGATTCTACACTTTAACCCGTACAAGTAACGCCTCTAGATCTTTATGGCCAACATAACCACTGCACTGCTAGCTCGATATCGTGGATGGGATAGTTTTCTTTGTATGACATCAACTATCTTGAAGCATACGCGATCACCTTTCCATTTTGCATTAAAACACATCCCAAATCATTCTAATAAGCATTACTATACACGTCATAGGAATAACTCCCATCTGGTAGTGTCAACACCGGAGCCGTAGTCGAATGCTCCTTCAGAGTCTGAAATGCCTGCACACACTTATCACTCTAAACTAACTTACAATCTTTCTTCATTAACAACGTCATTAGCTTAGCGATTCTCAAAAGGTCCTTCATAAACCTCCTATAATACCTAGCTAAACCCAAGAAACGTCGCACATCCGACACATTCTTAAGTGTAGGCCACTCTTTCACTGCTTCGATCTTAACTGGATCCACTTCAACTCCTTTTCACAACAAATGTCCCAAAAACGCGACTATATCTAATAAAAATTCAAACTTCGAGAATTTGGCATACAACTTATTCTCCCTCAGCGTTGTCAAAATTGTTCTTTAATGTTCCACATGCTCTTCCTTGCTCTTAGTGTACACCAAAATGTCATCAATGAACACTACCACAAACTTATCCAAAAACTGTTGAAAAATCCTATTCATTAAGTCCATAAAAATTGGTGGTGTATTCGTCAACCCTAAAGGAATAACAGTGAACTCATAATCCCCATACCTCGTACAAAGAGTCGTCTTTGGTATGTCCTCGTCAGCAATCCTCAATTGATGGTATCCTGACCTCAAATCTATCTTTGAGAACACAATATCCCCTTTCAACTAATCAAACAAGTCATCGATTCTTGGCAATGGATACTTGTTCTTAATTGTCACCTTATTCAACTCTCTATAGTCAATACACAATCTAATGCTCCCGTTTTTCTTCTTCATAAACAACACTGGCGCTCCCCAACGTGAAGCACTAGGCCTAATGTAACATTTCTCCAATAAATCCTGCAATTGCTCCTTCAACTCGTTTGTTTCCACATGTGTCATCCTCTATGGTGCTTTGGAAATGGGTGTCGTTCCTTGCACTAGGTCTATGGTGAGGTCAATTTCTCGCTTCGGCGGCATTCCCGAAATCTCCTCTGGAAACAAGTCCAGGAAATCCCTCACTACCTTGATGTCCTCTGGCTTAGAAGATTCGACATGATCTACATCTCTCACACTACAAAAGTAAATTGGGAAACCTCTATTCACGTATCTAGCAAACCTCATCATCGACACTATTTTGTTGTTTCGGCATTCTTGCTCTCCAATAGCACACCTTCCTACACTTTTTAACTAACGACATTTTCTACAGCTCACACAAAATATCGGCCTTATGTTCACTCAACCAATCCATCCGTAGGATCACTTCTAAGTCACCTAACTCAAATTCGATTAGGTTAACCTTAAACTCCACTCCCTCTCTCTCAATCAGAACATGCAAATACCTTTTTGAACACTTTACTTTTTGTCCTGATAGTAACACTATCGACATATCTATTTTATCTAGCTACTATTCCCAAAACAAACATTAACTTTTGCAAAATTCTAGTGGATACACAAGAGTACGAATACGTTGACCAGAATCCAACAAAACTGTAACAAGATGAGAGTGAATAGAGAAAGTACCAGTAATCTCATCCTTACTAGCATCCGCTTCACTTCGTGCCATCACATTCAACTTTCCAGCATTCGAGGCCTTAGCCTGGCCTCCTCCATTGCCACTTCCATTCCTATTCCTGGCTTGTTGCATCGTCATTCCTCAAATGTTTCCTTGGAAGCTCTTTTGTTGACCTCCTGCTGAATTTCCCTTGAATTGTGACCCTTGTCCATCCTTTCCCTTACTCTTTGAGAAGCACTCATACTCAAGATGCAAGAGGTTTTTACACAAACGGCAAATCACTAGGTTTCTAGCACATTCCTTTCACTAGTGGAAAAACCTCAAATGCTGCGGTTAAAAGGGGGGTATATGCTGCGTTTTGGTCCGCAGCAAATATGGCAGCAGCATTTAAGGGTTCAGCCATATGCTGCGGTCCAGGACCACAGCATATGATGTTGTTATATGTTGCGGTCTTACAACCAGCATATAAGTAACCAAAAAAAATAAAAATAAAATAAAAAATTTCGTTTTTGCATTTTTCACACCTAAAATTTCATCAAAATGATAGTATATACACAAAACAACATTTTTCACTTAAATTATGACAAAAAATTACAAAACCTTAATATGCCAACAAAATATACATCAATAACTGAAAATAGTTGTAGTACAAGTAATCGTGGCATCAAACAGAAGTGACCATCACCACCAGTCCACCATGAGCAGCAGCTGCCATGTACGGTTATTTCTAAAATAGCAGTATCCTTGTCGTGTTCACAGAACAACAAGAAAATTTAGGCAGAAACGAAGGGATTAGTTTAGTGAACAAGAAGAGGATTCAGGGGATCAAGCAGAAGATTAGTTCATGGATCATACTACCCCTTAAATCCACATATTAAGACACTTACTCCTACACTCAATTATTCATTCAAAGACGTTGATAAAACTAGAACGATAACATTCATTCATACATTCAATCATTCACTCTTTTTTTCAAACACAATGAAATACCCCAAGGAAAAACAGCATAAACAATCGGATATAACAACAACATCAATAACAGTAACACCACCACAAGCATCAACAATTCAACTAATTCATTTTATCGAATTCATTTCATTCAATTTATTTTAACAAGCAGCAGTAGCAAAAACAAATGATAACAAAATTAATGGAGTGATGGTAGATAGTACTTTAGAAGCTTCTTCAAGTTGTGATTACTTTAGCCACAATTTTGTGGAGTTCACCTGAAACATATGCAACTATTAGCTGAAGTGAAGGAAAATATCATAGTATTGTAGCAATGGAATTATTTCATGTGATGCCGGTCTACTATTGATCTGAAATTCTGAATAACGAGTCCTCCTAGCAAGTGACATCAGCTGATGTCTGGAAGACAGGTCAGAAACAATAGAATTCATGAGCTGAATTCTAAAACTTGTTAGCATGAGAAGTTCTAGTTTTATGTATATCGTATAGCCGGAGCTTACTAAAAAGGCAAAAGAATGATTCTTGTGGCAGTCAATGCAAGCTAAGAGGCTTACTATCAACTTTCACACATATAATGCCAAAATGAAAAGCACAAAATAGAAGAGACAAATCACCAAAGCCTGACATTTCTTATGATAGCTACATTATATTTGCAAATGGAGGTACTTCATCCTGATGTATCATGAAATGAAGCAAGACAGCACAAAAACAAAGATGCTACACAAATACGGTAAGGTACAAACAATGAATGTCCTTCAGAGGTAGATAACTCATTAGAAGAACTATGTGGCGTTTCTACAACCAACTAAATCACTGAATAAAGTAGAGCTCCAGCACAGTCTGCAGTTTGCATAATGTAAGACAAGCTGCCCAAAAAAAAAAAATAATGTTAAAATAAGCCCAAGCACCTTCTCTACAGTCAATAGGGCTCTAACAGTTGACTGACAACCAAATAGTTGAGGACAATGAGCTTATTGAATTACTTACAACATACCTTATGATGGACTTATGGTCTTGCGGACAAAGTTACACCTTATGATGGACTTATGGTCTTACGGACAAAGTTACAAAAAATAACGTAAGGAAAGAGAGTTTACCGCAGCGAGTTCACTTCCAATATCACATTGTCATCCTTAATATTTTCTTGCACAACTCTTTGGAAAGTTGCTTCAACCTTAAGAAAAGGGTGGCAAATATTCGCTCAAGAGTGATTGGAAAAACTTTAGCCTCCTGCATCACCCCAAACTACCAAAAACAAAATGCAGCAGCTTTCAGAAACACATACTCTCTGCATCTCAGCTTTCGACATGAAAGAATGAGACACATTTTCAAGACTATCATTCAAAACCTCTGTAATCGCAGCAGTAATTACCTCTATATGCTTCGAAGGAATTCCTTGAGCTTCTAATTTCCTCACCTACTTACAAACACAAAATCAATTTCACTCAACCAAATCAATCACAATGCTGGAATTATGTAATGATGAATTAAGATGAAATAGATCAAAAAAATAGAAAACAGCAATTTCATTGATCAAACTCCAGATCCCAAGCCCCATTTCTAAAAACCCAACCCCAAAAATCATAAAATGTAACAACTCAAACCAAATAAAAGCTCAACACCACAAATTTTTTCAAAGTTAAAAACTAATGCTATAATCAACAAATAAAACAAAACAGAAAACTCTGAAAAGTAATCAACAAATAAATTAAAACTACTAATATGCTGACATTCAACAGCTAAATCTTACGATTCTATCTTCAATTAACAACTCAAATCTCTTTTGTTCCACACTTCCGTAACATAAAGTCCACAAATCATGCAGAATCATGATTAAAACTCACAAAAATCCACAAATAAGCAAATTCAAGAGTCAAATCTGAAGTATGAACTCTATTTAACTATCCTGCTAACTAGAATCTCAGCAATTTATCCCAAATGTATACTTCACAAAACCTAAATTCAAAGCAGACATTCAAATATCACTCAATCGCAAAACAAAAACTCAAATCAACAACTCAAAAATTTCATAGATCTCCACAAAATCCTTAAAAAAAACAGTGCAAAAAAAAAAGTTAACGATGATAATCACCAGACTTATAAGCATTCATAGTGTCATCAGTAGCAGATTTAAGTTCATCACCAGACTTAAACTCAGCCAAATAACGATGATAATCACCTTTCATCTTCAAGTAAAAAACCTTGGACTCATAACCACCAAATCCTCTAATCCAGAAACCAAAACCATAACCACCAAAAAATTAACTAGCAACATCACACACCAAAACACCAACAAAATTAACTAGCAAAATCGAATTTAAACCGACAAAAAAACAGCAACATCACTCACCAAAACCAACAATAAATTTGAACCCATAACCAAAAACATCATAATTAATTCAAAAAGCGAAGCACAAAACTAACCTCAACTCCAAAGCCACCAAAATTCGCCCCCAATAATTGATCTTTCATAATCACCACCGAAACCCGCGAAATCAAATGAAAAAAAAAATAAATCAAAACATAAAACAAAAACTGAAATTGAAAAGAAAAATAAAACAGAAAAAAATAGAGAAAAAGAGAGGGATTTAACGTCGGGGATGAGATGAATGAGACCAGATTTAGAGAGAAGTGAAAGAGGTGTGAAGTGAAACAGGTGAGAGATCAAATTTAGAGTGAGAGAGAGAGAGAGAGAGAGAAGAAAAAAATGAGAGAAGTGAAAGTGGTGAGAGAGAGGACTTAGGATTAGGGTTAGCAGAAAACGATTTAGCAGAAGATTTTTTTTTTTTTTTTTTTTTTTTTTGAAAGGAGATGAATGAGATGATTCAAGAATGAAATGAGAGAAAAGAGTGTAGCTAAGGTTTTTTGTATAGAAAAATGAGACAAGAGAGAATGAGAGAGGTCGTGTAAGGATACGATACCCTTGTTTCGGGTGGGTCCCCATAAAAAAAAGTTTTTTAAAAACTAGTATTGTTATATGCGGTCTCCCATGAACTTCACCATATAATGGTCATCTAGTCTCCTTCCAATACTTGATGCTGCGTTTTTTCTTCGCATCCAAAAAACCGCAGCGTATAACGTGAATTATATAGCGATTTTTCCACTAGTGTTGTTTGGATAATTGTTAGGACACTTCTTGCAAGAGTACACTCGACCACCTTGATTAGCCGGTTGCACCCTATTCCCATTACCGTTTGTAAGCCCTTTCCAAAGTTGCCCTTATTCCCCTAAAAAATTGTTGTTGAAACGAAGCTTGTCAAATCCACCATGACTCCCTTGTTGGTTAAAGTTTCCTCCACCATCCTTCCTTTACTCCTTCATCTCACCTTCTTTCAGCATCTCCTTCTTCTTTCAGTCCAAGGCATACTGATATACGTATTTTATATAGTGTTTTTTATTCATTTTTGGTTGATTTTTGTGCTGATGACTAATTTCGTGGCTTTATTTTGATTGGATATTGTTCCCTGGTGTTAATTTATGATTGAGATGAGTTTTAGCAGTTTTAGTGGATTTCTAGAGCTTTTAATGTTAATTACATGCTTCCTTTGTTATTATTCGTGGTTTTCGGTTGGTTTTTGTTTTATAGGAGCGTAATAGGGAGTTATGAAGTCAACATAAGCTTAAATGAGTAAAAATGGACTTGCCTTGGGATGCGTGCCAAGGTAAGAGAAACTATGAACGAGATTTGAAGGAATCCAGGGAAGAGATTAGAAAGAACGTTAAATTGGGCCCTTATATATTCCATGCGGGCACAACCCTTAAAAGGCTTTTCATCTATGCGCCCGCAGAACAAGACAGACTATTCATAAAACGCAAAAGAGAAGCCTTGCGGGCGCAAGGAATAAACGAATTTTGGCTGCTGCGGGCGCAGGTGGCCCGGTTTGTGGTCCGCGTGTGGTTTTCCATGGGTTTTTGTTTTGTACTTATTTTAATCGAAGCTTGATGTGAATACAAGGATGACATTCACATCTGAGTTATTGGTGGTTTTTCCTATGGGTTTTTTTCCAACTGCACTTGCTAGGGTTTATCTCATTTCAGACGCTTATATTTGCTTTAAAGTGTTTGTGATTTCTGTATTTTTAGTTATACTTGGTCTATAATGATGGAGGATCTTGTTCTTGAATGTTTATTGATTAAAAGATGCAATCTAGGACGTTTCTTGGAACTTCTAAATATAGAATTTCAGTTTAGGAGCAGTGTAGTATGTGTGACTTTGAAGATTTTTCATTGACAGTTGGCTTTCAGTTACAAGGCGTGTGAATACACGTTGGAAAGCTTATTAAATCTACTTTCAGGGAAAAATATTACAAAAATTGAGAAAAATACGGAAGATAATACTTTATCCATTTTTATGCTCTGCTGTCAAACTGGAAATCAGTTTTTAGTTAGATTTCTTTTATCTAGAGTCCAAGTATAGTTAGGATTTGTTTTAGGAAGTTTTTATTATTTTGTTTTGTGATTTTTATTTTCCTAATTTTGTTTGTTAGATTATAATCTAAATTAGTTAGGATTTTTGCAAGTTGTTGGTTCGATAAGATCAACTTGTGTAAGTTGCTGTGCAAGTGGATGTTGTTTAATTTGTTGTGCAACTTCTGCAAGTGGACAAGTTTGACGAAATTCATGTATTTTTAGAGTTTGTTATGATTTCTTTGTTTTCAAGGAAGTTGTTATGATTTATGGGTTATGTTATAAATAGCTTCAAATTAAGTTGTAACAACATAAGTTTGCGAGTAATAAAAATCAACATTGTTGTTGTGCATTTTTTTATTGTTTTCGTTTAAAAACAATTATCCTTGTGTTTTGTGAATTGGTGCTTTGAGCTTTAGATTCACGTGAGAATTGTTTTAGGATAGAGGGTGCTTGAAGCTTTAATCAATCATAAAATTATTCGAAAACTAGTCAAAATTCTTGGTGATTACTTTATAGAATTCGGGACTAGACTTCTTTAATTGTGAGTGACGATTTTTGTAACACCCTGGAATTTCCTAACTTCTTTCTCTAGATTTTCTAGAAAACATATCATAAACAATAGAGAATAATGATTATTAAAATCTTAAGTAACTAGGAAAAACCAAAGCATTACCGCCACCGTGATAACGGCTAAGGCATATATCCAAGTACTACAGTAGAAGTCTTTAAAATCAACACCAATATAAAACTCGAACTCAAAAATAATCCCAAAACTAAAATCAAACAAACAACCAAAACAAAATCAAATTAAAACTTTATTACACTTTGGAAACATAATAATGGCCCTTCAAAATCAAAACTTTAAACTTCTGAAATAAAATAACAACAAAAAATAATTAACTAAATCGAAAAGCAAATAAACTAAGAAACTATGAAGACTACAAAGCAAACACTGTACCTCCAGCCCAGCATGAATGACTTATGCCCACTTGTACCTATAGCTTTCTCTTATTCTTGACAACTAATCGCCAACAAGTGGGTCATCGTAGGGCCAAGTCCAAGACAAATCCAAGAACACAAAACAAACAGTCAGCAAGGCTGAGTACATGACTACTAAAGACTATGCATCGTGATCAAAATAAAATAAAAGTACAACATACATACATCTTACCATTGACAACTCTTCACCTGTGCATAGACTGACCTTAAACAAATTAATTATTATATTTGAAATTTGGATTTTGCATCGAACGGGTTTTCTTTCCTTTAAGATCGCCCTATTCGGCACCAACATGGGAGCAACTCCAAAAAGGTATTAGCTATGTCACATAAAGTGACGGAATTCCAACTCATTAAAATATAAAAGAATACAACGTCTTATACCCCATTTAGAAGTCATAGATCACTGTTCCATACGACTCCCCCCATTGTTCATACTCAAGGTACATATGTTCCAAGAGTTTTGGTGCGAATCCTCTTTAACTTTACGTGATTAACCGGTTTAACATTATTATGACTCACATACAACATCACATAGAAGCATGCATAGACCCGAACAAGCCATATTAATTATCTTTGATTTAAGGTGATTCTAAAAATATTCTTGTGTGTCCTTTAATTAAACTAAACTTCCACTACCACACATTAACTGTGAGTGGGTAATTAATTTCCTTTTCCTCGACCACAAATTAAACTGTGAGTGGCAACATGTATATATATATTTGTTCATTAACTTCTATTAATTATGTGAATAAAAATTCACAAACTATCTTTCTTGTTGATTAAGTAACTAAATAACTTCCTTTCTTCTTTATTAAGCTATTGGCCTACTTTAATTTAAATTAATTAAACATTCGAATTCAATCTTTAAAAATTTAGATTAACATATATGTGGAATGTCAAAGTGGTATAAATTCGTACTTCTCATACTTTCATAAACTTGTCATGCATGTCAATTCACAATCAAATCAACCAACAACAAACATATCATATAAGATAAACCAAGCATGTGTTCTAATCTTATGTCTTCTACAACAACTCTAAACTAACTTTCTGTATTGGAAACTTGTCCAAAACGTTCCCTATATGGTCTCTATTGAATTCCATACTTTATTTTAATTTTTCCATTGTAAAATACTAGATTGTTCGTAATTTTTCAAAAATGACAGCTTTGTAAAATTCCTCAAAAACACTTTAAAACCTTTCTAAATATTATATTTTGATCATAAAACACTATGCTCATGTCCTGAGATCAATATAAAATACTTAAATGCATAAAAAATAAGTATAGCTTACTATGTCACATGTAGGGGTGTGCAAGATTTTACGGTTCCGAATTTCCGGTCCGAAATTTTCCGATTCCGTTCCGAAAAATCGGAATTCCGATCAAGTTTTTTGAAAACCGGAAAAACCGGACCGGATATCCGGTTTTTTAAACCGGAAACCGGATCGGATACGGAATGGATTTTTAAAAAATCGGATTCCGGATTTTTAAGGAAAACAAAATCCGGAATTCCGGTTTTCCGAATTTTTCCGGATTTCCGATCCGGTTTTTAAGGGTATATGTGTAAATTTTAGAGAAATTCTAGTATATAATTCGGAACCGGATATCCGGATTTCCGATCCGTTTTTTTCGGATATCTGAATTTTCGGAATTCCGATTTTTCCGGAACGGATACGGAATCAATTTTGTTGGTTCCGAAAATCCGGATATCCGAATTTCCGGATCGGAAAATTTCCGATTCCCGGTTTTGCACACCCCTAGTCACATGCTATTATTTTTATTAGGCATAAACATGTGTTAATAAAAATTTACAGCTTTATTTATTGATTCAAAACTCCTTAAAAACACATCTAAACATCATAAATCCATCACAAAACTCTTTTACAACCTACTATCATCATCATGAAACAGTCTATGCTTTAGAATAATTTTTCATATGATAAAATATGTTCATAATATTTATACCATTGATTTTCATGATTATAAAATTTGGACAGGAATATAAACTAATTTAAAAACTCATTAAAATCTACCTAAACTTTATAAAATCATCATAAATTCACCCAACAACAATTCATGATCATAGTATTGAAGTTTAAATCATTAAAAATAGGAAAATCATGAATATCATAATTTCATAAACCCTAATTTATAATTTCATGATCAATCAACTAAATTCATAGTTTAAACTGAATCATAACTTTATAACAACACGATTAAAACTATAGATACATGATAAATCATAATTATAAACATGAAATCTGCAAGATTGAATTAAAAAGAAAAGAGAAGAAATTGTTTTTTTTATAGAAATTCCAACATTACGTATACCAAACAAGGGGGAGGATAGGGTGGCAGGCGAGCAGGGCTGCCGGCGAGGGGTGGTGCGAGGTGGCAGCAAGGACGGTAGGTGGGTCCGGCGCCGGCGAGGTGGGCGAAGGGGAGGTTCGAAGGAGTTTTTTTATTTTTTCGGAAATCTCCTCTCCTTTTTTTTCTCTCAAAATTTTTGAAATCCTTAAACTCTAAGATTGCAAATTAAATCTGAAAATTTGGATTTTAAGGGGTATTTATAAGCCCCAAGGTAAGACTTGGTGCAATTACATAAATACCCTTAACATTTGAAATTACTTTTATGCCCTTGTTTTAAAACAATTAAAGAAACACTAAAAATTGTATTTTTAGAAACTTTTCAAAATATTTAATAAAACTTAAAATAACATGAAATATTATTTATAAACATAAAATAATTACTTTGATCAAAATTTATTTCAAATTCCGTTCTTTTATATTTTTATTGAACTTAAATTCTCAATAAAAGTATTGAAAACATACATATAAAATACAAATTTTACTCCTTAAAATAAGTTAAAATATGGGGTATTATAATCTACCCCCTTAAAAGAAATTTCGTCCCGGAACTTATTGTAAATTCTTGTATGGAACTTGAATAGTGGGTTCCTCTTCTAGTAGTGAATAGTGATGGAGTTGCAATTTTCTCTCTGAGCTGGTAGATTTGGTTGAGGAGGTAGTTGACCCTGCTGCCGCTGAGTTGTGGACTGTTGATACGAATATCAATGAGCAAAACTTCGATGGTTTGATAGAAGGTGCAAAGCAAGATGCAACCATGGGAGAACTAGTGGCTTATGGAGACACAAGACTCTTGGGGTTGGCTAGAGTAAATTTTTACGTGTGCATGGTGACATGCACAAGTTTCCCCACGTAAAAATCAAGCAAGAATAAATTAGTAGTTTAGGAATGTTGAGCTATATGGGTTTTCTTCCCACTTCACTTGATAGGGTTTTCCCATATGGTGTTTTGTGATTTTCTTATTAAGTCTATGAGTCATGGTTGATGGAATCAAGCATGGGGAACACGAAAATGGAGGTTTCTTGAAAAAAAGATCGAAGCTCAAAAGGTTTCTTGAAGTTCTTGAAAATGGAAGTCCATCAAAAATCAAAGAAAAATATAGCG
This sequence comes from Suaeda aralocaspica, assembly GCA_016808085.1. Classification (NCBI taxonomy): domain Eukaryota; kingdom Viridiplantae; phylum Streptophyta; class Magnoliopsida; order Caryophyllales; family Amaranthaceae; genus Suaeda; species Suaeda aralocaspica. The sequence goes on from PYUH01003991.1 coordinate 502,856, forward strand.
GGTTATATTACGGGATTTTTGAAAGATTTGGAAAGATTTGGGCAACGATGATTTACGTGTTTTCCGTGTTGTTTGACTTGGTCAACTTTAGTTAGTTGGTTGGTAATATTGTCCTTAGATTTGTCTCTCAAAATATCTAAGATTTAGGCTAGAAAATCAGATTTCAAGCTTGGTGCGCAAGACTTGTATCCGGTTTTGAGTAGATTTTTGTTTTCCTAATGTTAGTTTGTTTGTACCTTAATTCTAGGGTAGTTAGGATTTGTTTTAGGATATTCACATATTAGGTGACATGTTTAGCTATAAATAGGATGTAAAGTACCTCAATAAAATCAGATTAGATTGGTTGAAAAACAAGTTGTTTTCCGTTTCATTGTTTCACGTCAAAACAAATTTTGTGAGAATTTCTTGTGAGGAATTCGACGAGTGAGTGGTGCTATTGAGCTTTATCTCACGTGAGGATAGTTTTTAGGATTTGAGGGTGCTTTGCTTTAATCAAATTCTAACAATTATTCGCCTTAGGACTTCGAATTTGTGGTGCGTCGCTTTATCAAATTTGTGTTCTAAGTTTATCTTGTGTGAGTGGCGTTTGTTTATAACAAAATTCACATCAACTTTGCAATCCGAGCTAGCTGGGTTTCTAATTGCTTATTGTGAGCCTGCATTGCCTCCATATTCTTCTGCACCTGCAGCATCATATTCTTCAACTCTGAAATTTCACTGCTAGGTTGAGCTAGTGGTGCTGGCAATGGTGGTCTATTGAAACCTGGTGGTTGTGGTGGTGCAAATCGCTGCATCTACTGATGAACCTGATGAGGTGGTATAATTTTCTGTGCATTCTGCACATTATTATTGTTCTTATAGGAAAAGTATGGATAATCCTTCCACCCTGGAATGTATGTATTAGAGAACGGATTGTTCTTGTAGGCTTGGAAGGCATGATCGCTCTACCGAACAATGACATGATTGTTAACTGTGGCCGAATGAACCACAGGAATCGTAGAAAGACTCCGTACATCCCGAAAGTGCAGCCATCGTAGCTACAGGTGATGGCGAAGGAGCTGTAGTACTGATCTTGTCGAGCTTTTGACTTATGACATTGATCTGTGAAGCTAAACTTTCGTATTTATCGTCAACTAAATGCTTTCCACCTTTCCTCAAATGTCCTCTGGGAATGCAAACTATGAATTAGGAATAGCGATTTCTTCGATCAACTCATATGCAGCATTAACCTCTTAGTTCATGAATCGACCAATAGCAGCTGAATCAAGTTATGTCCGACTCTCAGTGCCAAAACCGTTATAGAATGACTGGACCAGGAACCACTTCTCAAGACCGTGAAGTGGGCACATTAATCTCAATAGATCCTTGAACCTCTCCCATGCTTCGCACAATGTCTCATCTGACTCCTGGTTGAAAATCGTGATCTTACTCTGAAGTTTTGCAGTTCGCTCTAGAAGGTAATATTTCCTTTGAAATGCTAGAACCATATTGATGTTATCCATATTAAGACTGTTCAACCAAGTACGAGCCTTGTCTTTCAATGAAAACGGGAACATCTGTAACACCCTGAAATTTCCTAACTTCTTACTTGATATTTTTCCGGAAAACATATTATAATTATTAAGGATTACATTTATTAAAACTTCTAAATATGAAAAAACCAAAGTATTACTGCCACCATGATAATGGCTAAGGAATTTATCAAAGTATTACAGCGGAGGTCTTAAAATCAAAACCAATTTAGACCTAAACTTCAAAACAATCTCAAAATAAAAATCAACTTCAAATTTATTACACTTCGGAACAATATTAATGGCCCTTAAAACCAAAACTAAAAGTCTTAACAAATAAAACAATATCCCATAATAAATGTTAGTCATTCATAAGCAATAGAATAAACAAAAGCTACAAAACACAACAAGCGCTCTCACTCCAGCCCATCATGAAATGACTTATGCCCACTTGTACTTGCAGCTTTTCTTTTACTAGACAACTACTCACCACAAGTGGGTCATTGTAGGGCCAATTCCAAGACAAAGCCATGCACACAAAACAAACAGTCAACAAGGCTGAGTTCATAACTACTAAAGACCATGCAACAAAACAATAAGAAATAAAACATACACACAACTTACCTTTGACAACCTTTCACCGGTACATGGACTCAACTAAATTAATTGTTATATTTAAACTTATGGATACTGCATCGAACGGGTTTCCTCCTTAAAAATCATCGCCCTATTGGGCACCAACTTGGGAGCAACTCCAAGAAGATATTACTGTGGCACATAAAGTGACGGAATTCTAGCGCATTATAAATATAAAGAGTACAACGTCTTGTACCCCAATTAGAAGTCATAGATCACTGTTCCATACGACTCCCCCCATTGTTCATACTCAGGGTATATACGTTCCAAGAGTTTTGATGCAACTCCTCTTACACTTTACGTGATTAACCGGCTTAACAATGTTCTGACTCAAATATAACATCACATAAAGACATGCATCAAATTAAGCAAGCCATATTAATTATCTTCAACTTAAGGTGATTCAGAGTTAACCTTATGTGTGTCCTTTAATTAAACTGAACTTCCTTTACCACACATTAACTGTGAGTGGCTAATTACTTACTTTCTACTTGACCACACATTAAACTGTGAGTGGCAACATGTATAAAATAATTGCTCATAACTTCTTTTAATCATGTGAATAAAGATTCAAAACTATCTTTCTTGTTGATTAAGTAATTAACCAACTTAAAATAAACTCCCTTCCTTTATTAATAAAATATTGACCAAATGACCTGATCATAACATTCCAAATCAAGCTTATAAGAATTCATATTACTATTTAACATGGAATGTCAACCTACTATAAAAATCATGCTTCTAATAAACTTGTCATGCACATAAATTCGTGATTCAAACATGCACCACAATATGTCATATAATAAAGGATCATCCAAGCATGAATTCTTGTTCATGTGTTTGTCTTTAGTACTTATGTACCTTGTAAAGTAATGGTGCTCCACCACAACTTCTAGAAGTGGACTAGTTCAAAGTCTCCTACATAAGGATAAAACGAAACTAAATTAAAACCTTGTTGACTACGTTCTACAACAACTTCAAAGTAACTTCTATATTGGAAACTTTGTCCAAAACATTCCTTATATGGTCTCTGTTCAATTCCATACTTCACTTTAATTTTTCTATTGCATGATACTAAATTTTTCGGGACTTATATATGCTTTATAAAGTCTTAATATAAATTTTATGCCACTTTAGAAGAGTGGAAAGCAATATAAAGTTACCAAAACTCCTTGAAAAACTTCAAAAACAACATAAATCAATCATACAATGTATTACTTAATTTATATGATCAATTCATGCTAATTACATACTTTAAGACCTAATTATTCACTTTATAAATTCTGGAAAGCATGTTAAACATGCTTAAAGTCACTTTTAAACTTCATAAATTGTACTATAAATTATATGTAACATCATAGAATTCATATGTGATCATACTAGCATAATATGAACACTTAAAACTTACTTTAATTTGTTTTTATAAAAATTTCAGATTTATTTATTAACTTTGAAGTTATGAAAAACTCATAAAAACACCATAATTTCATGGCAAAACTCTTCTACAATCAACTAACATAATTATGAAACCAATCTATCCTTTAAAATAATTTTTCATAGGCCAAAACATGTTCATAATATTTATTCAATTGAATTTCATGATTATAAAATTTGGACAACAATTTATTTTATATTCAAAGCCTTTGAAAATCAATCTAAACTTCATAAAATCATCATAAATTCACACAACGACAATTCATGATCATAATATTGAAGTTTAAACCATAAAAACTCATAGAAAACATAACTTTCATAATTTATAAACCCTAATCTAAAATTTCATGAACAACAAATTAATTCATGCCTTAAAACAAATCATAACTTTATTAAAACATAATTAAAACTTATATGATTAAACATAAATATGAACATGAATTTGCAAGATTGAATCAAAAAGAAAGAAGGAGAAAATTTTTTTTTTCAGTTCCGAAAATTACCAAAATAAGGAGAGGAGTGCGAGGTGGTCGGCGGTGGCGCGAGGGGGCTCCGGCGAGCCACGGATCCCAAGAACAAAAAACCTTTTTTTTCAAAACCGAACTGTAGTTTCTTTTTTTTTTTTCGGAAAATCCTCTCCCTTTTTTTTTTCTTCTCACTTTCTCTGTCTAAATTTTGGAATCCTAATGACTAGTATGATGGATTAAATCTGAAAAGTTTGGTTTTGAGGGGTATTTATAGGCCCCAAAGTAGGATTTGGAAAAGCCCATACTTATCCTAACAAGTGGAAATTACCTTTAGGCCCTTGCCTCAAAACAGATTAGGAAATCTTGAAAATTCTATTTTTATAAGCCTTTTAAAATATTTTTTTAAAAACTTAAAATATTATTTATGCACACAAATAATTATTTTTAATAAAAACTTATTTATTATTTATTTATTATTTAATTTATTACGATTAATTTCTTTTCATTTAATATTTCTATTGAACATGATTTTTCAATAAAAATATTAAAATTATACGAATAAAATACAAACATACTTTCTTAAAATACATGAATATGTGGGGTATTACAGTGTACCCCCCTTAAAAGAAGTTTCGTCCCGAAACTTTGTGTAGATTAGTGTATGGAATTTGAATGGAGACTACATTTACTTCAAACTTTCTAATTATAATGCTATGTTGTTGTAGACTTTAGGCACTTACTTGACAACTTTTTAGTAGGCAGACATAAAACTATTACCCAAAAGTCGCAGAAACTCATTAAAACTTGAAAAATTCAGAGCAAAAATGCGCGAAAAAAATGGTCGCTTTCTACCCCCCTTAAAAATCGAGTTACGTCCCTGTAACTCAACTTACTAACCTGAATTAGCTCTGGGTACTTTTCTCTCATCATTTCTTCAACTTCCCAAGTAGCTTCTTCGGTTTCTTGGTTAGACCACAACACCTTCACTGTTTTGACACTCTTTCTACGAGTATCCCTGACCTTATTGTCTAGGATCTTAATTGGCCTCTCTTCATAGGTCAAACTTTGGTCTAACTCTATTGTTTCAGGTTGTAACACATGTGACTTGTCCACCACATACTTCCTTAGTTGAGACACATGAAAGACATTGTGAACCTTGCCCAGCTTCATGGGTAAAGCTATCTTATAGGCTACCTTTCCAACCTTTTGCAAGATCTCATAAGGTCCTATGTATTTTGGGCTCAATTTTCCTTTCTTTCCGAACCTCATTACTCCTTTCATTACTGATACCTTAAGTAACACCTTATCGCCAGCTTCAAACACAACTTAGCTTCTTGGCGTTCTTGGTCCGCATAGGACTTTTATCTATCTTGTGTTGCTTGAATTTTTGCTTGTATTATTCTAATTTTCTCTGTGGTTTTTTCAATCAATTGAGGTCCTAGAATCACTGTTTCACTTATGTCACTCCAACACAAGGGGATCCTACACTTCCTTCCATACAAAGCGTCAAAAGGTGCCATGCCAATACTTGCATGGTAACTATTGTTGTATGAAAACTCAATGAGATCCAAGTGATCCTCCCAATTCCCTTGAAAATCCATTACACAAGCCCTTAGCATATCCTCTAAGGTTTGTTTGGTTCTCTCTGTTTTTCCATCAGTGTCTGGATGGAAAGCTGAACTTATCTTCAATGTTGTACCAAAGTTCTCTTGGACACTTTTCTAGAATTTCGAAAGAACCTAGAATCCCTATCTGACACAATATCCTTTGGAACTCCATGTAGCCTCACAACATGTTTTATATAAGCCTTTGCAAGTTGTTCCATCTTCCAAGTCTCTTTCATGGGTATAAACACTGCTGACTTAGTAAGTCTATCCACCACTACCCATATGGTATCATTCTGATTATTCAATTTTGGAAAGCAAGTCACAAAGTCCATTGATATGCAATCCCATTTCCATCCTGGTATATCAAGTGGTTTGACTTCTCCTTGTGGTCTCTTATGCTCAAATTTGACCTTTTGGCAAGTAAGACATTTACTCACAAATTCAACCGCTTCTCTCTTCATCCTAGGCCACCAATACATCTTCTTTAAATCCTTATATAACTTATCACCTCTAGGATGCACTAAATACGATGTATTGTGACCCTCCTCAATCATTCTCTGTTTCAAAGCCTCACATTTTTGTGGTACACACCATCTTCCTTTATACCTTAAACTTCCATCTTCATGAATCTTAAAATCCATAGGCTTTCCTGCTTTTAACTTTTCCTTAATTCTGTCCAATTTCACATCTCCCTCCTTGTTCTTCTTAATTTCCTCAAATATTGTTGGTTGGATACCAAGATTACAAAGAAGTCCTTCCAACTCACCCTCCTTCACTATTTCCAAGCGCAATCTTTCTATATCCTTAATTACATAGTTCATTAGCAACCACCAAGGTATTCACTCCATGCTTCGTTTTACGGCTTAAAGCAACTGCTACCATATTGGTTTTCCCTTCATGGTATTGGATATCTAGGTCATAATCCTTGATCAACTCAAGCCATCTCCTCTATCTCATATTTAAATCCTTTTGAGTGAAAAAGTACTTTAAGCTCTTGTGGTCAGTGTATATCTTACATTTTACCCCATACAAGTAATGTCTCCATATCCTTAAAGCAATCACTATTGCTGCTAACTCAAGATCGTGAGTAGGGTAGTTCACCTCATATGGTTTCAATTGCCTCGAAGCATAAGCTATCAACTTTCTATTTTGCATTAACACACATCCCAAACTATTTTTAGAAGCATCACTATGCACATCATAAGAGTCACTTCAATCTGGCAAGGTCAGGACTGGAACTGTAGTCAAATGCTCTTTTAAAGTCTGAAATGCCTCTTCACACTTATTACTCCACTCAAATTTACAGTCTTTCTTCAATAACGATGTCATGGGTTTAACAATCCTCGAAAAGTCCTTCACAAACCTCCTGTAATAGCCTGCTAACCCTAAGAAACTCTGTACATCCGTTACATTCTTAGGTGTAGGCCACTCCTTAACTGCTTCAATTTTTGCTGGATCTACTTCAACTCCCTCTTTAGACATGATATGCCCCAAGAATGCTACTTTCTCCAACCAGAACTAACATTTCGAGAACTTAGCATACAACCCATTCTCTCTTAATGTCATTAAGATTGTCCTCAAATGTTCCACATGTTCTTCCTTACTCTTAGAATACACCAAGATGTCATCAATAAAAACAACCACAAAGTTATCCAAAAATCGTTGAAAAATTCTATTCAATAGATCCATAAAAATTGCTAGCGTAGTGGTTAATCCAAAAGGCATAACGGTGAACTCATAATGTCCATACCTAGTGCCAAAAGCAGTTTACGGTATGTCCCCATTAACAATCCTCAATTGATGGTATATTGACCTTAAATCAATTTTTTAAAACACAGTAGCTCCTTTTAATTGATCAAACAAGTCATCAATTCTCGGTCAAGGATACTTATTTTTTATTGTCACCTTATTCAGCTCCCTATAGTCAACACATAACCTCAAACTCCCATCTTTCTTCTTCACAAACAGTATTGGTGCTCCCCAAGGTGAAGCATTAGGCCTAATGTAACCCTTTTCCAACTAGTCTTGCAACTGCAACTTCAACTCACTCATTTCTGCAGGCACCATCCTATAATGTGCTTGACAACGCTTATGATTCAAAGGGGAGTGATTTTAGCTTGCTCATTTGATCTTAGATTATGAGCCATCATCTTATACTTTTCTGATTTTCTTGTTTGAGAAGTTTGTTTCAAGTTCAACTATTGGCTACTAGTAATGTGATCTCTTTAGAGAAATAAGAGATCAACATTATAAATGCATGTTCAAGTTTTGAAGTGTTGAAGATGATAATGCTTGAAGTAGACGAGTTTCCAAGTTTATGAAGACCAAAACTAGAAGAGATAGGAAAGATTTTGGTGATTAAAGGATGATATGGAGTCAAACTAATGCCTCATGCTCCCATGGATAGGTATAAGATAGCTATGAAAATTCATTCTTCAAGAGAAAATGAAGAAGTTGGATGATTTTGCAGAATAAAAAAGAATGAGTAAAGGAAGTATGTGAGTGTTTCAGTTAAAAGATGATACTACAAGAGTTGATGATGATTAACATGTGAAAGGAAAGAAGCTTGATGAAGAAGAGTATGTGAGAAAAAAGGAAAGAAGGATGATATGTGTAGAATAAAATGACTTGGCTTATGTGACATTAAGGCAATTTTCTTTTAGGATGGTTGTGCATCCTAAAATAAAACAATATCCAAGACCTTAGGTGGGTCTTGTGTTCAAAGGACCTTTTTTTCATGGGCCCTTAAAATTTTACTCATGTTACATGTCCTTAATATGTAGGACTATTAAGACCACAACTTATGCAAGGTTTCATACGTATCCAATTCGAGTTGGAATCAGGTCTTACTTAGCTCTTGCTTCTGAGTTGTTGACGTGTTAAAGGTACAGACACAAGTTTTTTGCATTTTTGTTACACCTCAAGGAGGGCTTTTTCAGGGTTGTATTGTGGCTAAGCTTAGGGTCTAAGAAAGAAATGTAAAAGAAGGCTCAAATACCCATAATTAACCCAAACTATGCTAACTTGTTCTTAGACTTGAGTAACTCTATTACCTAAATCTTTACTTGTTGACACTTTTCATGCATTTCCGTTTTCTTGAATTGATAATTAGAGCTACTTTAACATTATTTGCTATATGGAGTTGCATTTTAATTTATGTCCTCGTAGCATTCCCATCCCCAAGCTAAGTTTGATGTAGGTTGAAAGAAACAAGCTATGTGTTTAGGCACAAACGGACTACCAAGAAAGTGGATCATAATGTAGGTTATCAGAGATAAGGGAGACATTTTTATGGTTTCAAAGGTGCCTCTTATGTTGGTGTATTGCATCTTTAAATAAAAACTAAGTGGAATTGGAGTGAGCCTCGAAATTTTGAGACTTAAATTGAGCCTCAATTGAACTTTTAGGCTCGTGATGACTGGGCCTATGGTTAATAAAGTAAGGTTTGTTGCCCAAACGAGAATTTTTTTGAACCACTTTGCTTTAATAACTTAATTAAGGAATTGACACACTTAATTTAAAGGATGTAAAATATAGAGTAAGTTGTTCAAGGTGTGGATGCGTCAAATTGAGGATGCATTTGATATGAACAACGTAGTCTATATCAGGCCAATTATGCTTTAACTTGTTCTTCATTACCATGTTGATTAGCTCAACTTGATGAGTTAATTCACTTGTAATTGTTTAAGCAAGACATGATGAGTAGAGAGAATGTAAAATTTGAAGATGAAATGAATTTCATTTTATTGATAGTTGAGATTAATACATAAATGATACTTGGCAGCATAAGTCTCAAACTATACCATGAAAGAAGAAGAGAAAAATTAAACTAGGGAAGTGAATGGTGTTCTAGTTTCTTTCCAAATCATGTTTCTTGTATGTATGCGTCTGCATCGTCCTGAATAATGTTCTTTGGATTTTCTTGAGCTTGCATTTGAAGAATTTTAAATAATAACCATAATTGGTTGAAACTTCATTATATTTCAGTCCAAACTATAGACCTTAGGTCTATTGATCAATAGATTCTAAATCAAACATTTAGGAGTAGGTTGAACCATGGGCTCATAATTTAAACACTTAGAATGATGTGTTTGATGCAAATGTGGGATGGAGTGTTTAGAAAAAAAGTAATAGCCAATATAGCACATATTATCACTTTCTAAAGAAAACAAATTTTCTTTTGTTTACATTAGTCATTTTTTCATCATTTTGTATGTCAATAATATGCACCAACCCCTGCAATTGCATATTATAATGATTACACTTAAAGGTGTCCTTTTATTATGTGATAATAGATAAAATGTTGAAAAAAACCAATGTGGGTTTTTTAATTGAACCATAACAGGCTCTAAAATAACTTAAAACCCTTTTTGTTGGGGTTGATTATGATTTAATTGTGTATAAGTAATTTCAAATATATACTACATATTCATCAAAATTATTCAAATACATGACGTTTTAGCGCAAAAAAAAATTTTTTTTAGCGCTAGCTTTGTAGCGTGACAAAAGAAGTAACGCTGACAAGGTTGCGTTATTAAACTTGTGACGCTATAGTGTAGTGCAACTAGAAGAGTTGAACTGTTTGTGTAGCGTTGTAGAGTTAGTTATGCTGCAAGTTTATATTGATTTTTGCTAAGTTATCATTAAATTTGTATTTAATGGGTTTGGATTCATGTCCATGTTGCCCATATATACGTTATTTAGGCGTAAATGAGCTTATTATTAGACTGTACTTTTGAAAGATTGTTGCCGATGTTATTCGTAAGTGAGCCATTAAAAACATTGATCAAAATCGTGCAATGTCAAGCAATTAGTAAACTTAAGATTATCATTAATGGATCCTTACAAAGGGGATGATGAGGGAAAGCAAAAAAAGATAGAAGAAAAATAGAAGAAAAAAGAAACAAGACTCAACACTTAGAGTTATAACAATCAAGGGTAATTGATGGGAAGCTCATAGGTAAAATAAAAATTAATAAAAAAAAATAAATAAATATCGTGATTAACCTTGATGGATTTTTTTTTGAGTTTTTCTTTTAAAATTTTTTTTAAATTCTAAGTGTTTGATTTTTTTAAAATAATACAAGGGAAAGTGAGATAGTTAGATTTATTAGAAATTTGGAATTAAACTAATAAAATTCTAAATGAAAGGAATTAATTAGTAAACTTCCAAAAGATTCGAATTATCTTTAAAATCTCAAAAAGGTAAAGTATTTTTGAAATCGTTAATATTATTTGAATTTTCTAATAAATGTTAAGTGTATGAGTTAGTTTTCTATTTAATCAAAGATTCTATTAATCAAATCCTAAGATGATCAAGGATTTGATTAATAATATCTTTTGCAATATTTTATTAACTAAATCAAATATATTGGTGTATAAAAAAATCTTCTAAGTAATCAAATGATATCAAAGAATATATTTAAAATTATGGAAAATATTTTATGTAATCATTTCATTTAGTTAGCTAATAAAATATTGTGATGGAAAAGATTTGAAAATCTAAATATGCACAAAATATAAAAAGGCAAAACAAGCAACTATACAAAACAAAAAGGAAGGAATAATTACAAAATAATGCAGTCAAACTACGACCAGTCATGGTCGGCTTAGAAATTGATGCAATTGGGATAAGGTTCTATCTTGCTTGGTTGCTTAAAGGCCATGGGCCCCACTAAGTCAGTAGTTCCTCCCCGAAATGTAGAAGTATCATGGTACTTCTAAGGCATGTTTCAAACACATGGAGGTCAAGTGTATATTAAATGTATGCAACATGACTAAAAAATGCAAATGTTCTAAATATAACAAGTGTATAATTTGAGAGAAAATTTTTAAGTCTCACCCTCTTTTAGTCCCAGTGGAGTCGCCATTGTAGGGGCCCTGGATTTTAGGGTCCCAATTTTTTTGGTCACCTTCCATAAACCGTCCATAGGTCGAGTTAAACCTAAGAAATTGGCTTAAGGAAAAGTGAAATGGACTTTTTTAGAAGTATTTTGCAAAAAAACAGGAGTGCAGGAATTTCAGTCACGCTAGCGTGGTAGCGTCACAAACTTTTGTCACACTGTCAGTGCAGCGCAGCAAAATTTTTCACGCTGCAGCAGTAGCGCTACAAACTTTGAGACGGTGCGACGTTACCGTGTCAAAGTCTGTCGCGCAACGCTATTTTAGTGTTCTTTTAAATTTCTAATTATCTTTTTTCGAGTAAGATAATATCAACGAAAACAAACGATGCTAGTAAGGAGTCGCCAATGAGTTTTAGGAATCAAACTAATAAATAGTATATTTAGATTGATTTACGAATGAGACACGAATACGGGACGATAATCTAAATTGCACAAATAACCTTTTCGATCCCATGGGGATGACTCCAAGTTATAACCTTACGAACCAAAGGTTGGATTCGGGGGTGAAGGTACTAATATGGCAGAGTGCGTCATATTAGCCCGTAGGTGGCCATTACTAGTTTTCTCTCTATTATACACAAGTTATATAAAGAACCACAAAATAATAATTTAAAACCTAACAAAAAATTACTATTATTATGGTGAAATCATATAAAAATAATTAATTTAGTCAAATCGTCGTTAAGATTAATTCAAGGTTCCAAGCATGATACCATTTGTCCAAAAATTATGTTAGTTTAATGTGATGAATTAATTCAAATTAAGTCATTTAACAAAAACATTGTCGAAAATTGAAATATATATACGAATAAATAAATACAACAATCAATACATAAAGTTTAATTTAAGAATGTCAGAAAACTTACACTTCTTGCTTGATTATTGTTTCTTCGATTATTAATTTGGACAAAGTTTCGAATTTAATTCGTAATAATAAGAAATTAACCCACTTTATTATAAATGAAATAAAAAAATAATTTGATGTAGAAAAGTTTAAGTTTAAAGAGAAAAGGAGAAAAAGAGAGAGAAAATAGGTTTAGGAGAATGAGAGAATGTCGGTTTTGGAAGTGTGAGAATGGGTAGAAAAAACCAAGAGAGTCAAGAGAATCGTTTAGAGGAGAAAAAAAGTTATTTATAAGGAAAATGTGTAGTGTGACAGGTTTTATCACGTTGGCTAGGTAGCGTTACAAGTTTAGTGACGCTGACCAGGTAGCGTGACACAAGCTGTCACGCTGCGCAATTAGTGCTGGCTTGCTTGTCACACTGCTGAGTCATCGCGACTTGGTGAGTCGCGCTACGCTAAAACTCTTTTTTTTTTTTTCACAAAAAATCAAATATTGGGCTTATATAAAATTCTAATAATATAAATGGGCTTTTCTAAAAATATTTTGTAATTTAAGAAAAATAGTAAAATTAAGTCCAATAACATCAATTGTCCAGTAATCTAGAGAAATGGGTTTTATTTTACATCATGGAGTCTTACCACAGGACCGGGGACTAAATTAGGTGCCTAGAAGAAGAAATTGTTTTTTAGCCTCCAAACCTTTTGTTGTGGAACTGGTTAGTCTGGTTTTGTTGTGTGGGAAGGATGACTTATTAGTTTTAAGTGTCATTAAAGTATGTTGGGAAATATGCCTAGTAAGAAGACTCAGGTGGGAACTTTGGAGAAAAAGGTTTGTGAAATTCACTAGTGGAAAAATTGATTTATGCTACATTATATATTCCCGGTCATTTTAAAAGCGGAGCAATAAGTTTATAGAGGGAAAGAGAAGCTTACTTACTCCGGTCAAAATGAAAACCAGGAAAAAGTCATATACTCCAGGCTATTTGAGTTTTTGCTCCGTTTATTACTACAGTAAAAAGTTAAGTAAAAAAATTAAAAAAAACGCTTTGTTATGAAAATAGGGTTTTAGTAGAAAGTATTTGTGGGGAGAAGAATTAATTTGTTTTCGTATTCAGTACCAAATATATATACAAGCTTAAACTAGGGTTTCCTGTAGAATAAACCCTAGTATCCAGAACATTCTAGATCATACCTAAGGGGTATAATGGACATCCATAAAATAATAATATTTTATAACACTCCCCCTTGGATGTCCATTATAAAGCAAATATACATCATTTTATAATGCGCATGTGCAATGCTGCCTCATTAAAAACCTTAACAGGAAAACCCAGTGGGAAAAACCATAGCTAAGGGAAAAAGAGTACAGCGCGCATTGACTCCCCCTCATGATATCATCCGTTGAGATCCTTGAGATGACGCAACCCGATTTGATGAACTAATTTCTTGAATGTAGCAGTAGGAAGCGCCTTGGTAAATAGATCTGCTAAATTTTCACTTGAACGAATCTGTTGGACACTAATCTCACCATTCTTCTGAAGGTCATGGGTGAAGAAAAACTTTGGCGAAATATGCTTCGTCCTGTCACCTTTAATGTACCCTTCCTTGAGTTGTGCAATACAGGCTGCATTGTCTTCATATAATGTAGTCGGAGCTTGTTTTCCACATAAACGACCACAATCTTCTTGTATGTGCTGAATTAGAGACCTTAGCCATACACATTCTCGACTAGCCTCATGAATTGCTAAAATTTCTGCATGATTAGAAGAAGTAGCAGCAATGGTTTGTTTCATGGAACGCCAAGAGATTGCGGTACCACCATATGTAAATACATATCCAGTTTGTGATCGAGCAACATGAGGATCTGATAAATACCCTGCATCTGCAAAACCAACTAATTCTTCTTTGGAGGTGTTAGAAAAGAACAAACCTTTATCTTTCGTACCTTGTAGATAGCGAAATATATGCTTAACCCCATTCCAATGCCTTCGGGTAGGACATGAGCTAAACCTTGCTAATAGATTGATAGAGAATGATATGTCGGGTCTTGTGTGACTAGCAAGGTACATCAATGCTCCTATTGCACTTAGATATGGTACTTCAGGACCAAGAATCTCTTCATCATTTTCCCGAGGGCGAAAAGGATCTTTATCAACATCTAGTGATCTTACAACCATTGGGCTAGTTAACGGATGTGCTTTATCCATATAAAATCTTCTGAGCACCTTCTCTGTGTATGTAGTTTGATGCACAAGGATTCCTTCTTTTAGGTGCTCAATTTGTAGCCCTAAACAAAATTTTGTCTTACCAAGATCTTTCATTTCAAACTCTTTTTTCAAGTATTCCACTGTTATTGGAATCTCTTCTGGAGTTCCAATGATATTCAAATCATCAACATAGACAGCAATAATCACAAAACCTGACCCGAATTTCTTTATGAAAATACAAGGGCTAATAGGGTCATTTCTATAATCTTCTTTCAACAAATATTCACTAAGGCGATTGTACCACATACGCCCTGATTGTTTCAATCCATAAAGGGATCTATTTAACTTAATACAATGTTGTTCTCGAGAACGCGAACCAGTTGCTTCAGGCAACTTGAAACCTTCCGGGAGTTTCATGTATATATCACTATCAAGTGGGCCGTATAAGTAAGCTGTTACAACATCCATTAGTCGTAAATCAAGTCCATGTCTTACTGCCAGACTAATTAAGAATCTGAAAGTAGTTGCATCCACCACAGGAGAATATGTCTCCTCAAAATCAATACCAGGTCTTTGTGAGAATCCTTGTGCAACTAAACGTGCTTTGTGTCTCACAATTTCACCCTTTTCATTTCTTTTCCGCACAAAGACCCATTTATATCCCACTGGTTTTACACCTTCGGGTATACGAACTACTGGCCCAAATACTTCTCTCTTTGCAAGTGATTTCAATTCTGCATCAATTGCTTCTTTCCATTTTGGCCAATCATCTCTTTTCCTACATTCTTCAATGGACTTAGGCTCATGATCCTCTTTTTCATTCATAACATCAAGTGCTACATTATATGCAAACACATCATCGACGTCGATTTCATTTCGGTTCCAAGTTATTCTAGACATGACATAATCTGTTGAGATCTCTTCATTTTCAGGTACCTGAGGTTCTTCTAGAACACTATCATTTGTCATGTCTATGGTCTCTTCTGGAGATCCTTCACTTATTGCTTCCTCAATCTGGCCATTACTTATCATTGCTCCTTTTCTTTTCCGAGGATTCTTATCTTTGGAACCTACTGGTCTACCACGCTTCAGGCGTGCCTTAGACTCATGAGATTGTCCTTCAGGGACATCAATCTTGATAGGAGCATTTACAGCTGGTATATGTGACTTAGTTACTCTATTTAGGTCAGTAAATGCGTCTGGCAATTGATTTGCTAAGCTTTGTAAATTAATTATCTTTTGGACTTCCAATTCACATTGTTTAGTGCGAGGATCAAGGTGGTTTAATGATGATTCATTCCAACTAATTTCATTTTCCAGCTGCTTGTTCTCTCCCCCTAATGCTGGGAAAACCAACTCGTTAAAGTGACAATCTGCAAAACGAGCAGTAAATAGATCACCTGTTAATGGCTCTAGGTATCTAATTATTGATGGGGATTCAAACCCGACATATATGCCCAGCCTCCTTTGAGGACCCATCTTAGAGCGTTGTGGTGGAGCAATTGGAACATACACAGCACATCCGAAAATTCTTAGATGGGAAATATCTGGTTCCTGACCACAAACCAATTGTGATGGGGAGAATTTATGTTTACTGGTTGGCCTGATGCGAATTAGTGCTGCAGCATGTAAAATAGCATGTCCCCAAGTAGAAATCGGTAGATCCGACTTCATAAGTAATGGTCTAGCAATCAACTGAAGACGTTTAATTAGTGATTCTGCAAGACCATTTTGTGTATGAACATGTGCTACAGGATGTTCAACATTTATTCCAATAGCCATACAATAATCATTAAAAGCCTTTGAAGTAAATTCACCAGCATTATCCAGACGTATATTCTTAATAGGAAAATCTGGAAATTGTGCTCGTAATCTTATCAATTGAGCAAGTAACCTCGCAAACGCCAGGTTGCGGGTTGATAGTAAGGACACATGTGACCATCTAGTCGATGCATCGATTAAAACCATAAAATATCTAAATGGTCCACATGGTGGATGTATTGGTCCACATATGTCTCCTTGTATACGTTCAAGGAAAGAAATAGATTCATAATTTATTTTCGCTGGTGATGGCCGAATGATCAACTTACCTTGGGAGCAAGCAGCACAAGAATAATCATTTTGAAGAATCTGCTGGCTCTTCAAAGAATGTCCATGTGAATTTTCAATTATTTTTCGCATCATTGATGAACCGGGATGGCCTAACCGGTCATGCCAAACTATAAAGCTATCTGTAAACTTCTGGTTTACAATAGCATATGTCTCAATAACATTAATCTTTGTGTAGTACAAGCCAGTGGAGAGTGCAGATAATCTCTCCAAAACCTGCTTAGTGCCTTGGGTTATACTCGTAATTTGAAGGAATTCATTATTTCCTTCACTTATTGTCTCAATATGGTATCCGTTTTGACGGATATCTTTAAAACTCAATAAATTTCTTTGAGACTTAGGGGAGTACAAAGCATCAACAATTTCGAATTTTGTTCCCATAGGCATCAATATAGTTGCTCTTCCGGAGCCTTCAATAATGTTTGCACTACCGGATATAGTATTCACACTTATATTATTCATCATCAATTGAGAAAAATATCTCTTATTTTTAAGTATTGTATGAGTAGTTGCACTATCAGCTAGACATATTTCTTCACCATTTATTGTTAATTGAGCTTGGAGAGCATTCATGTTCTTCAAATAAAATAATAGAAAGTAAATAACATATCCTAAAATATCCAAATATTCAAAGTAACTAAAATAAGATTAAAGTAACAAAGTCTTAAAGCACAAAACAGACTATTAAACTATCAAGTTCATGCATAAAATAACAAAGCCAAAGTAAATAACATAAATTATTCTAACTAAATTGTGAATGTAAACTACTAAATCTTTATTTGCTAATAGACATAATTATTATTGACTTAATTATTCCCTTCAGGGGTGGTGAAGAAATCTGCAACCTCCAGGTGAGTTGTATCACCATTATCAAAATCACCTTCGCCATCTTCATATACCAAGTTAGTCTCCACTTTCTTTCCTTTCTTTTTCAGAGACTGCTGATAAAGGTCAACAAGATGCTTTGGTGTACGACATATACGAGACCAGTGGCCCTTTCCTCCACAACGGTAGCACATAGTCTCACTTTTAGCCTTCTCATGCTTTTTACTACCATCCTCATTATCCCACTTCCGGTGAGAATATGAGTTTTTGAAATGACCACCTCTACCTCTATAATATCCACGACCTCTTCTGCGGCCATGACTTCCACCACGACCTCGACCACTGCTGCTGGCAGGGCCTCTATTGTTAATTCGTATCCCATTGTGGGATGCAGCATTCACTTCAGGGAATGCAGTAGAGCCAGTTGGCCGTGATTCATGAATTTTCAATAAAAGCTCATCATTTTGTTCAGCCACTAGAAGACAAGATATCAATTCAGAATATTTTTTAAAGCCCTTTTCACGATATTGTTTACTCAATAAGAGATTATCCTTGTGAAAAGTGGTATATGTCTTTTCCAACATATCCTCATCAGTTATTTTTTCTCCACATAATTTCAGTTTAGAAGTGATTCTAAACATGGCTGAGTTATACTCACTTACTGATTTAAAATCTTGTAATCTTAAATTAAGCCATTCATAACGAGCTTGAGGGAGGATAACGTTTTTCTGGTGGTCGTACCTTTCCTTTAAATTATTCCAAAGCACCATTGGGTCTTTTACAGTTAAATATTCAGTCTTAAGGGCCTCATGAAGGTGATGGCGAAGGAATATCATAGCTTTAGCTTTGTCTTGACTGTTTTCTTGATTTCCTGTTTTGATAGTTTTTCCAAGACCTTTTGCATCTAGATGAATTTCAGCATCCAATACCCAAGACAAATAATTCTTTCCAGTAATATCAAGGGCCGCAAATTCAAGTTTGGCTAAGTTTGACATGATTGACTATATCAAAATAATATTGCAAATTAGGAACTATTATATATGCCACGAATTTACTGAAAAATGAGTCAAGTAATCAACAATGACAAATTTACTTAATACATATATACTGTATAGACAAATTCACAAAACACTATATATATATATAATGAATGATAAACTAGCTAATTATATGTTGTTAAACGATTTATGCTGTCAATAGTCATATATTATTATTATTATTATTATTATTATTATTATTATTATTATTATTATTATTATTATTATTATTATTATTATTAATCAATCCACTAATTCGTTTTGTAGCAAAAAAAAAACTCGCTTCCTCAAAACAGTGAACAAAATTAAGTTGAGCAAAACTTTCTAACTATGAAACCTGTATATTAATCTGATAAATTAAGTGATTTCTCTTCCTTCTCCAGTTCTCCCGTTATTCTTCATTTTCCATTTTTTTTTTTTTATTTTTATTGATAACAATTGTTACGGTCAATTGAATAATGTGATTGCGAGGAGGATTTCGCAGAATAGATATGTATTGGAAAGGTCATTCAGCACTCACATCACCCTCAATGTCATTACGGTCAATAATTTTCTCAACTTAGTATCTCTTAGACTCTTAATTAATACTTGCTGGATGGATTATATGATTATAATCCATCGCATTGTTAAGATTGATGCTTTATACAACTAGATTGTTCTTGTGAGAAGTAACCAAAGGCTCATAAGTAGATGCGACTTTGCTTGCTTCAATCTTTCAAGTTTAAACATTAAAGGAAGGGTATGATAGTGTCATGGAAGGAAGAGAGGGTTGATTTATTATAAGTCAACCAAAAATGCAAAAAGAATTACAGAATCATAATTCCACCCGCTAGTAAATGAATTTTACCCAATTTCTCTAAAAAGGATGATTGCGAGGAGGATTTCGCAGAAGATTGTGCAACGTGACGTCATCTTTTATCAGTTTAAGATCGAAGAAGAAAGAAGTTGAGTTTTGGAGAGGAGATGACTTAGAAGGGAAAAAAATCTCGAGATTGTTATGTTTGTGAATGGGTTGATTACAGGAACTACTCTTTTGTTGAAGAAAGTTTGAATTTTGATGATTAATTTACAATTATGGAGACAATAAAAACGAATCTAAAACCATAATTCAATCCACCAAACTATAATTATAAGTAAAGAAGAAAAAACGTACCTGATAGTAGTTACCTTGTATGCTCATTGATTAGGGTTTCGTGCTGATAACGTGTTATGAAAATAGGGTTTTAGTAGAAAGTATTTGTGGGGAGAAGAATTAATTTGTTTTCTTATTCAGTACCAAATATATATACAAGCTTAAACTAGGGTTTCCTGTAGAATAAACCCTAGTATCCAGAACATTCTAGATCATACCTAAGGGGTATAATGGACATCCATAAAATAATAATATTTTATAACACGCTTCTCATTTTACAAACTCACAATTTCACAAACCCTCTCATTTCCAACATTTCTCTCTTTCTCTCTCTTCCGTCCCTCTCTCTCACTCATCTCTCGATCTTCTCCTTGAAACCGGTGTTTACCACCGGTCCATCACAACTAGAGATCCTCCTTTCCCTCATCTCTCAATCTTTCTTTCCTCGAAGTGGTGCAACTACCAACAAGTTTTTCTCGCTCGAATTGGCGCAGCCACCAATAGGTAGTTATTCGAGTTTTTGCCTCTGATTTTCTCCACGGTTAGTTTGTATCTTGATGTAGGTTGATATTATAATTTCTGTATTTTCATGTTTTCTTTTTCTTCTGATTTTTGGAAAGTAAAATCTAGGGTTTTTATTTCTTTCGTCCCTAGTTTTTTTCCTATATTGTTTTGGTGGTTAATTAAATCTATGGTTTTGTTGAAATTTCCCTATTTGTTTGGTAGATTAGTGGAGGTAGTTTAACAACTATTAACTCTAAATTGATGGTACAAATTTATTTTGAAATTTTAACGCATGTGTTTTTGTGTTTATGTTGTGTTATTGGGGCTTGAGTTAATGAATTATTAAATTCATATTATTGATTTTCTTTGTTTCTTTTCTGTTTTAAATCTAGGGTTTCTCAAAAATCTCACCCTTTGACTTCCTCCATCATCATCCTCGGCTTCTGCAATGCCACTGGTTTACCATCTTTCTTTTCTTTCTCCTTTGTTATCTTTGTGGTTTTTGTTTATTTGATGTTTCTGGTGTTTGATGTTTTTGTTGTTTGTTTGATTTGGTGGCGGTTTTAGTGGATGGTAGGGATCAGATGGTGATGGTTGCAAAAATGGACAAGTTGGTGATATTTTCTTCTCAATATATATTCTAAGGTTTGTTGATCTATTTCTTTCAGTAATCTTTCATTTTATTTGTGGATTTGATTTGCTTAGAGTTGATGTTCCAATTGTGTTTGTCCACCCTATCACCTTTTTTTTACTGTATTACCTACTCGATTGAGTATGAAATGAAGAAGTTTTATGCAATCTTAGGAATTTTTCTTTAAGAAACACTTTTTTGTGTGGTTTAATGCACTCATTATAAATGATGAATTTAATGATAATTTGTACTTGTGTTTGTAGTTGGAAAGTTATTGTTTTATAATTGGAAAATATTCTAAAAAAATTAAGTCTATAATTCAATTAATGTTGTTTTCAGTTTTGGATTTGGTTGGAGAGTTTGACTGATGCTAATCTTCAATATTTTCACCCAAATCAGTGAAAGCTAAAGACTTTTGTTGTTTGGGTGTGATTGGAAAGGTGGTGATTTCATACAAGTGCAGTGTATTCTTGTATTATATTCATATATCTGAGTTGAAGTCAATTGTTCTACTTCATATAGTTTGACTGAAATAGATTTGTAAATTAACTTAAATGGTGTACTCTTGTATTATATTCATATATCTGAGTTGAAGTCAATTGTTCTACTTCATATAGTTTGACTGAAATAGACTTGCAAAGTAACTTAAATGGTGTACTCTGTATGAATTGAAGCTTATTTTTTGATATAATTTGACTGAAATTATATTTTTGTGGTTTTCGTCAACCCACATGTTACTATTGATCTTTCTTTCTGGGTGTTGGATTTAAGCCATGATGTTGCACACCATATGCTGTTGTTAGGGTGTTCTAAGTTCTGCAATTAAGGATCTAATATTCATTTATGGCCTTCGATTTATGCCTTAATGTTGTAAATCTCAGAAAAATAAGCAAGTTAGGCTCAAGAATTACTGAAATCAGAGTTCCGTGCTGAGAGTTATGTCCTTTTGAAGTTCAACAATGTTGTTGCCCTGGTTTTACTGCAGTGAGAAATGTTGCATGTTGCCCTAGTTTTACTGACTAAGTTAATGAACGATTTAGTGGAAGAATGCATGGATGTTGTATGAGAAAATGTTATTATTTATCCATGGACTAGAAATTAACTTTAATTAGAGTTTAGTAACTTGTTTAGAATTGAATGATTGATTTTATTTTGTGTTTGATTTTATAGGGGAAACTTTGATCTAGTTAGAGTTTGGTGACATGCTCCCCTCTTGCTGCTACTCCCCACTACTGCTACTGACTATCGCTACTGCTATAATTTCTTTTCCTTTTAGTCTTTGATTCAAATATTTTTCAGCAATGCTTAAGTTGGAGATAATTTCTTAAAGATGTTTATTACATGCCCCTACCCCACTTAGTGTAGATGATCGTTTGAGGTTTTAGTTGGTAATTTTGGGTAATAATTTCCCCCCTTGGGATTAGATTAGGTTTTAGTTGTTTGATGATGATGATAATCTGCCCTTTTGCTCAATTGATTGTAAAGTTTTTTTCTTTGTTTAGTTTTAGTTGTGAGATGTTTAATTTTCATTACAGATAGTTGAAATGCTAACTTAAAAGTTAGACATAAATCTTTGTCTAAATATAGTGTACGATCTAGGGTATAAAGAGTATCTGCTCTGCTGATAGGAAATCTTTCATCATAATTTATTTGCTAAATGTATAAAACTATGAGTTTGAATTGAACTGGTATTGTTGTTGCAGGTTATCTATGATAGAGGTAGTGACATGATAATTGTTGGTCGTAATTTGTATAGTTAGGTATTAGATCTGGCTTAGTTTTCTGTCATCCTAATTTGTATGTTATGAACAATGGATTCTGGCCACTGTTCTAGATTGTTGCATAATGCTTTTGGTGAATTGCATATTTGCATCCCAAGTATCCTTATATCTAAAGTGCCAAAGTAAATAATAAGTTCAGCTTTGCAATAACACCTTAAGCTCAATTTTTCGTTCAAATGCTATGGTGTTTGCTGTTTAGTATTCCGTAACTTAAAATTCGATGAAAAAATTAGCCAAAGGGAGATTAATCCTAGAATGAAGTTGTGTCTGTGTAGGATTTTAACAATTGCAATATGGGAATATTAAACTTGTGAGCTCTAAATTGACTCTGTCTAAACTTAGTCAAAATTTGATCCATTTTTTCCTCAAGTTAGCCTGACTTGACTCAAAATTTCAACGACTCATTAGCTTTTTGAGTAATTTATTGTGAATGTATAAGATGCATATGCCATAGCGTCTTAAACAAACAGCTCGACTCAACTCAAAGCATTAGCAGGCACGAGTCAAGCTTCCTTTTATGTAGTATTTGTGATTGACTCCATTGTTGAAGTCGTTCTGTACAGTTGTATTAACCTCATAGTTTTGTAGGTGAGTGCTTTAATGCAGCAATATGTGGCTACAAAATTCCAGTTGATGACATACGCAAAGAATCCAAATTGGTGTGCTGTTCTGAATAACTGGCTTAACTGCAAGTTGGCCATTTAGTATGTTATTCACTTATGCTTGGTCTTTTAGTGTAGCCACTTGCAATGCAACTTGTTAAGTTTTTTTTCTCTTGCTTCTTCTATTCCATTTTTTCCTAAACGTTATACTACCTCTGTTTCCTGTTAGTTGAAACACTTGAATATTTTATATTTCTCAAATAATACCCAAGTCTTTCAACTAATAGGAAACAGAGGTAGTATAACACATTAATTTTATTTTATTTATTGAGATGATATATGGTATAACTAACTGATAGTTGAAATTTTATTTCAACTTATCAGTTGATTGAGGGGTTTATTCATTTTGATCTTAATTGGGTTGTTGCTGAATTTTTTATGAGTTTAGTAAATTTGATTGATGCGATTTGAATTATGTAAGAGATTGTGAGTTATTGCTTATTGAAGATCACTCTAAGCTGCTTAAAAGTATTTGTTTTTCAGTTAGTATATCTCGATATGATGGGTCATTTAGATTGATCTTACCTGGTTGTTGTTGGCTTGCTGTTGATTTTGTTGTTATAGGATCATCAAAGTTAATCATTTGTGAAAGTTGGGTTTATAGGAGAAGATTGTTAAGATGAGATTACTTGTTGAGCTTATGTATTTAGGGAACCGTGGTATGTTAAGGACAGAATATTATGCAAAGTCTTAAAGGTCATGGTATTTGTCGGAATGATTGGATATTTTGAGTGGTTTACTGCTGTGAGGACACATTCGAAGTCTGCTTATGCTTCTAACTTTCGACTGGCTGTCATGTTTCTGCAATTTCTGGTGATCTGTAACTATTTATCTATGTTGTTGCTGAGTTGTTTCTGTCTAGTTTTTTTGATAGTGGAGGAGGATGAGGAGGTGACAGAGAAGGAGAGGAAAGCGGCAGCCCAAAAGATTTGGATTTGTTGTAATAATTTCTTTTTTATTTTTTTTTGTAATTTTAAGGTGTTGTAAGAACAATTTGATTATAAAAATGAAGTTTTATGTATTCCTAATCATTTGGCTTTGATTTTAGCATAAAAAACCTTTTTTTTTGTTTTTTAAGACTACTTTTTGCTCCGGTTTTTTAGTTGACTGGAGCAAAAATTCCCTTTTTTGTGGGAAAATGGGCTTTTTGCTCTGGTCATTTAAAGAACCGAAGCAAAAAGTCTCCTTTTTTGGTGGGAAAATGGACTTTATGTACTGGTTCTTTTTAAAGAACTGGAGCAAAAAGTCCCCGTTTTTGGTGGGAAATAGTCTTTTTGCTCCGGTCATTTAAAGAACCAGAGAAACAAGTCTCTAGACTTATTGCTCCTACCACACCTACTCCGGTTGAAACCCGAAGCAAAAAGGGGGTTTTGACCGGAGCAAATGTGGTTTTTTCCACTAGTGAATCCACCTCAGTATGTCTGGAAGATTCATTTCTATTGTTGGTACATGAGTGCTGTGCTGAATCAAAAGGAGTGGGTTCAACCCAATCATGTGTCTGCTTTGATTATGAGTTGTTTTCCTAGCCGCCCACCTTACTAGGATCAAAATGTAGCTGGAGGACTACCAAATTATGCTAAGCATAAGGATCAAAATGGTCACTGGGGTTGTGATTGGAGGTACTTAGAAGACTATATTGAGAAGGAGCAAGAGTTTCTGAAGTCAAATTTAGGCAAGGAGTCCCCACCCACACAAGTCCCAGATGATCCAGAGAATGCTGCAAGAAGTGAAAATGAAGCTGCTTCAGGTTCTCCAAGTTGTGAGTCGAAAGATAGTTCATGCTATGAAATTGAGGATCCAGATCCAGTGATACCAGGGTTTGTGGACTTAGTGATTGATTCTGAAGATGAAAATGAACTTGATCCTGAAGAGGACATAGATGAAGATGTTAAGGAAAATTCTGAGGATGGTGTTGAAGTTCATTGAAGAAGATCCTAAGTTCACAACTGAGAAATATGTGATATCTAGGGACAAGCAGGACAATGTTAATGTTTGAAACTCTTTGTTAGAAACATGAGTTTAGTTTAAATTTATTTTTTCTAGTATTGTTATTGTTTAGGGATGTTGGACCTTTTAGATTGTTATTTTTTTTGAGAATAACTGGCAATAAGCCATAAGAAACATTTAGAAAAGTAAGTATTTAAAAACCCATATGAGGATAAAGGAATAATGAATCAGTTTTTATGGAATTGTGTCTCAAATAGAGCTTTTTTTAATTGAATGGTTGTGTAAAAAATCAAAACTAAGTGAATCAGTTGCCCTAAGGGAATGGAAATTTCTTTTAGGAGACGAATCGAAAGGTGTTTTTATGCTAAATTATAAGTTTTGTGTTTTTCTAACTTAGAGTTAGACGTAGTTTAATAAAAAGGTCTTTTCCTCTACAGCAGGAATAGGATGGCTTAGCGTAACAACAATCAGCTGAATGACATAGTGAGGTAATTGGTTACTGTAGCTCAACATTTAGTCGCTAGAGGAAATGGTAATGGAGGCAATCCCGCTGGGGAAGTTTTCAAGAATATTGCTCAAAGTAAGCATCCTACCTACCAAGGAGAACCAAATCCAACTATTTTAGAGGGATGGATGAGAGAGTTAAACAAGCTATTTGGTGCAGTTGAGTGTCCAGAAGAATCCAAGGTGAACAATGCAATTTAGTACCTGAGGGGAGAAGCGGATCTCTGGTGGTTACGGAATGAAGCTGTGATCAGGGCGTTGCCAGGATTCAATTGGACTGTGTTTCAGAAACATATTTGCAACAATTTTTACCTTGTGTTCCTTCAAAAGCAGAAAGCTGATGGGTTTCTGGAACTTAAGATGGGGAGTATGTCAGTTATTGAGTACTACTCGAAGTTTAGAGCCGTCTAGGTTTGCCAAGGAGGCTGTGGCAACGGAGAAGCTGAAGGCTACTCATTTTGAGAGAGGGTTGCCCATAGCTATTTAGTTGCAACTAGCCGGGAAATTTTTTGAGTACTTGGATGAGTTATATGGTAGAGCTGCACACCTGTATGCCTTAGACCAAAATAATAAGGAGATGATGAAAGAAGGTGAGACAAGGATAAAAGAAAGGATGGTGGAGGAAACTTTAACCAACAAGGGGGTAATGGTGGATTAAAGAAGCCTCGTTTCAACTACAATTTTCAGGGGAATAAAGGCAACTTTGGAAAGCCTGTAATTGGAAATGGGAATAGGGTGCAGACGGCTAACCAAGGAAGTCGTGTGTATTTCTGCAAGAAATGTCCTAACAATCATCCAGGCAAGGATTGTGCTAGAAACTTGGTCACTTGTCGCTTGTGCAACAAGCTTGGACACTGTGAGTATGAGTGATTCTCCAAGGGTAAGGGAAAGGAAGGACAGGGGTCATAATTCAAGGGAAATTCAATAGGGGGTCAGCAGAGGGTTTCCAAGGAAATGTGGGAGTAAAGGTAATACAACAAGTCGGGAATAGGAATGGAAGTGGCAATGGAGGAGGCCAGGCTAAGACCTCGAATGTGGGAAAGCTGAATGTGATGGCACGAAGTGAAGCGGATACTAGGAAGGATGTGATTACTAGTACTTTCTCTATTCACTCTCTTCCTTTTTAAGTCTTCTTTTATCTTTTTTTTTTTTTTTTTTTTTTTTTTTTTTTTTTTTTTTTTTTTT